>JAUPFT010000017.1:47973282-48573282 GCA_036936625.1 Parnassius smintheus behrii
ATAAACTACAAATATTTCTCCCTCGTGCTTAAATAAATATCATACATACAATATACTATATGATATTATAAGGAACCCATACATGATACATATATCTAAAACTTTATGAATCATACAAAACGTATATAATCAATCAAATTTCTGTTTTACTTTACGAACGAATGTATAGTTTTTACTTGGTGGAACTGGTGGATATTTTTTGTGTATTACCGATATTTCTTAAAGGCGTGAGGATAAATGTTTTGTGGTTGGATGGAATGCTTCTGGTCGCGGTATCTAAACATAAAATTCCGCTGTTCAACTCTGAGGAAACTTACATTTTAGTCAATGCCACTCTGTTCGCTAAACCTAATATTACACTAATATACTCAAGTGAGCTACGTAACAAGGCTGCGTAACGCCGCGCCGTTGCGTACTTATTTAATTTGTAATACTTTTAAACCAGACCTTGTGTATAAGTGAATAGGATCCTTACTACATACGAAACTACATACGAAATAATGTGAATATCGGTGATCACTAGTGATCGGCGTATGTAGTGCTCTTCCCAGAACTTGGTGATGGTTATCTTAACATGTATTTGCCCTCTGAATCTCGTGAATATATTATATATTTATTTTATTAAATCGATCTTTTTATTGAGAACTAGTTTTAATTTTACATACCTAGTGTTTATATATATATATATACATATATATATATATATATATATATATATATATATATATATATATGTATATATATATATAAACACTAGGTATGTAAAATTAAAACTAGTTCTCAATAAAAAGATCGATTTAATAAATAATATAAACTTTATACACATAATTTTATGGTCACTAAAGTCATACATCAAGGGAAAGCCCTTGCGCTTTTGTAGCTCACCGCAGGTGAGGTGGGGACTCGGGTTCCCTTCTTAACCCATGCAATATAATCTGATACAAGGAATATTTATGGCTTGTTCGAGATTCTGCATTAGTTTAACTTTTCACCTGTGTAGAATAAAAGATGGCTCACCGTGGACAAGCTTGCATAATGAAATCAAGAAGCAGGCTTAAAATTACGCGAGCAGCACAAAATTGCAAGACCAACTTGACGCTTGTTTTTACCCCGAATCTAGAAAGTCTATATATGTCACACCTAGGACAAAATATATTTTTGTATAGAAGTTGTTTTGATTTAATAGTAGTAATAGTATTTCACAACTATCACACAACGCCATCTAGTCCCAAGCTAAGCAGAGCTTGTGTTATGGGTACTAGACAACTGATAAACATACTTATATATTTCTAAATACATAAATATTATAGATAAATTACACCCAGACACAGAACAAATGATCGTGCTCATCACACAAACATTTGTCCTGGGTGGGAATCGAACCCACGACCTGCGGCATAGCAGTCAGGGTCACTAACCACTAGACCAACAGGCCTGACTTCTTTTATCTTTATTATTTAATCATCTTCATATTTTACAAATTATTATTAATATATATTTACCGTATATATGAAATTAGTCGTACTGATCACTTTGATCTGAAATTTCTCCTCTTTGGTTAAGAATTGCAAATCCAAATTTATAAATTCGTTTGGCTGGTTTATTTGAGCTTTGAAAACAGTCATTTATTTGTTTTTTCCTCATTATTTTTTTCATTGGCGTCGCTTATTACGGCACAATGGAAAACATGAAATATCGGTATATTTACGAGTACGAGTTCTACCGTGGCGCCAGTGCTGCAGAAACAGTTCGAAGGATTAATGATGTGTACGGCGCTGGTGTCGCAAAAGAAATCATCGTACGTTTTTGGTTTCAACGTTTTTGTTCTGGAAATTTCGACCTTCAGAACCAACCCCGTGGACGGCCGGAGACCAAAGTGGAAAATAAAGAATTAAAGGCTATTATGGAAGCGATTCCATCACAAAGCACTTCAGAGATAGCTGAAGGCTTCGGGGTAGCTGACAAAACTGTATTAATCCACTTGAAGCAAATCAGGAAAGTAAAAAAAAAACTTGCACGATGGGTACCTCATGAATTGAGTGAATCGAACTTGCAAATACGCGTCGACTGCTGTGTTACTTTGCTCAACCGACACAAAAATGAAGGGATTTTAAATCGAATCATTACTTGTGATGAAAAGTGGATACTGTGCGACATTCGGAAGCGCTCGTTGCAACGGCTGAACCCTGGAGACCCAGCCAAATCCTGCCTTAAACGAAACTTGGCTCAGAAAAAGTTACTTGTGAGTGTTTGGTGGACTAGCGCCGGTGTCGTTCACTACAGCTTTCTAAAATCTGACCAAACGATTACGGCAGATATCTATTGTCAGCAACTGCAAACCATGAAAGACGATATTACCAGTTCCAGTACCGAAAAGCAGAAAGTAATTAGTGGGTTTGTATGCCGTAAATTACTCGCGACTGAGTCGAGTTTGTATAACAACGACTGCTTCGTTGGTCTAGTAGTCGTAGACGCGGTTACTGATCATGAAGTCATTCCTGGTTCGAATAGCAAGTCGGGCCAAAATCGGTTTCTCTGTCTACAATCTCTCAGTAGCAGCCCAGAGCCAGGAAGGGAGTTGGCGGTGTCTCACCCGCGTGTCTCGGAATGCGTGTAATGCCGTTGGTTCTGCGCCTGATCTCTGCGCTCGTTTCAGTTTGCCGTCCCATCGGACTATGTAATGAGGGAATACAGAGTGCACCTGTGCTTGCACATACACTCTGGCACTGTGATCCTGTCCTGCATAGATGGCTAGAACCCGTTTAAGAATGACCGGAATTAGGTGTGGAGGAATTTATTATAATTATAACAATGTCAGTATGAATTTGAAATCGTCAGACATGGACGGCCATTACTAAGTTTAATGTAATCGATTATGTCATACCGAGCAGTAGAACTAATTGGACGTTTTTTAACAAATCGTTCGAAGCGAATCTTCATTCCATAAAATTTTAGAACTATGTTAATGGTGGCAGAGTTAGTGGATTGATGTTTTGGTTAGTCAGTGCCGTTAGGTGGCCCCTGATAAATAGCGGTATGTATACCAAGCGTGGTAATAATTGTACTTTCCACTCACTTTATTATTACTGACCATATATGTCGACGATAACGATAAACATAGAACCAATGAGGCAATCATAATACACTATATTATGACTGCGTCTTTGGTCGAGTGCTTGATGTAGTGCGACTGCTGATCATGAAGTCCTGGGTTCGAATCCCGGGTCGGGCCAAAAAATCAATTATTGAGTTTTTCCGTCAAGAAATTCCCGGAGTCAAGAAGTTGGTGGTGTTTTACCCCCGTGCCTCGGAAAGCACGTAAAGCCTTTGGTCCTGCGCCTGATCTCATTTTGGTCGTGTCGGTTTACCGTCCCATCGGATCGTGAGAGTGAGGGTACTAAGGAAACAGAGAGTGCGCCTGTGCTTGCGCATACACTTAGGCACTTTAGTCTTGTTCTGCGCCGCTTGCTAGTTTCCGTTTAGGCTGGCCGCCGTGACCGACACTTGGTATGGAGGACGTTATTATAACTGCCCCGTGGCCGTCGTAGGAGACGACACGCGGAAACTGAACCAGGAGTTGGTCAGCAGCGTCTTTTTTAGGGTTCCGTAGTCAACTAGGAACCCTTATAATTTCGCCATGTCTGTCTGTCCGTCTGTCCGTCCTCGCTTAATCTCTGTGACCGTTAGCACTAGAAAGCTGAAATTTGGTACCAATATGTGTATCAATCACGCCGACAAAGTGGTAAAATAAAAATTGGAAAAAAATGTTTTATTAGGGTAGCCCCCCTATATGTAAAGTGGGAAGTGATTTTTTTTAATTTCAACTCTAACGTGTGATATATTGTTGTAAAGGTATTTAAAAATGAATAGGGGTTTACTAAGATCATTTTTTGATATTATCAATAATTTCGGAAATTATTGCTCCAAAAGTAAAAAACAATGTGTTCCTTCCCCCCCCCCCCCCTCTAACTTTTGAACCATATGTTTAGAAAATATGAAAAAAATCTGAAAGGTAGAACTTTATAAGAACTTTCTAGGAAAATCATTTTGAACTTGGATGGAAAGTCGGAGCGCCTGCCGCGGAGCGTGCAATGTTGCACGCTCCATGTTCGCGCACGTACCTACTACCGGGAGCAGTTGAAGGAGCGCGGAGCGCTGCTGGAGCGCGAACATAATGGATACCCACCTTTAAACTCATAAGTGGGAACACTTATTGTGACGGTCGGGAAACTACGGAACCCTACACTGAGCGTGCACGACACGCTCTTGGCCGGTTTTATTATGTATTTTAGGATAAGGGTGACAAACTAGCATACATTTCACCTGATAGTATGTCGTATATATAGTATGTGTAGTCGATGCTGTGGTCCATAAACACCTATATCTATCTTCGATTAATAAACAAAATGCTGATGCATTGTCATCTCAGAGGACTAAGATGGAATGCCTCGTTTCCAGTAAATAGGGGCTCCGGTTCTCTGCACTCACCATAAGAAACACAGCAGCACTGAGTTGCTACATGCTGGTATTCTGTGAGAGCGTGGTCCTTCCTCGGTTGAGTCGACCCATATGTGCTAAAACCATAATATAGCCCCCCCCCCCCTGAGGTAATCTAAGAAGTAGGTCTATGTTCAGCGGTAGACTGATGAATGACGTTGCACAATGGCAGTGGGCCGTGCCCAATTAGGGACACATTAAGTAAGTACTACTGAGGATAATGTATAAGATTGAATAAAACAATCAACCACCAACAACCATTGAATAAAATGTGTCAATCTTCCGTGACAAGAATATAGTTGTTAAATATAAAAAAGATAAATCCTAACTAAGTAAATAAACTGGAAAGATTATTATTAATGTAATATTCCTGTACTCGCATCATACATGCACAGTCTGACAAGAACTGGTTCTATCTTATGATAATGGTGTTGTTTAGTATTCCACAAACCGAAATAGAATTGACGTAAATACATTTGGATGCTAAAACGTGTTGTAAGTGTAAGTTATGAGACTTAATTTATTTAACGCTCAATTTAAAAATACAGAAAAGATGTGAAATTCATATACTCAAAACTTTTTTCGTTCAATTACATAAAATTCAATTAAATCCAATTAATAAAAAAAAACTAAAAACTTAAATTATTATACAGTCCTCCCCAAGAACATTGGCTGCGTTTCCACGCTGAATATGGCTATAATTAGCCTTTAACCGAAGAAAGAACCAGCCCTCTTAACACCAGCAGCGATGACCAGTCGCGGATACAGTTGCTTAAAGAATTTATTCTTATAATAAAAAAAAAGTTGTTTATCATTCAGCCAAGAAGGTGTCCATTTATAACCTAATATGTGGCGACAATTCTGCCTTAGGTTGCATCTGTAACAAAACAGGAAACACTTCCTCGAACTCCCGCATTACACATATTCCGTATCATGCGATAATTTACGCGATAGTGCTCGTGCAGCTGGTTTATCACTTTTTCTAGAAAACTTATGTGTTACATGTTATATCAGTTAAGTCCTCCTTTGGTAGTACCATTAGTATCAGGTATATTTTAGTGTTGAATGGCGTTTATCACTATTGTAAATTCACCTTTTAATCTACTAATGAGGACCTTTAATTGACTTGTTGTAGCTATTATAATTATTACGGCTATTTTACTTCCAAATAAATTAAATTAAAAATAAATAAAACACTTGAACTGAAGTGCAAAACATTGCACTGTCATATGACTATTGTAAGCTCGCGTAATTAAAAAAAGTAATTACTATTGCGGTAAATTCTTATATATTAAAATTTGACAATCCAAATTTACTTATAAACGTATAATTGATTTTATTGTTTGATAAAGGTATGATAATGTTGCCAATAGATTAGCTAGCGGGACTTTAAGTTTTAATTTACAATACAATATTTTATAAAATTAATTATGAAAACATTTAGAAAAAGTATAGTAATGATCACCTCATTCCCAGAGGTTATTTATTATGAATCATGTACTCTTTAGTAGTATAATAATTAATAACCCGTACTAAATAATTTTTGCTTAATAAACATTTTAAAACCTTTGATAGCTAAGTCCTTATTATGTAATAGCAAACAGCCTGGCTCCGCCTGGTTGCTATCTATTTATGTCACAAAAATCGCACCTCTCTGAGTTTGCGCGAAAAATGGCTGTAATGGCTAGAAACGAATTATATTTATATAAATATTGGTATGTTTGAAATGGGTATTTGAATAGCTTTACATTATTAATAAAAAAATCATGAAATCATTAAAACATTTATCATTATAGAGAGTCAAAAATAAACACTGTCAAATGCTCGTTAGTAAGGACGCTAGTTACACCACCTAAAAAGGGTATCGGTAAGGTCGATCTGGATGAAATATGGGTCAGTCGTAATTTAGACTTTGCTGTGAACACACGTGAACAAGGAACCCAAGTAAGAACAAGTAAAGATGGACACCAGCTCTGAAGATGCGGCAATGTGACGTTGCTCGACAGTTGAACCTGTCCCGTTTTTCAGTTCGACGGGTGTTCCAACGTTTTCAGCAGACTGGTGGTTATGTAAGAAAACCGGGATCTGGAAGAAAACGGTGCACATCAGGAAGAGATGACCGTTTCATCGTTACGACATCTTTACGAAACCGTTTTACAAATGCTGTTGAGTTGCAACAACAGCTTCGATCAACTCGGAGAACATCTGTGAGTGTTTCTACGATAAGAAGAAGGTTACACGAAAAGAGTTTAACAGCCCATAGACCTGCTAAAGGTCCAAAACTTACTGCACAGCATCGCAGAGATTGCCTAGAGTTTGCTCGCAATCATTGCGAGTGGACTCTAAAACAGTGGCGGACCGTACTCTAATCTGAAGAGACGAGGGTCTGTCTCTTATGCAATGACAGACGTAGAAGGGTCTACAGAAGACAGGGGGAGAGGTTCACACAACCCTGCTTCGAAGAATCCGTCGAATACGGGGGTGGCTCGTGTATGTTTTGGGGCGGCATTTCCGTCGACGGGAAAACGGAACTTGTGTGCGTTTCCCGGACTCGGGGTGGCCGTGGGCAAGGGTCATTAAATGCTGGTCGGTACATTACTGAAATCCTGGAGGAACACGTGATCCCGTATGCTGGTTATGTCGGTGATGGATTCATGTTAATGCATGATAATGCTCGTTGCCACACCGCGGCTATTGTACGGGATTATTTACAGGAGGTAGATATCCCTGTTATGCATTGGCTAGCACGAAGTCCAAACTTTAACCCAATAGAACAACTCTGGGATGACCTAAAACGGCGCGTGCGAGCTCGAGATCCAGCTCCAACCACTCTTCAAGAGCTCCAGGATGTGGTACTTGAAGAGTGGGAACAAATACCCCAAGAGGCTGTTGCGACCCTTGTTAGGTCCATGAAAGATCGCATGGAAGCCGTTATCAAGGCAAGGGGGGGGGGGGGTAACACTAGGTTTTAAGAACTTTTTTTGTATTTATTAAGTTTTATTTTAAATAATTAATTTGCAAATTTGTACATACCCTGTCTTTTCTTTAGTTTCTCTTTCGTCTCGTTATAAAAGTAAAATTCAATTAATTATTAATTATTCCTGAAAGCTAATGAAATTACCTTTCGAATGCTACCCTTAAACCACAACATTGCCATTGGCCTGCTGTGTTAAAATAGTATTTAAATTATTTTTTTCGGATGTGCGATTTTTTTGACGTTGAGTGTATTTTATCACTAACTTATTCGATTTCACAAAAAAGCCTCAAATTTTTTTTGGAAAAAATCAGCCTAGTCTGTTCGTGAAGTTTCATCACAGTCGGTGAAGCCGTCTTGAACATCAGCCCGGGCTCGCGGGCAGCAGACAGACAGACGAAGATTCTTAAAATGGTTATTGGTCTTAGTGGCGTGCATATAATCCTCTGAGCTTAATGTAACTGTTATTTCAACATTGTGGAGAGGAACTTCAATAATATTTATTGTGTTATTATAATACTTTCAAGTAATGCTCTAATGCGCCTTCGTCTGCTACGTAGTGACCTTTTTCATTCATATGAATGTTGTAGGTTATTGCAGCTTACGAAGAATTTTATAATCTCAAGAATTTTAAATTCCCTTAAGAGACTTACACTTTCATCGTGTAGCGGCGGTGTGAGATTATCCACTAGGTCACACCGTCCCGCGGGCGGCGGGTGTCGCTAGAGCCGGCAGAGGACACTGAAGCAGGAGATGGGCAGCAGAATTTTTCTCATAACAACTCAAAATTATTTAAAAAAACTGCGTTTGTGAACCCGCTTGATGTGCGCGGCAGCCGTGGGGACATCCCCCCCCTAGAAGCAATCTATGGGGGACCTACGTTCAGCTGTGGACTCTTATGGGTTGTAATAAATGGATCACGGATCAGACTTACATATGTTTAACTTAATACTTATAAATTTATGATTATTTGGATTAAATGTTTGCCTAGACATCATACGGCGCAGACGTGTGTCACATTTCTACAGAATATTGATCTCAACTACAAGGCAACATACACACGTATTACTACTAGCAATAGTGCTATTATCGCTTGAATTACTGCGCAGTACTTGCTTGCTATAGAGTGTGTTGAGGAAGCCAGCTACTACCACATGAGCCATTAATACTTAACCGAGCTAATACACAAATATAAAAATGAATGTTGTATGCTCACTTACAAGAAGTAATTTGAGCGATACACTTCGTGATTCACAACATAAGTCGAAAATAATATCTTTTCGTAATAAAAGAAAAAAAAAGGAAAAAAAACGAAGACATAACAGTGATAAAAAGGAGGTATACAAATCGACTAACAAAATGTAGCAGATAAAGTCGATTTTAACTTCAAATTGCACTAACCAAACGAAGTATCTTCCAAAAAAATATCTTAAAAAATATCTTCCGATGTCAAAGAACGATTTTTTTTCAAAAAACGAATCAATGAGATGAACTCGACCATAAACCATGCTAACAAAGAAAACAATATTATAAAATCTAATATTTTAAACTTATTACAGACAACCAAAGACAGTAAGCAAACAGAAGATCTGTCATCTTGAATCCGAAAGCAAAAACCTTAAGATAACTACAAAAACTTCTTTCCTACCTGTATATTCCATTTTATACGTGGTTTATTTTAGCCGTGTTGTTGCTCTATTATAGATGCATTAAGAATGGCTCGGCTCGACCGGTGCAGGATCACGCTCTCACAGAGTACAGCATAAAATAGCAGAATAAAGCGCAAAATAGCAGCTTATGCTGTGTTTCATATGGTGAATGTAGAGAACCGGAAAAACCTGGCATTCCATCTTAGTCCTTAGGGGTGTCACCCCTAAGGACACTAGATTATAATTATATGTTGTATGTATTTCAGGCAACAAGAGCTGTTCTCCGTGCTAAAAGCGTACTCAGTGCTGAACCCGAAGGTGGGCTACTTCCAGGCGCAGGCGCCGGTGGCGGCCTTCCTTCTCATGCACATGCCGGCCGTGCAGGCCTTCTGGTGCCTCGTCAGCATCAGCGACAAGTATCTCAGCGGCTATTACAACCCTGGGCTAGAGGTAACACTTTACTTTTACTCGAAATTTATAATTGATATGTCACACACTTGGTTGACGCAAAGACGTGCTGTTACTTATAGATTGAGTTAGAATTTCAAGATAATTGATAGAATCAGGCGTTACTGTGCGGTAATCCATTATAATAAAGACATTAATTAATTCGCAACCATCCACTTAAAAATACAATGATGTGTGTTACCTGGATTGAAGAGCACCTCCCACCCTACCCCATTTGCGTGCACTAATCCCGTCACCACTAATCCCAGCACCACTACTCCCAACATCACTACTCTCCGCACCACTACTCCCAACACCACTATTTCAGGAAAGACACACCATCGACGACAATACGACACGTGTTTTGCCTCTACACGAGGCATCTTCAGGTGATGTAGACTCTACGGTGGCTAACCGCTAAGTGAGAGTTTCACTTAGAATTTCAAGATTATCGTTACATCACCGGTCGTAAGAGTTTATTGCAGGGACTCTTCCGTTGTATTGAGGATTTTGCTATAGGTATTGTTATACTTGGCAGATAGAAATTTTTCAATGATTTGATATAGGTACTCAAAGTAAAGTATTTTAACGTATCTTACAATGAAAATTATACTTACTTTTTACAGTAGTACTAGTAAACGGATGACATCTCTGCCAGTATAGTCTGAACCGATTTTCCGCGCTTGGTAAGAAACTTTATAACGGCATGGAACTCGATTTTCTCCACATTTCACAAGTTCTTCCCGATTGACTTGTTTGGTTGACGATAACTCAAAGACTAATGCTCTAATTACAGTAAAACTCGTTATTTATACTAATAATGAGTTGTTCAATTAGCAAGTAATTCAGGGACGTCACCACTTATTTCCTACTTAACCATTCCGCGAACTTAAAAACGCACCTTCGTATAATTTTTAGAACCTGTAAATGTTCTCATGTAACTCATGTCGTTGGTTGCTTAATGTATGGTTTTGTGTATACACATATGCAATGTGTGCGTGTACATGCGTACGTGCGTGCGCGTGTGTGAGTGAAGTGTGCGTGTGGTGCAGGTGCTGCAGCGCGACGGCGACATCCTGCAGGCGTTGCTGCGGCGCACGGCGCCGGCCGTGCACCGGCACCTGGCGCGCCACAAGGTGGAGCCGGTGCTGTACGCCACCGAGTGGTTCCTGTGCGCGCTCACCCGCACGCTGCCGTGGGACAGTTTGCTGCGCGTGTGGGACTGCTTCCTGTGCGAGGGCGTTAAGGTAACGAGGAACGGGGCGTCATCAATATTAGGGGGCATGTGCATGCGCTGAGGTATATTATGGTTGTAGCACGAATCGCTCGGCTCAGCTGGGGTAGGATTACAGCAAAATAACAGCTTTATGCGGCTATCGTTTTCTATGGTGAGTAGAGAACTAGAGACCCTTTTAACTGGAAACGAGGTATTTTATCATGGTGTTCAGGGGTTACAACGCATCTGCATTTTAATTTTTAATCGAGAATAAATGTGTGTCTTTGAGTCACAGCATCCACTTATCATCAGGTGAACTGTGTGTTTTTTCAATCCACTACTTTTGGCATCAGAAAGCCGTTATTTTGTAATAAGGCGAAATATTTGACAGATTTCATAAATAAATAAATTGTTTATTTCAGATAATTTAAATCCACATGTAGGTTAGTAGTTCACAAATAATAATCATACCAAGGGTTAGTAAAACATAGTTTCCTTAATTCGAGGGAAAAAGTAAGTAACACCCTGTGCTGAGACAGATCAACGTAGGGGTGGCATCATGGAGCTGTTGGTGCTGACTCGTACCCTGTTAATAAGGGGTGCGGCTTTTTTGCGTATAATGGCATTAAACCCATCTGTTTTGTATGCCACAAACATCCCCGATGCACTACAACAACGAGGCAGTCCCAACAGAATCCTGAATATTTTATTATATTAGACGCGCAGGGCTTCAAGCTATCTTTTGGTGTATTTGATCCACAGGTTCCCCGTGTATATGCTCCGGCAGTATGCTTTAAAAAGCGTAATCTGAACTTGTTTATCATAACGGGGAAGATAATTTTTTAGGATGATTTAAGAGTTAATGTTTATTTTTTAATAAGAAATGAATAAACTAAATTAAAGATATAACTAAAAGTAGAAAAATAAAGAGTTAAAAGTGCAAAAAAAAATTAAGATCAAAACACTGAGGCATTGTTTTGTGTATTTAATATATTACTCTAGAAACTGATAAATTATTATTAAATAATAATTTTTCAATTAACTGACATTGTATAACAAAAACATTACCTCAGCCATAAATAGTGACATCTGGTGAGCGGGAGATTATCATCATTACAGTAAGATGTAAAAACATAGGTGTTCGGTTCTTGAAAGGTGCTGTTCAAGGCGGCGCTGGTGATCCTGGCGGGCGCGCTGGGAGACGCGGGCGCGCGGCGTCGGGCAGCCGGTCTGTGCGAGACGCTGCAGTTGCTGCGCCAGCCGCCGCCGCACGTGCTGGCGGAGGACTACCTCCTGGCGCGCATGCAGCGCCTGCCGCTTTCCGAGGACGACTTTGAGCTTGAGCACCAGCGTCAGACCGCGCGCAGGAGGGCGCTGCGAGAGCGCAGGTAGCAAGGACTCCAATGCGCCATTCTACTTTACACTCACCATATTTACAAACATTAAAAAAATAGGACATGGTGACAAAAAAGCACATAGTCCACTCGATGGTAAGTGGATGCTGTGGCCCAAACACATCTATTGGCTGGATTAGGAATCAAAATTCAGATTCATTGTCACTCCTGAGAACTAAGATAAACATCTCGTTTCCAGTAAAAAGGGTCTCCGATTCTCTACACTCAGCATACGAAACACAGCAGCATTGAGCTGCTATTTTACGTTACTAATCTGTGACAGCGAGCCCCAGCTGAGCCGACCTATTGATGCTACAACCATAATATAGCTGCAGTGTAGCTCTACCACGTAAAAAATATTTATTTATTTATTTATTAATATATATTTAAAAGGGCAATATAAATTCATATAAATTTACAAAATGTTCTTACAGCTTTAGCAGCATTCACTCTTAATACAAATGTTATTGATTTTCATATCTCTCATCGCCAGTCTTAGACATATTCTTTATTAATTTTAACGACCTACCAACTGTAAAGTACATAAAAAGCGTTTTGTATAGCAACAATATATTATTTGTTATACTATACTGGATGACTTTTTACCGGCTGCAAAAAACAGGGTGCAACAGATGAACGGAGTAAAATCCTATATGGCGCTGATATTTTACAATTTTTTTCTTCTACTACTACTAATTTGAAGTAGACTTATCATACTAAAAAAATAAGAACAAAATTTTTACATTAAATAAATAAATCAATTAAAAACTATATAAATTCAAATCATACGGACCCTACTTTACTAGCGGCAATAAAACAATAAAATTATAACTCACTCGCCGCGCCGTAGGCCTGCGAAAGGCAAGAACAAAGGTCCTTGTCCTTCCGCAGGGTCGCAGGCGCAAGGCCCCCGCGCTCTCTTTTCAGTCACCTGTGGTTAGCTACGACTTGACGTCGTGTTGATTATGCTTCCGCGTATCAGCCGACCGCTGATAGTTATCGTAAATATGTACCAATACTCTAATGTCGAATACTTAGCTATCTAGCAATGGTGAGATCTTACGTGTTGTCTGTTGAAAACTAAACCCGTGTGACGAGTTGACATATACCCGCTTTCGAATTCACAATGTGCATAATGAGCACTGGTGAAGTTTCCAAAACCCACATAAAATCAAAGAACATGCTCATCAAGTTCGTTTCTGTGTTAACGTTTGGGCGGCAATCGTTAACGGCCACATCGTTGGTCCAATATGGGTTGAAGGTCGATTTACGGGAGTAACGTATTTGCAAATGATACTTTCTATAATCGACACAATGTTGGAAAAAGTTCCTCTGAGCCATCTGCAAGCAATGTACTTCCAGCACGTCGGATGTCAAGCTCCATTACGAATGATCTATACGCACATATCTAGATAGCCAATTCGGTGATAGGTGGACAGGTCGCGGTAGACCTGTGAACTGGCCAGCGAGATCACCAGACAACACCTCTAGACTTATTTGTAGGGGGCATTAAAACGATTACTGTACCCAGAAGAAGAAAAAATATTTTTTTCAGAAGAAGCACATTTTTTGTGATTAAAGCAGTGTATAATAGAAAAAAGTAATAGAGACACGCTTTGATTTTTAACAAACAATTTACAGAGACGTGCTAGTTTGTGTTTAGAATGAAACTGTAGACATTTTGAACAATTATTGCGATATCGCTAAAAAGGATGATTTCTGTAAATAACAATAATGAAGTATAATTTTGTAAATATCAATCAGTGTTGTTATGTCATTCAACACCTTTTGATGTAAATGATAAAATATAATTGTTAAAATGTTTAAAAAATATTTATTGTTAAAATGTTTACAAATGTTAGGAGTACGTACACGACTTTGTTGGCGTCCGTACATGTACTGGCTAAAAATAAAAGTTAAAAGCCGACGCGTACAAAATGTGTTCGGTATAAACCGAACAGTGGAGTTTGTAAATAAGTTGATTCCAGTCTTTTAAATACGCCTAACATGTTGCAGTATTTGGTAGGGATAAAAAATGTTATTAGAAACTGTTTATGAATTCATTATAATGCGAGATAAAATTTAACATGTAATTCTACTATTCTAATCTCTTTTACTATATAGTGTGTATGGAATATATTATAAATGGACATATTGTCCCGTTAACATCTTGGCGAATCTCCCGTTAATCCCGTTAGTCCCGTTAACATTTTCGTGAAATCTTGGCTTTAACCTTTAATCATATTTCTTTAATTACTGTAATGGTATTTGGGAAGTATATTCACTAATCAATACATTCGGACAAACCAACACTAATCAATACATTCGGACAAACCAACATTTGTCCGCACACAATGTTTGTCTGTGCACTATGGGACTTTCCGTCAATCTTACAATATCTAAAAATGTTGAATGTACTTACTAATTTTTTTATAAACTTAATTATTTAACAGTGCACTATTTTAACTTATAACAATGGTGAAAACTACTAGACAATCGCTATTAGTTTCTTTTTAGGTTATTGTGATATTCATATTTTAAACTTTAAATTTCTCAGTATTACCGTTAGATGCGGTAAAAACTAATATTACTATATAGATTGTTTTGCCCATTTTCATTGTCTGCCGTTTTAGTCAATGTATCGTAACGTCATTACGGTTGAACGTCAGTAATCTGCATTCCTAAACCGCGCGGCGTTTCAAAAAACACTTAGCTGGCAAGCATTACGAAGGCAAGTATTGCTGGCTGGGTTTTTTGTATAGGGCTGATTCAACGATATGTAGGTCGCCCCCACTCGGCTACCTCGTACCTCGGTGGCGCACACAAAACGACGATGCATGCCTAAGGAAAGAAATGTGCATGCGTCTCGCTCGCGCGTAAAGCTTTCAGTCACTAGTGATCGTAGCCGACGCCGCGCCGTTTTAAAAGATCTCCTAGGTGTGCGTTGCTTGCAGTTATCAGTGGCTGCAAATGACCGCCGGTACGACACACTCCGCCGAACGTTGAGTCCCGTGATTCCGTGAGGCGTGGAGGTCACCGGCCCCTAGGTGATTCTTGGCACTTTATGCGTTCCGAGCATTCTGTGCCTAGTCGCGCATTAAAGTGCCACCTTTGCACTTCCCCCAACCCTTTTGTTATAAAAGGGGTAGGCAGTGCCCACAGTGTGGAAAGTCTCCCGCATAGTAATATCACCATCCGCGTCGTGCACCAACATCTGCTGCCGAACGGATGGAATATAGATAGGGCCATTAATAGATTACCGCTGACTTTGACTGTTAGGTTAGGGATATGTCAGGGAACGATAAGGGGGAACCTCCTCCTAGATCGAGGAAACCACCGGACCGGCCAGGCGTACTGGAAAGACCCATCGCCTACCGTGACATTTTTAACCCGGAGAGGATGAGAGTCGTCTCATCGTACTCCCAGATACCGACCCGGAAACCTTCGTCGCCGGGTAAGGAGTCCGCACCTAGGGTTGCACTCTCACCCATCGTACCTGAGTGTACGACTGGGCGTGAACCGCTGCCCTCTCAGCAATAGCGGCCTAAGAAGACGCCACGAAGGCATACACCACCGGAGACCGAAGCCTCCCTCTACGAAAAGAGGCAGTGCATCGGTAACTCATCCGATTCACCAACATCATCAGATGATGAAGAGCCCCAAGCAGCGACTAGGAAGAAGGTCCATACCTCACCTCCTAAGTCGCCATCGCCACCATCCATCTCTCCGGACCGACGTAGCCACGACTCGGCCCAATACGATCAAGGAGGTGAGGAGTCCTACAGCTAGGGCTCAACAACGTACGCAACCCTAGCTGCATCAGCCGGAAAATCATCACCGGTACAAACCATCAACCCGTCCGGGCTAGCTCATGACAATGGACAGCGGCCGTCAACGAGCTATGCCCACATGGCTGCGGACCCTGCAGTACCACGACCACAATCGGCGGAGGAGCCTCAGAAGACCGAGAAGGTGAAGGAGAAGTCCAGATATCCACCGATTGTTGCAGAATGCCTCCCGGACTGGACTAGGCATTTCAAGGTCCTCAACGAGAAGTTGGGCCACCCTCCTAATGCCCGTCCATTCGGGAAGGGAGTCAGATTTTCTCCGCAGAGTCCGGATGAGTTCCGTACCATCCAGAAGTACATGGTCGAGCTCTCCGAGAAAGATAAAACCATGTCGTGGTATTGCTACACCCCGGCAGAAGAGAAGCCCACTAAAGTGGGCATCCGGAGCCTGCCAGTGGGCACCGATCCCAAGATGATCGAGGAGGCTATCCGGGCAAAAGGCTTCCCGATAAATTATGTTAAGGCCATACCACCACGTAGAGGCAGACCGGGCTGCCTCTACTACGCACAGCTGGAGCATCTGAGCCTGGAGCGGCTCCAAGAACTTTACCACATTGACGAACTCCTCTACATGAGAGGAGTAGTCATTGAAGCCTGGCAAAGAAAAACGGGGCCACCACAATCCCACCGTTGCCAGGCTTTCGGACATGCCTCAGCAAACTGCTTCAGGCCAGTGAAATGCGTTCGCTGTGCTGGAGAGCATATTGCCAGCCTTTGCCCAAGGGGTAGAGAGGAAGAGCCAAAGTGCGCAAATTGCGCTAAGAACCATACGGCCAACGATCGCCGCTGCCCGGTCCTGAGGAGGATTGCCAGGAAGCAGGGGATCGTTCTACCTGGGCTACTCCCGGAGAACCCTAAGAGGATCCCCCAGAGTCGCCCAAAGGCTGTGACCATACAGGAGGACGGGTGGGCTACCATCACCAGAGGTAAGGGTAGGCAACCAGCCCCCCCCCCCTTCAGCACCAATAGAAACGGTGGCTCCCGCAGAGCAAAGGGCAACCACCGGGGCGACTCTCCGACCTCCTGCCAATGACGCCACCGAGAGGCAACCCTCCCAAAGGAAGAGGCGGAGGAATAGGAGCAGGAAAACGGAACAGCCTCCTCCTCAGGCTGTGACCACCTCTACCCCTACAACCACAGGACCAATAGCCTCGCAGGCGCAGGTTGCTGCAAAAACATCAGCACCAGCTACGGCAAGTAGAGCGCCAGAAAGGGCCCTACCGGAAAGCAGAGCCCGCTCCACACAAAGAGCGCGCTCCATTCAAAGGAAGACCTTAACCAATGCCCCGAGTCCAGTGCCTTCACAGCGTAGTGCAGAACGCAGACCACCAACTTCCTACTTCGAGACGGCTGATGCCATCCACAGATTGGTAGGCATAGCCATCGAAGTCGGAACACAAGTCCTGGCCGACATTAGGGCCGGGACAGACCCCGTTACCGCCGTCATGAAGGCGCTGGCATCACTACTGGCAAGGCATTACGGAGGATAGTAACCTGCGTCTGCTATACTGGAACCCGGACGGGATTCGTCAAAGGATCCATGAACTCCGCAGGGTCACCCAGCAACAGGACATCCAGGTGATCTTGCTGGGTGAAACCAAATTACGACCAACAACGCATCTAAAGCTGCCTAACTACACTATCTATAGGAGGGACGAGGTCGATCCTCAAGGGGTCGCTTATAGAGGGACAGCGATCCTGGTGAGGAGAGACATCGTCCACCAGGAGCTGGACCTGCCAGACTTCCAGACGATGCGTTCAATCGGCATAAAAATGGAGGCGGCGGGCGAGGAACTAAGGATCTTTGTAGCATACCGCCCGCCAGGGACTCCATTTCACTCCTCAGACATCCGGACGGTAATGGAATTGTTGAATGGAATGGTCCAGAGTGATCACCCCGCCGGGTCGTGAACTTTACGAAGATGCAGAACACCATGATTATGACGTTCTAGGTCCTGAGGAACCGACGCATATTCCTACCGACCCTAGGAAGCGTCCGGATGTATTAGACATCGTGCTCACTAGGAACGTCAACTACCCAGTAGTGGTAGAAGTGCTGTATGATCTGAATACACAGCACCTCCCGATTCTGATAACTAGAATACCACGTGCATCAAGGAGGCCCTCAACGCGGCCTCTACGATCGTCCCTCTCACGGGAAGGAAAGAGGAGCTGCCGCTAAAGATACGCGTGCAGCTAAATCATAAAAGAGCGCTGAGGAAGCTCTGGGCGCGTACTCGCTGCCCTAGAGTAAAAAGAAAACTTAACACCTTGACAGACGAACTGTCGGTTGCAATACAGGCCCACAGAGGAGAGGCCTGGGAGTGGCGCATATGGAAGGCAGATGAACAGCATGCGTCGCTCTACAAATTGAACCGGCAGTTAACGAAAACTAGACCACCTGTTTGCCCGCTGACCAGCAACGCGGGCATTCAACGTTACGATGCCAAGGGCAGAGCGGATATCCTAGCTGAGCACTTCGAGGAGCAGTTTATCCCGAACCCAGCAAGTGCGGAGTTCCTGGAAATCCATACCCGAAAGGAGAGCCGCGTGCAGGAGCTCCTGTCGTCGCCCGCGCCACCGCTTGCAGGAGAGTTGTTTATATCCCCCGCCGAACTGCGGAGGATAGTAACCCGCCTGCAACCGAGGAAGGCGCCGGGGCACGATGGGATTACCAACGCTGCACTACGACAGCTGTTCAATAGAGTCCTTGTAGAGATAGGTCGGCTCTACAACGGCATATTGCGGACATCCCACTTCCCGGAGGACTGGAAGAAAGGCAAAGTCATCGTCTTGCCGAAACCCGGGAAGGACAGGCGTAGAGCTGCCAACTACCGATCCGATAGGCCGATCACGCTGCTACCGCATATAGCTAAACTGTGCGAAAGACTACTGTTAAGACGTCTCCGCCCGTGCATCCAACTTCGGGCGGAGCAACATGGATTCAGGAGGGGTCACTCAACAGCAACACAGCTGACCAGAGTGCTGCACCTGCTTGCGGCCGAACACAACCGTGGCCGCATATCGTTGGGCGTCTTTCTCGATATCGAGAAGGCGTTCGACCGGGTGTGGCACACAGGATTACTCTACAAGTTAGACGTACAAACAAGTATCCCTCCTGCTATATTGCGGCTAGTGGCGTCTTTCCTGGAAGGCAGGAAGTTCTACGTCTGCGTAGAGCACGCCGAGTCCGCAATAAAGACCATAACAGCTGGTGTGCCACAGGGCAGCTGTCTGTGTCCAGCCCTGTACGCGGCATACACAAATGACATTCCTACCCTGGCAGGACACTTGCACGAATGGGAGGACGACGTCGAACTAGCGCTTTTTGCGGATGACAGCGCATACTTCACGTCGTCCAGTAGAGCCCACATTGCAGCTGCCATGATGCAACGTCTGCTGGACCTGCTGCCACCATGGTTGGATGAGTGGAGGATGGCCGTCAATGTTAGCAAGACGACCGCTCTACTCACTCGCCGCTATAGAAATCTACCACCACCGCTAACCCTCGGAGACCAGGAGATCGCATATGAGAAGGCCGTGAACTACCTTGGATGTCGGATTGACAGGATGTTGCGTATGACTGCGCACGTCGACTCTGCTATACGCAAAGCTCGATGTGCGCGGGCAATGCTCCGCCCTGTCCTGACATCCAAGTTACCGACAAAGTCGAAGTTAACTATTTACGAAACATACATAAGACCCCTGCTAACATACGCTGCTCCGGCCTGGTATGCACTCCTTAGCGATCATCAGAAGCGGCGACTTCAGGCCCAGCAGAGTTTGTCATTACGAACCATAGTCGGAGCGGGTCGCTACGTCCGTAACGACGCCAACTTAAAGATGGAGAGCCTACATGAATTCGTGGTCCGGCTGGCGCGCGGTATGTTCGACCACGCCGACAACGGGCCACATGAACACCTCAACGGCTTCGCGCCGTTGCACTCACGGCCGCCGGACGGGCGACCCTATCCAAGAGAACTCCTCCCTATATAGATTAGGGAGTTGAGTAAATCCCACAATGCGGCAGAAAGGCCAACTCAGACATAATAATTTGTGTTAAACACAAATTATTAGATAACCACCCTTAATGACAAATTTAACCAACTGCGACAAAAGTCGCTAAAACAACGCCTGGAACATCAAGGCGCCTAGGACCGGCACACTGTAGTGTGCCGTGAGGAACATCCGGGTAAAGGGGTACACCCCGAGGCCCGAGACCTGCACGGCATTATGCCCTGCAGAGGACAACAACGACGAGCGCCGTTTAAAATAATATCACCTATTTTTTGTTTCACGCAAATTCCGACTAGATGAATTCCTTTTATATATTTTTTCGGATATTCGGAAATTTTGCCTATTAGCAAGCCTGTCTCACTCTGCGCTTTACCCATGAAAATATACCTAAGTTGGATAGCCGCCAACAGGAGGCTAATTCTGTGAGACTCTCACTCGCGTGCTCGAGCTGACGCGCACCTTTCGTTAACAAAAATGTATTTGTCTCCTATAAGTATTTAGGCAGTTTGATTGATGAATTTTGAGTTTTTATTCAACTATGGCCACTCAAAGAGCCAAAAGGTACTGCATAGCATAGGGGTGCTTAAATAACAATAGGAATATCGCCTTTTTATTCTTTATTGTTCCTAAGGATACCGAAAGTTAAGGTATTATTGTTTATAGGTAGATCTAGATAATTAGGTACCTAGTTACTGGCTCCATAGTTACAGATTTATTATTTCAGTAGCGACCCGATCATCAATTCGAATCAAATCAAATCAAACATTTATTAATTCATAAGCATGGGTATTACAGGATGTCACATATAAAATTATTATAAGATACAGCCATGTTTCACCTTAGAGGTATATGAACAAAATTGAAGTATATTTTTACATTTTGTCATCAAAAAATGTTCTTATGTCATAGTACACTTTTTCAACAAGGAAGCCATTGAGCGCAGTTTTAAATCTTTTGATATCATTAATTAATCGTATATTTAACGGGATTTTATTATAGATTTTTGGTGCCATGCAATTTACACACATTCTTCGAAGAAGTGGTTTGCATTTGTGATTAACTTTCAATGTTCCTTCACGACGACTTCCGGCAGTATTCATTTCAAAATAAATTGGGTTATTTCGAACAAAGTTTGCAACCTCATATATATACATACACGGTAGAGTCAGAATTTTATATTTGCGAAAGTACGGTTCACATGAATCATCCTGATTTAGACCGAACATCGATCTAACACACTTTTTTTGCGCTTTGAGGACACTTTGTTTTTTAGTTGTGTTGGCCCAAAATATTATTCCATACCTTAAGTTTGATGCAACATATCCGTGATAGGCTGTTAGAAGAGTTTTAACACTGGAAACCTTCCTTAGTTTATAAAGGGCATAAGAGAATTGGTTTAGTTTTTTAATTAGATTATTAATATGAGGTTTCCATGTCAGCTTATTATCTATAGTCAAACCCAAAAATTTTGTAGTGTCTACCTCTTTAATTGAATTCCCAGAGTAGTTAATGTCAAAATTTAAAGGATAATTATTTCTTTGTTTAAAGTTTATTACATGTGTTTTTGTCAAATTAATTGTTAGGTTATTTAATGTCAGCCATTTGAATAAAGATGTCAATGTATTATTAATGTCAATATTTATATTATTCTCATTATCATAAGTAAATAAAACAGTACTATCGTCAGCAAAAATAGTCATATGATGGTTGATTACATTAGGAAAATCATTTATATAGATAATAAAAAGGAGAGGGCCCAGTACACTTCCCTGTGGTACTCCATAGTTTACTTGACGCTCTTTCGATCTGTATATTTTATTTTCACCGGTCTTAGAGTCAATTTTGGTTATATGTGTAATTTGTCTTCTATTACTTAAGTAACATTCGATTAGCTTAAGGGCGTTGCCTCTTATACCATACCTTTCTAGTTTGTTAAGTAATGTTTTATGATTAATGTTGTCAAATGCTTTGGTCATATCCATAAATAGTGCTAGTGTAGGCTTTCGGTTGTTAACGTTTTTTACGACTCTTTCCAAAAACTCGTATATAGCCATACTAATGGATTTATCTTTTCGAAAGCCGTATTGATGCTTCGAAAATAGATTATTGGTTTCAAAGTAATCGTTTATTTTTTTATATATAATGTGTTCTATTAACTTTGAAAATATTGAAATTAGTGAAATAGGACGATAGTTTTTTAACAGCTTGTTGTCATCCTTTTTGAGTATTGGGATAGTAATTGCCAATTTCAATATATCTGGAAATATTCCCTGTTCTAAACATAAATTTATAATGTAGCACAAGATATGAGCTATTATATTCCCTACTGTTTTAATAATCTTAGTGGAAACATTGTCAAAACCTACACTATTAGTATTTTTTAATAAATTAATAGATTTAACAACATCTAAGGGTATTATTGGGGTCAAAAAAATTGAGTTACGTTGACTATGTGGAATAGAAGTAGGTTCGGGCTTGTCCTTATCGACTGTTTCCAATGAGTTTGTAAAAAAGTCGTTAAAGGCGTTCGCAATTTCTGTCGGTTCAGTTACCTCTTTATCGTTACTTAATATACTGTTAATCTGTTCCTTAGGAAGGCTGCTATTATACTTATTAATTATCTTCCACGTTGCTTGGGATTTATTTTTTGACTGAGCTATATAATAGTCATTCTGTGCCTTTTGAGTAAGATTAATTATTTTCTTGTACCTTCTACTATAGTTAGTAAATATTAATTTATTTGTTGGTGACGGAGATAGTCGATATTTCCACAGGAGCTTACAACGTTTTTTACTACATAATTTAATGCCCTTTGAAATCCATTTCGGTTTGTTCAAAGTAGAGATTTTTATTTTGATTTCTGGAAAACATAAGTTGTAAAAAAGTGTGAAAAGGTCATGAAATGAGTTGAAAGCTTTATTTGGACAACTTGTCTCATATGCTTCACTGAAACTTAGACTTTTGATGCAATTCATAAATTTCCTTATATTATCGAGAGAAAAATCTCGGTGGTAAGTATACCAGTATTTTAGCCGATATGTTTTTTTGATAGGTATCTTAAGGGTTTGAGTTGAGTGATCGGAAATTGTCAATTCTATGACTTCTCCTTTTGCACTACGAATATTATGTAACATATTATCTAAACATGTTTTACTGCGAGGTCTAGTGGGTTCATGAAATTGGCATTTTGTATTGTATTTAGATAATAGCTGTTTAAAATCTCTGGATATTTTATCATTTTTGAGCACATCAATATTGAAGTCACCGCATATAATAAATTTATAGTTGCTATTATTAGTAACGGAGCTTAATATATTATCCAGTTTACTAAAAAATAGAGCCACTAGTTCTAATTTTGACCGAGGAGGTCTGTAAATACAGACTATGTAGACCTTATGTTGTACTAATTTTATTGCCGAACATTCAATAACACCAGATATCGATTGGTTGATTAAACTTCTTACGTTTTCGTATTCGTGGTGGTTTTTAATCAGAATACAAGATCCGCCATTACGTTGTTGTTTGCAGTAGAAAGACGCAAGTTTATAGTTTCTTATATTAAGGCGATGTATGTCACTAGCTATCATGTTGTGTTCGGTTATGCCTATAATATCTATTGGAATACGTTCATCATTAAGTATTTCTAAATTAACCATTAATGAATCTGATTTGGAGATAAGGCCATTTATATTTTGATGGAGGATATATAAGGAATTAGTCACGAAATAAATTATGAGATGTGTTGTAGTCAGATTTAGAATTGCTCTCAACGGCCATATCGCAGTCAACTTGTGAGGTAGTCAAAGGAAATGATTCAAAATCAAAGTATATCTGTTTCATTATAGTTTGGAAAATATTCCGTAATCCAAAGTTATTTACCCTGCCTGTTCTACTTGAGAACATTTCATAAGTTAGGTTTACATTAGAGTCAAAAAAATATATATTATGGTATTTTTGTAGTTCTATATAGAGTAAGCTATTGAATAATTCAATTTTATAATTTTGTATTGGTGCCCCAAGTTCATACGTAGGGGTACAGATTATCAAGTTGGTAAAGTCGATTTGCTTAATTAAATTCCCAATTGTGTTTATGAGTTCAATACAGTTTGTGTCTCTTATATCAGTATCACCTAATACAATTATACAGTAGTCATTCATATTAAAATTTAACAATTTGTTCTTTAAGTTAGTCAAGAGAAGCTTAATGCTTGTGTTAGGTAATAGGTATCGACAAAATTTAAAATCGCTTGAAAACGTATTTTCAACGAACCGTAATGGGCCTGAATAATGTCTATTACTTAAAATACATAGTTTTCTCTTTGCATTGTTGCTAGATTGTTCTGTTATTTTCTTTGAGCTAGCTACGTCATTTGTTACAGGTTGCGTTGGACAGGGTTTTGTTGAAGTTGATGGAGAACTTTGCTTGTTTTGTTTCTTCTTTCTTTCTGATAATGTAATGTCACTGGATTTTTTTATGGGGGTTAGTTTACGTGGTGTAGGTTCCTTTATCAATTGTTTTAATACTTGACTTTTTCTTTGTTGGTCGTTTATTCTTTTTTGTAAATCTGTAACCTGTAAGTTCAATCTGTCTATTTCCAAATGAGCACTTGCTAGCTGTGTTTTTAAGAAGCTGATTTCATCACGTAGTTCTTTGTGTTCAGCTATGTTAAGGTCTGGGAGACTCATACGCGTGTCTTCGAGTATAGTCAAAGAGTTATCTTCCATGGTATTTTCAAATGTGTTGTCCTGCGGTTCTAGCGAAGATGCGCGAATTTTATTACGTTGACGAGTTGTCACGTTTTCATAACTTACGGTGCTGGTATCAATTTTGTTATTTTCTGACAATAAGGAAGCAGTTTCTGTACCATTGGATGGTTTAGGCACTTGTTTTGCTTTAATAATACATTTGTCACATCTCCATTTGTTTTTCTTTTCTGCTTCCATGATATTAAATCTCACAAATGGAACGTTTGCACATTCCAGATCCAGTTTCAGTTTGCATTGTGAGCAAGTAAGGAATTTTCGTCTTAGTAAATTTTGCTTACATTTGTCACATTTTGTTTTAGTGGTTGGCTTTTCTTTAGATGACGACATTTTTTAATCAAAAAATAATAATAAAAAATATGGAATTTATCAGTATAAACTATTCGGCTATAAGTATACAAATATTTTTAGTGAAATTTGTAGCTGGTTTTACTGAAATGTTTGTTATAATTTATATGCAATCCACAAGGCGTTGTCCTCTATGTAGTCCAAAGCAGTTATCCACTAGGCTATTATGACTTTAAATTTTGTGGTGAAATAATGATATTTATGATTTGTATTGCAGATTTAAATTTGTCGAAGACGGTTATTATGAGTAATGTCAATTGAATTTTGCACTATTTTGCGGGTGACTGTTGAATCACTTGTTACACTTTATCACTAATTAAACAAAGTTATCACATAAAAGTTTGTTTTGGTCATCCTTCGTTAGTTTCTTAAGGTTTATTATACAGTTTTTATATGTCTTTTCAATTTTAGAGTTTATTATCACGTATAAACATGATGCTTGTTACACTTTTATCGCACCGTTTTATTTTTATGTGATTTAATGGTTAGTTTTTTGTTGACTTCACTTACACTTAAACTACACTATATTTACAGTTAATTTGCATTGTTTATAAGTCCACAATCGATTTATTCTATTTTATCAAAATTTTTCACACTGAGCGGAATTTAACATGACGGTAGCGCAACACGCTCTCACGTACAGAAAACAAACAAAAAGAAAAAAAGAAAAAATAAAAGAAAAAACGCGAGATTCGAACTCACAATCTCACTAGTTAGGTGTCTTACAAGTTCGTTACTTAGACCGCTAGGCTGCACTTGCTATTAGCACAAGTGGTGAAAAATGCATACAGCTTGGTGTAGTACATATTGTCGGAGTAATTTCTTGTGACCATATAAGGCAATAACGTTCGCACTCGTTCAATCGATGAGTCACACGCTAACACGACACAGTGTAACGGCAGTTTATTTTGATTCTTTATCACCTTTGTACTGTTTTTAAATCACTTATTTACACGAAGTATCTTCTGTAAATTTAACACAGTTTCCTCAATTTTGTAGACGAGTTGGTGGATATAGATTTTAAAAGAAAATTTTCACTTTTATAACGTAAATTATTATACAAATACGGAGCGATACGTGTTTACGTGCGCACGGGCGCTCGCCTATTCTACCACTCATTCGCAGTTTGCGATTTTTCGCGTATAATGTCAATGATCTTAAATAATCTTTCAGTGTAAGTAGGCCTCCCAGTACTAGTCACTGCCTACTAATGCAAGATCAGCATATACTGGTTATTAGTTAAACACTTGTCGATATAAGAAAGAGGATGAAAATAGTAGCATTTCCCATTGCCATTCTTTCAAGTAGTAAGTAGTTTTGTGAGTAGATAAATTGTCTGCATAAATTTTTTTTCGACGATGTAATCGGTAGGCTAATTTCACGAAGGTCGCTTCCCAGGTGTGCAAAGTATTATGAACATTAGCGACGTTGTAACTGGGTTTAAATTCGCAAGTATGCTATCACAGAGTGATCCTTCTGTTCTTGTATCGTAATTTATTCTGTGCTATTATAGTAATATTTTACAAATACTTTTGAGGATAGCTTCCGTTCCTCTTACACAGAACGCCATATAATTTTCCAGAGGGTAAAAAAGTCACCCAGTATAATATCGACATAGATAAGATGTTCTAAAATCTGGTATTGACTCTATATTTAATTTCCTAACGAAAATAACTTAAGAGGAGTATTATAAAAAAAAAAAACGCAAAATTACGAGGTTTCCTTGTTGAAATTATATGTTTTCCGTTCGTTGCTTGAAATAATAAATACTTGGTTAAAATAGTTAGTTTTCTCTACTACAATAAGCTCAAGGCATATTTTAGATAACTTATTTATATATTTAGTAATAATCATTCTCCCGAAGCATGTTTAGGCAAAAACTCTGAGAGACATGATTTGGGAGCTCTAATTCATAGATTCTCTTGAATATCGACCATCGAAAAGAATATGTTTATCTCACAAATGTCCTATACTTTAATAATTATTAAATACATTTTCTTTATATGCCTTTCACGTAAGGGAAAAAATCGACTTAATTAAATTATCTACCGAAAAAGCTTCGATACAAGCCCCAATACTTCCAAATTTCTACATCATTTTGGCGTAAAATTTATACCAAAATAATCACCAACATTTGCTTAAACTCTATTATGATTTTTACTTTTTAAATCGTTTCAATTATTTTTTAATTAACTAAATATAATTACCATATACTTCACCGCGCCGGCCCTGCTGCGTTCAATACAGCGCGGGCGGTTGTCTGGGTTGGACCTGTAATAATTTATTTCGCGCGCTCCGTCTCGTTTCGATATTATCGTAGTTTGCGTCGATGGCCGTGGCTAGCTTCGCCAGGCGTCCGGATAAAGCCGGACACAGTCAGGCTTATTCCGTGTACTCAATCGATTTGGCACATATAATACATTTTTACAATCTGCCACTTTTAATGGATACATAATTGCATTGACTTGATTATACAGAAAAGGGCCAAGGAGTGTAAAAAATCTATGTATGTAAGAATGCCTTATTCTAATGTTAGTTTCAATTGCTTTATCTTTGCGTCTGTTATCAGTTACAAGTTGTGTAGGGCGTTTCAACTGCTGCTATAGTTGAGGGAATTACAGGGAGGTGGGGCGGGAGTGAGGTAAGGCGAAATGTTGTTAATAAATTGTTGTTGTTGCAGCGGCAGCTGATTCAGCGAGTGCTCGTATCGGCGGTACTCGAAGAATAACGCGCGGGACATCTTCAACACGCTGTGAGTGCGCCTGTTAAACAAACTGCCAAGCTAAAACGTACCTTATGCCGTGTGTGATACGAGTGTTAATGCTACAGCGGCGAGTCTGGATTATTGAACTAAGTGAATCTGTTAATATTGCGACGTTCACCGCAGTCACAAGTTCGGTGCTAAAGTTGACTGATTAACGAAATTGGTTGACATATTTTTGTAATAGATGATGGCAGAGTCGCGTTTTTATTATTATAGTGAGCAGGAACTAAACTTGGTGCAATGTTTAATTTTAAGTTTCCTAATGCGACATCTAATGAAGAAATGAGGGTTTCTACAACTCTATCCACCAGGGCGGCGCCACTTAGGAATGAGGTGAAATATTTGTCAGATTTTATAGCGTTGATTTGTTTAAAAAGTGTAAGAATTAATTTTCTCTTTGAAATATTACTTATATTCAAAACTATGGATATTCCTAAACGTGGAAGGATTTAAAAATATCTAAAAATTAACAGCATGGAGGCATTGTTTTGTGTATACACTATATATACACTAAAAACCGAAAAACTTTTATTTAAATAGCAATATTTCAATGATGATGTCAGTGTACCAACTAGCGACAACTGGTGAGCGTAAGATATCATCCCTTATTGCCAGCGGTGACTGCGGAGTTAAATTCCTATTATAGTTATCTTACTATGGGGTCTCGAATCAATTCTATTTCTTTTTTTCGATTTAAATAAAATTGAATTGAATATTTTCTCACCACGAAGTCGAAATGATATCTTTTGGAAGTGTTTACTTTTTAAAAAAGTAATTCATTTGTCTTAAGCCTATTTCTTAATTATTAAAGTTTAATTAAAGATGTTAAAAATTAACTAGCTAAGATCTGCGCTTCCGTTGCGTTCTTTGCTAATTATTTTTTAACGTCTTTAATAAAATGGATTGCCGTAAAGAAACGTCTGTTTGTATTAATTAGTTTTTAATTAATAAATGTGCAGTATTGTATGGAGTGTTTGTCACGCGTCATTCGAGAAGAATGAGCAGACATGATACGCTTCTTTTTATGTATTTACAGAAGTTTAGTTTGGATAGATGCGTAGTTGTACAGCATGTAAAAATGTTTTGTAATAATAATTGTGATAAGATTGTAACTGTACAAGTGCATATCTGTGCTGAATGTATATAAAATTTTACCATTTATCGAAAAGACATTAATTTATAATTAAGTGGAAAAGGTGTGTGTTAGAGAATATGCCAGGTTTGTATTAGTATGTCAATTATGTAAATCTTGTTTTTCTTTGAGTAATTTATTTTCTAGATAAGTTTAAATATTCCTTTCGATGTAGTGAAACTGGAAGCTGTTCCTCTGCAGCGGCAGCCGAGGTGCATAAATCCGTGGGTCCAAGCTAGCTTAAAGTTTTAAGAGAGTGCGAGTGCTTGCTTCGTTACGGTGAGAAAGTGTAGGCGGTCCCCCCCCCCCCCCTAACTCTAAACTTATTTTACTACAGTCATGTTCGGTCACGTTAGTTTCTTCGGCTGCTATAAGCAACAGTAATTTATTGGTAGGGTTTGCGTCGCAAATTTAGAAAGTCGTGGGGTCGAACCCGCCATTTGACTACTGTGGTGTACCACTCTTAACATAAGCATTTTAAGCTTAGAGTGGTTACTATTATTCTTTAAAAAAATTGTCTCTTGGACGAAATCTCACAAATCCATTTACAACTACTTTAAATATTTGCAATATACGAAACTAGTCCGATAAGTAGATATAGCTAAAGTAGATCGATAAGAATGTTCTTGCATTCTGCAGCAATTCTTGTTGACGTTTCCCGTGGCTAATCTGTTTCTGGTGAATACCGAGTGTTCCAGTTATGAATAAAATATAACTTTGGACTCTTGATTTAACCAAATAGTGTGTAGAGAAGGGAAGTGAACGCGGTGTTGCGCTCGCTGCATTCCCTCATATTAATGATATCTTTTGTTTACTTTATACGTAAGTTTCTCATTGAAATAATATTAGTTTTTACGGAATTTATCACGTATATTTAACTTTTTAAATACCCGACGTTTCGAGAGCTTTACAGCACCCATTGTCACGGGCGGGACTGAGATATTCAACGTCCAGATGTCATAGTTAACCGCGGTTACCATAGATTAAAATTTAACTTTTGTTCCGATCTACACAGTATGAACTTATGGTATCATGAAGTCTTGCAGTTGTATGCTTGGGTTGGGATTTAATTTTATTTATTATAGGATCCCAAGCAGATGGTAGCACCCAGCCATTTTCTCTATTGAAATGGGTGCTTCCATCTGCTTGGGATCCTATAATAAATAAAATTAAATCCCAATACCAAATATTTGTGTTTCAAGCAGGGTGCGGAAAATTATTGTGTTTGTGGAATTATGTTGGATTTACATTTTGAATTGCCAACCGGCACATGGAGAATGGAGCACGCACTAACCTAGCGACGGTCAACGACGAATCTCTTGCTTCCAGCGTTCCCTCCAGAGTTGTGTTGACATTTACACAAATTAGACACAGTTCACGGTCGTGATTTTAAGTTTTTGATAATTTTATGACTTATTGATGTTAACGTGATAAAATTCGTAAAATATGTAACAGTTGTTCAATTTGTTCGCATTCAGGAACACTTCGAAGACATCTAGTCGAAGGCGTTGAAGTGTTGAAAATGATGGTATTGAGGAAATCTATTGCTTGTTTTCGAAAATTTCTACTTTGTTATTGCTTTTAGAACCACGCTTTAAGCTATTTAAAATTTGCTTCGTCGCTATTCCAATAAAATCAGATGTTTTTCTCTCCATCGTAATTTTCTTTGTCTCTTGTAATATAAACTTTACTTCAAGTACTGTGGTGTTAGATTTTTCAATTTTTCTAAATTGGCTTTAAACGTACTGAGCTGCGAATGTAAGAAACAAAAATAAACTTTGGTACGATCATCTGTAGTGATGCGTGTAGTTAAAAGTCGCCACACATACTGCACAAAACGTTTACTGTCCACGAGCACAAAGAACATTTAGGAAAGCGAAAAAAGATTTAACACATAACAATAGAATTTATACACGACTCGAAATAAACCTTGCGACTATAATGAAACTAGCGCAGGCGACAGCACGGGCGAGTGCGAGAGCGACGTGCGCTCTGCGGCGGCGGGCGGCGGGCGGCGGGCGGCGCTGCACCTAGACCTGTACGAGCTCGTAGCTGTACGAGCCCTCGCTGCGGCGCGTTCAACTTACCACGTTCGATATGCCTCCACACATCAAACAATCTTTAATAACTTTTGTTAGCTTTTCTTCGTTGTCGAAAAGTCTGTTAATGGCTGCCATAGGTTTAGTATTCGCCCAACCGCTGGCAATAATGATAGCTATCTGCTCCTGACATACGATAATGAGTTTTTGTAAACAACGTCAACATATTCACAAAAACTCCTTTTGGTTTTCTGTCCTCACAGTGTAAATGTAGAAGTACTTCAATATTTTGGTTACTATCGATTTAACATCGAAGTTCAGTCAGCGGCTGTTGACAGAGTGTTATGTAGAACACGTGCAGGACATCCTATGTACTCAATATCTTTTCCCAACTCAGTGTTTAGTTTTGAAAACACATTATTAGTTCCGCCTCTGTAAGACCGCCAAGGTTTCCTATTCGCACTATCGTCGCAAAACGCGATAACATTTTGTAGAGAGGTGTTGCAATACTGAGCGATTGTTTCACTATTCGTTATTTTAAACAACCCAATTTCAATAGCATAGAATGCTGGCCTTCTTTTTCGTTAAAGAATTGGGCTTCCAACATAATGATTTTTCGCATAACTAGCAGTGGCGAAGCTATAGCTCCAAACTAGGGCAAGCCCGAGATATGGTTTTGTTGTTTTTAGCAGTTTAATAAAAATACACCAATCTTGAGCTGTCTCCACTCTTTAGTTTCATATTCAGTGCTGACAAGGACGTGTTTAACACAGCACACAGAAAGCATACTACCGCTAGATAGATTGTATGACATAATATGCAATTGCACACCTTTGGTGGTTTTGAAAAGAGCCGTTTGGGTTTGCTTGAGATATTTACAAACAATACAATTCATGTATTGTTTGTAAATGAAAAAAGAAAAGCATGAACAAAGTACAAACAAACTATGTACAAAGTTAAAAAAGGGACGCCTGGCAGATGTGAAACCTCGAAATTATATAAAATATAATTTCGAATAAAATCATAAATAATCATAAAAGAACAGATTACGACAGGAATGAGATAGTTATAATGAGAAGATAAAGCTTTGCTAACTTTTTACCATAAAATAATGACTATTTATTATAATTATAATTATTCATTTACAATTCATAATAAACCGTACAAAATGATATTTTTAAACTCATATATCACTATTAATATAAATATTGAGTTATTAAACCTTTAAATACGCCTAACTTATTTAAACTTTTAAACTAGAGTCCTGTACCTATATTTAAAGTATGAAGAAATGTTTATTGAATATTAAATTTCATTTTTAAAGATTTTTACCTTTTCCTTGCCGATTAGCACTTCAACACACTTATATTCATCACAATGAACACTATTATCTTCCCATTTTCACTAAAAATCTTCGAAAAAGCATAAATTTTAACATACACAACAAAAACAAACATAAACATTGTAATGTGAAGTGAACTTGCATGCGAGAGGCCCGCAACCACTTCGCTAGTCGCTAACGCACTCCTAAACAACTTCATGGCAATGCCAGGCTTGTTGGCTCAATAGTAATTGCTATATAAACATTTCGTAGTTATAATTCACTATAGAATATTTTGCCATAGGTTAGAAAGAGAGCGATCGTCTTCTCGAAAGCCCCGTAAAAAGCCCCCGCGAGCGAGGGAGACAAGTAATCGCTCTATTAAAACTCACTTTATGACAGCAGCAGTATCGCCACAGAGTACCTTTGTATAAACGTATCGCTAAGGCAATACGAGGTCATCGGTCGACATGTGTCGAACAGTGGAGTGCGTGGGAAAATTGAAATAATTTGAAACAGTTTATGAGTTATTTTATTAGTTGATATTATTGATTGTTATTATTGATTGATTCAGTTTAATAAAGCAAGCCCGGCTTTTTGGCTTTAATGGAAGCTTCGCCACTGATAACTAGCTATTCCAAAATATAGCGAACCATTCAAAAATTTTACACATTTTTCACATTATGAGGGGCAGGAATGTTTTTTACTATTGCTTTACCCTTTTAGTTTATCAGTAGTTTGTTTAGTAGCAATTTTTAAGTCTATACAGCAGTGCAATCATTTGACAGTTTTACAATCCTACGAATCAAAGGATTGGTCTTGACGTATGAATTTGTATCCTGCAGTCATTCAACAGCTACTATTAAAAATTTTCCTTTCGAATCTTTTTATCATAAATGTATAAATAACCTATGAACTTGATGCAGTTCTAATACGTGATTTATGAAGACTTGTACCAATATGCTGTTGTATACCAGATTTACTAACAATCCGCGGTCTATGGAAATGTGTGAATTACAAATGAAGCACAGATCTTCAACTTTTTTCTTTATAAATTCCATTCTTTGGTATATTTTTCCTAGAAATGACACTTCGTCTTTGACATCTTTTACAATGGGAACAAAAGTGGTTTAAATAAATGAACTCGATGTGTTTGACGTAGCGTCGAGTTCGCGCGGGCAACATAAATACACGACGGTCTCAGGTTAGCGTTCAAGCAGCTCTGATGAGCTGACAATGGCGAGTCGTGCGCACCGCCGCCGGCCCCCGCGCCGCGCCGCTCGACCAACTTCCGTATTTTGTCAAAATTGTCGAAAAACGGTACAACTACGGGACACGTAGCAATAGGGGACTAGATGGTCGAATACGATGACAGTTTCGTATAGAAGGGACGTATGGCAACTTTAGTATAGATAAATATTTTTTAACAATTTTCATTTGGTCAATGGCTAATATGATTTTTGAAGTATCCTTGCACTTTTAAAGCTTACATACACAATGTCATAATGTATAGACATAGTGTGTACAGTGCGCAGATTCTTAGTTCAAAACAATGCTAAATGATTTCAATTTCACATTATGATTGCATGTTTTTCTAAAAACAAGTAGCGTTGTTGAAGATCTGAAGTGTCAGCTGTCAGTTAACATAAAAGTGTGTGTGTATTTGATGAAATATTGTAATAGAATGAGAGCACTTAGCGTAGAAGCAGACAAAATATGAAAAAAGTTATAAAAAGTGAAAAACATTCAACTCTAATGAAATAGACATGAGTAAATGTACTTAAAATAATATAAATAATACTTACTAGTTTGCATTAATGAAATAATGTTGATAGAAGCCCCTGATATTACTCGGTTTACGTAGAGTATATACAACCTGTACGCGTCCCACGGCTGGGCACAGGCCTCCTCTTATAGCTGAGAGGATTTTAAGGCAAGAAGTGCACCACGCCACGCCGCCAAGATGTATGTTTTTAAATATTTTTAATTGGATTTTTTTTATTTCTCAGACATTCACGTTTCCTCGCAATGTTAATTATATTTAAAGCGAAAATAGTAGCGTCAGTGTTTGAGACCCATAAGCATAGTGCCAATGTAGCGAGATAGAATGGTAAGTTTACGAAACCTTTAACGCTACATGTTTTTGGGAAAACACGCAGTAGACATATTGTTGTATCAGTCGCCATTAGTTTGATATGCTCAATCCTTCGCGAAAATAAACGCTGTCACTTATGTAAAATAACTATAAAAAGGTCGCAAGGAGCGCAAGGTATTTGTATATCTTATTATTTATATATAGAAGATTTTAAATAGCAATTAAAATTTATTTACGCTAGAACAGAATTGTTTATTTCTAACTTTTATGTAAATGTGGTGAAATGGCTGCTCGCTGAGATGGCAGGGATTGACGTAAAGTTGCAGTTATGCAGAGTGGGCTATGATTATTTACTGAGTGAAGTTTGTCCGTCGGTGCATAATATAGTTCTTGGATAAGTAATAATTATTTATTTAATGTTTAGCTCACTGCTGCATTCAGAGCTGAGAAGGCTTGCTAAATATATGTTTATATTGATATTGATATTGAGCAATATTCTGTAATATTTGCAATCACTAATGGCATAATAATTTGCAAATTATATTAAATTATTTTATCGCGTTTTATCACTTGTACAACTTGGCAATAAATTTATTAAGCGCTCGTATTTAAGTGAAACTTCCAGCCTCATATTCGGACCTTGGAATTATTTTTTGAATCTTATGCACAAAAGTTTATATGAAGCATTTTTTGAGTTCCGAAACGTTTGTGTTAGCTAAGTAAAGTGAGAGTTATTTGAGTGTTGCGTGACTTTTATTTTGTTTTCAAGATTAAGATGTTTAAATGAACGTTATTCGCTCGTAGTGGCCGCTCATTATTATACTTATGTTTTATTGTTCTAAGTTGCGACGACTATATGTTATTTTTATTTGTGTATGATATAATATGTTTTGTCAAACTGCAGTTAATTCTATCCAAAAATGTAATTTAAAATTTCTATTCACTAATTTTGAATCACTTTCTTATCGTAAAACCTTATTTTTTTTTATTTCCGGGGAGTTATGTAATGAAGTCTGTGTGTACTATGGTTGCTGATACGTTGGATGTGCAGCTGATGCAGGTGTTGCCACATTCCGCACATAGACTGTTATCTTTTTATTATTGAATTAATTGTTTAACTTCTACATTATATTTTATACTGTGGCTGAAATTATCATTTATTACAATTTTCATGTTGTAAATAAATATATGAAGTTATGTACGGAGTTTTTTCTTGGTAATTATGGAATCCTAAATGTACGAGTAGATACAGTACTTACAACAGCAATATTATACGGGCGTCATATTTTTTTATAGGATAGGATGACAAACGAGCACACAGTCCACCTGATGGTAAGTGATTGCTGTGGCCCATAAACATCTACATATATCCTCGATTACATATGCATTACATTGCAGATGCGTTGTCACCCGTGAGGACTAAAATGGAATGCCTTGTTTCCAGTAAAACTTGTCTACGATTCTCTACACTCACCATACGAAACACAGTAGCTTTAAGCTGCTAATTCACGCTGGTATTCTGTGAGAGCGTGGTCCTTCCCCGGTCGAGCCGACCCATTCGTGCTACAACTATACTACTAATATAACTGCAGCATGGCTTTACCACGTATTATAAAAAAAAACATGTCATAAATGAAACACGATGACGATTCGAGTAAGTCGGATAGTAATAAAAACATTCGACAGTAACCTTAAAAGAACTTTATAGTAACTATAACCGTTACAGTCTTGCAGTGCACTGCTTTGCCGTAGTAGCCACGCGTGACAAGCGGTTTGGCAAGCGCAGTTTTTGGTCGTTCTTAGGAAGATGTTGCTGTCCATTTTTTAGTATTGTATGTTACACCTAAGGTGCTGCTGCTGATAACATAAATAAAATAAGGTAAATATATTTGAAAACTGCTATGTGAACTGACTCCATGAGCAATGATGGTATGGCGAAATGCTGATCGGGCATGTTGACTTGTTTAATAAGTGTAAATTGTAACTTTTTGTTGATTGCTCATAAACCAGATCTAGCATAAAACTTGTGAATACCTCCAGTGTGAATAGACCAGTTTTTTGATAAACGTTCCAGACACAGAGTAAAAAGTAAGGACCACAGAGGAAGCTTCCTAACAACGTCGAAAGTGTATACATATCCTATTCTGATAGGGTTGTAACATAATGCATGTGAAAAATTAAAAGAAAAAATAAAACAATTTGTATAAAACAACGGGTGTGTTAATTAAAACTTATATTATATAGCAGGTGAGACCGACTTCATCACTCGGCGACTGTCTAACACATTCTCACTTACTTATTATTATTATTATATAGTTTAATTGTATCTATATAATTCGTAAAAAGTTACTTACTTGATCTCTCTGATACAAAAAAGAAAATATCCTTATTTTCACATTAGCAAAGGAAAGCAGCCATATAAAAAGTGATTAGCAGTTTATATAGACATGGGCCGTACTTGCGAAATGGAGTACCAGGGCTTCCAAGTACGTCCACCTTCAGATATCGCGTTCCCAAAAAAACTTCCAAACCTTTAAAAGTCCCAACGTTCAAGCCTTGTTAGAAGAAAAATACTTGTATGGAACATTAATACCAAACTTAATATAAATAAGAAGCAGAATCGCGTTTAAAAACACTTCCAATCCTTTAAAGTAAATATACCTTGATGGAACATTAATCCGTAACATTATATAAATAAGGAGCAGAGTCGCGTCAAGTATCGACAGAGCGAGAATATTTAAATACTCTGAAGTGTTGCGAGTATTTTGGGTCGGCACTTGGTCGGCGTACTTGCAAGTAAATACCAGGTAAAAAAAAAACCTGGTCGCGTAAATACGCACATTCCCTAAGTTTATACAGACGGCAAATTTATACGACCCTATAGGTAAGTAATAGGTAAAAAAGTAATAGGTAAGGTAAGGAAAGTGCAGTGCATGAGTGAGTAATCATCAAAAAACAGTAGGACATTTTAAATTTTTAATGTGAAAAAGTGAGCTATGTATACCAAGCAAGATTAAATTTTAACTTTTTATGTATTTTATTTATTTTGTGGAAATCTGAATTAGGGATGGACAAGCGAAAATAATATATCGTATCCATATTTTTAAACGGTAGGTATCAATATATATCGCGTGATAAATCGCAAGGTTTTGGCATTCTCTGATCACGAATCTGCGGTCCATTTTTGCGTAGGATGCACGGTTCCGGAGATGTGCAGATCAATCTGACAGGCCTGTTGGTCTAGTGGTTAGTGACCCTGACTGCTATGCCGGAGGTCGTGGGTTCGATTCCCACCCAGGACAAATGTTTGTGTGATGAGCACGATCATTTGTTCTGTGTCTGGGTGTAATTTATCTATAATATTTATGTATTTAGAAATATATAAGTATGTTTATCAGTTGTCCAGTACCCATAACACAAGCTCTGCTTAGCCTGGGACTAGATGGTGTTGTGTGATAGTTGTGGAATATTATTATTATTATTATTATTATTATTAATTAACTCTTATCTAATTGATATCCGGTGCGGGCCTCCACCTACTATCTATCTATCAACTTATCTATTGTTCGTTCAATACCGTCATTAACTATTATTCGTCAGCGTGGTGTATTATACTCCTTTGTTCCTATCTACAACAACTAATCTGAATCATCAATAAAATACATTACCTAATTTTGTTACAATTTTTATTTACGAAATACAAAATCTTATTACTTATTATCTATAAAATAGGAGCGAAACATCTCATCCACTAAAATATCGTTGTACAATGTGTTCCCCGTAAATATACTCGTAAAACCATGCATTGAACATCCCTGAAACTTATATAGCAAATACATTAAGCAATATTTGCCACAAACTGAAGTCCACTCATTCTGAATCCTATCAACATTCCAGTTTTATTTATTTATTTATTTATGCTTTATTTGCACACCGAGTACAAAAAGGCGGACTTAATGCAACAAGGCATTCTCTGCCAGTCTACCTCCAGGCTAAGCAGAGAAGATATTGTGGGTGCAAAGTGCTACTGAGTTAAAACATTTAAGTAGACATACACATTAAATATTGCAACACATATTATAAACATACGTATCATTACATATACATATATACACATATACATATATATACATATATACACATATACATACACATATACACATACATACATATACATATACATACATATATATATATATATACATATATATACATACACACATACATACACATACACACACATACATACACATACATATACATACATATGCACATATACATATACATACATATACACATACACACATACATATATACATATAAAAACATAATTAAATATAGCTGTTTCCGATTCAAACACCTATGAAATATTTGAAATAAAAACAGGATAAGGGAACAGTTAGAATTTAAGAATATGAGAAAAAAAAAATGTTAATCGACAAACTACTCCTGCAACGCCAGAAAATGATTCCATAGCAAGCGTTTGAACGATGCTTTGCTCGTGGCTGCACGTACACTGCTCGGTAGCTCGTTCCACAATCTTACCGCGTGAGACGTAAAAGATTTATACAAGAAGCTAGTGTGACAGAGGGGGACATGGAGATTAGACTTTTCCGTAGAACGGAGACAACGATTATGAGAATCACCCTGATACTGAAATTTACATTTCAGATATTCAGGGACAAACGGATCGTGTAAAACTGAAAATAATGTGCACAGTATTCTGAAATATCTGCGATAGCGGAGGGGTAGCCATTTAAGCTGAGAACGATAAGAGGAGATGTGGTCGTATTTACGTAAACCGAAAATGAAGCGTATACAGTTATTAAGGAGTCGATCCAGTTTGTTTAGAAGTTCTTGAGAGGCATCAGCATAGCAAACATCTGCATAATCTAAAATAGGCAACACTAGAGTCTGTATTAGCATCACCTTAGTCCCTATCGGTAAAAAATTCTTGAGTCGATACAGATAACGCAGAGTGTGAGTGACCTTTTTGCTCACTTCATATATATGCGGTCGCCAAGTGAGGGTGTTGTCAATAACTAAGCCAAGATCTTTAACAGTTATTGAGTAAGGAATAGCAACATTATTAAAAATTATAGGAGGTAGCACCTTCATATCAATTTTAGGCAATCTACGAGAACTACCAACCACAATAGCCTGACACTTAGTTGGATTAACCCTAATACCAAATCTGTCTGACCAATAATAAATACTGTTAAGGTCGCAGTTAAGCTTCTTAATCACATCATCGATACCTGCCGCCTCAGTTTGAGCATAAATTTGTAAGTCATCAGCATACAGATGGTACGAACAGCGAATGTGGGATGTAATGAGATTTATAAAGACTGAGAACAGGAGAGGAGAGAGAATTCCGCCTTGAGGAACGCCAGCAGACAACGAACACCAATCAGAGACGATCTGACCCACTCGAATAGCCTGCTGACGACCCCGAAGATACGACGAGAACAAGTCCCGTGCTGACGAAGAGAATCCCAGGTGACAAAGTACAGCTAGGAGAATATCATGATCAACAGCGTTAAAAGCGTTAGAGAAATCTATTAGGACTAACACAGTCAATTTTGAGTTCTCCATTCCAGTACGAAAATCTTCTGTAACTTTCAAAAGAGCTGTGGTTGTACTGTGCCCAGGCCTAAAACCAGATTGAAATGTGCTAAGAAAATTATTTTTGAAAATGTAACAAGAAATTTGTTTGTGGACAATAGCTTCAAGAACTTTAGATAAAAAAGGGAGAATAGATATTGGGCGAAAGTGAGAGAAAGAACTGGGGTTATTTATTTTGGGCAGCGGAATAACAAATGCTTTTTTCCAAAGTGTGGGAAAATCCCCAGTCAATAATGAATGATTAATGATGTGAGTAATAACATGAGTTACATTGTCTAGAATTAAGGTGATCATGAGTCTATTCACATCATCGAAGCCAACTGCCATAGACTTAATACAATAGATGATCTTTTTTATATCCTCATCAGCAACGGGAGAAAAATTAAATGTGCAGTTACGAGATTGTGGCATGGAATTCAAATAAGAAATAGTACTTGATTTAACAGAAGCCTCCATTTGGGTAGTTAGAGAAAAATGTAAGTTTAGGTCACTAATAGAAATGATTGCAGGGTCAACGTTACACGTAGGTTTACCGATCCCGATCGTCCGGAGAAATTTCCATGTATCAGCCATAGAAGAGTTCATGATATTATGGTGAATATAGCGGCGTTTAGCCGCTCGTACCATCTGATTACATCGATTTCTCGCAGCTTTGAATTTTGCCCAATTGAGTTCACAACGGTTCTGCTTGAATTTCCTAAACATCTGATCGCGCTTAGACATGGCCTTACGGATATTTTCAGTAATCCATGGCGCAGGCGCGCGCTTTAACCTAACCTCACGAATAGGTGCGTGTTTGTCAAACAGCTTATGAATATTAGAGTTAAATGTCGTAACCTTGTCATCAATACTCTCTGCATTAAATGTATCGCTCCAGTCTAAAAGCGAAGCATCATGTTGGAGCGATTCTACATTTACCCTAGCAAAATTACGCAGACGCACTATTACTGGCTTTACTTTGGGAGGTTTTATTTTATAGGAAATGAACAGTAAATCATGTCTCGAGAAACCAGGAGCAGGGAACTGTCCGTGGCACGCAACACGTTCTTCTGAGGAGACTAATATCAAATCTAATAAAGTATCCTCAGTAGTAAGATTATGATGGGTGGTTTCAAGTGGAAGTATTGAAAAATTTGCCGATTCAATGATTGAACGCAGTCCACGCGATCTTGGGGTATCACTTAGAAGATTTGTGTTAAAGTCACCCATTAAAATGTGATGTTGATAATCAGAACAAACTGAAAGAAGTGCCTCTTCAAGTTCACATAAATAATTGGAATTAGGTGGACAATAAATGGCACCAAGCATAACCTTATTTCCACCAATAACAATCTCTAAAAAAATATATTCAAGTGATCCAGTACATTGTGAAGGTGAGGCTGATAAAATTTTGTAAGGAATACCACTTCGCAGGTATACTGCTACACCACCTCCTCTTTTATCAATGCGATCGTTACGAAGTAAAATAAAGCCTGGTAATCCGTAAGAAATAGAAGGTAAAGTTGGGTTTAACCAGGTTTCCGAGATAAGTACCGCGTGGATATTTTGAATATTAAAAGTTTCTAAAAGGTCATTGTAATGCTGCGGAATACTCTGGGCATTAATGTGACAAACGTTGAAATTTTTATTATAACTATCGAATTTTTGGGTCAGGAGAGAACGAAGTTTCATCCTGACCCAAAAATTCGATAGTTATAATCTTTTCCATCATCATCCAGTTCCATCTTTTACAATTCTTTTTTAAAAACTCTAGATGATATCGTACAGGTGCTCGTCTGTACGAATCAAAATATTGACCGACGTCATTCGTATCGATATACAAAGCGTGAAATGTGACCCTGGTTTATCATCTGTACCCAAATTGCATATTACCTAGTCAGGTCATAAATTCTATCACATGTTTAATACTATAAAATATTTGAAACAAGTTTATTCATTATGTAACCGTTTATATACCAAAATGAACTTAACAAAACATAAATTCTTATGACACTATAGTTTGTTCAAAATGACCTCCGTAATTTTGAATACAGGCCTTCAATCTGCGCGGCCAGTCGTCTATCGCACCACGAACGAGGTCCATGACAATATCGGCAGCTGTCTTAATTAAGGATGTTTTGAGTGACTCCAAATTGGGATGAGGCTTTGAGCACGCCTTTTCCTCCAAGTATTGCCATATCTTGTAATCTAACGGATTCAAATCTGGACTGGAGGAGGGCCAGTCTTCGTGCCGGATGAAGTCGATTTCACGCACCGCCAGCCAGTCTTGTGTGCTCTTCGCTCTATGAGCTGACGCCGAATCTTGTTGGAATACCCAGTGCCTGTTATTGAACATGGTATGAGAAACAGGTTACACACGGTTCGTCAGGACTGTATTTTGATACACAACTGCATTCGTTTTTACACCTTTCTCACAAAAATGTACCTCTGTTAAGCCCCAATAAGAAACTCCCAACCATACCATGAGCGGGGATGGAAAATGACCTCGTTGGACACGCGGAATACGGTTGCTCGCTTCTTCACTACTGTGTGCGTACACCTTATCATTTTGTTTGTTGTAGCTCTCTTCTACGGTAAAAAATTTTTCATCCGAAAAAAGAATTTCCCGATATTTTTTCCCGCGTACCGCTTCAACAAAGCGCAGCATCTCTTCAGTCTCAGGTCCATTAGACGAGCATTCAAACGGTGTCCTGTTTTTCTTCGATATGCCCGAAGCCCTAAGTCTTCATTTAACACCCTTTTCACCGTGGTTCTGCTTAACCCCATCTAAAGGGCCAACAGTTTCTTCTTACGTTTGGGATTTCTTTGAATTCGCGCCTTTACAGCTTTTATCACTGCTGGAGTCCTAACAAATCGAGGGCGACCACTTCTTGACCTGTCATCTACACTAGAGTCTTCATTGTATCGTTTGATGGTACGATAAACGAATCTTTTGGTTATATTCAAATTTTTCAGTATATCAAAAAATTTAATTGACTCGTAATCGCAACGATGCAACGCAATAACTGCAACACGGTCTTTTTTAAGCGTGTACTCCATATGTAAAAATGAGTAAAATTCTAAAAAAGTATACAGTTTTATTTTCATGAACAATTCGAATTCAATAAACTTTTTTGTGGCCAGCATTCTAAAAGAAAAGTTTTTACTGTGTGACAATACTTATGACCTGACTAGGTATATACGTTGGTACGTGGGTGCACATGGGCAGTCTCTCTCTCTCTCTCTCTTCCTGGCTATGTGTCCCACATGGTTGTGGGGTCAGCCTTTCTTGTCTTACGCCTCCACTTCGCTCTATCCTCGACTTCATTTTCGGAGACTTCGCACTCTCTCATGTCCTTTACCACTACATCTTTCCATCGTGTTTTGGGTCTGCCCCTGGATCTTCGACCTGGAATGGAAAGTTGTAGTGCCAAGTTCCCTACGTAGTCGGGTGGCCTCCTCTTCACGTGCCCATACCATCGCAGCCTACTTTCCTGCATCTTGTCAGCGATGTCGCGCACGCCCAAGCTTACTCGCACGTACTCGTTGCGGATTTTGTCGAGCTTGGTAACGCCACACATCCACCTCAGCATCTTCATCTCGGCAACTTGCATGGTACGCACATTCTTTTGAGTTACGGCCCATGTTTCACTGCCATACAATAGGACTGGTACATGGGCAGTCTGTTAGTTATTATTATTATTTAGTGTTAACAAATTATATTTAAATATTTTGCGTGTGTATATGATTAAGTCGTGGTAGCTCAGATGGTTAGCGCAAGCTGTAAATTTCAAAGGAAAACATCGTGAGGAAACCTGCATGTCTGAGAAAATTTCGAAGGCATGTGAAGTTCGCCAACACGCATTGAGACCGCGCCGCGGACATTTCCTAGTCATAAATACAAAGACAATAGCAGAAAGTAAAAAGTTAAAAAACACTTTTTTAACAATGACAGTCATTAGTGAATGTGATTCTGTTTTCTTAAATTACAGGAAGAAAAGAGCAGAAGGAAGAAATGGGATGATGGGAAGTAATGAAGAATGAATTGTTATGTGAAGTTTGTTGGAACAAACATATTTTAGTCACGTTTGCTTGAAAATAAAATTTTTAATTAATCATAAATTTTGTTTGATTTCCCAAAAACATTAGTTATAGTATACTATATAATACAAAATTGGTTCAACAGAAAAACAATTTTTAAAAATGTTGACGACGAATGATAGAATTTTTAATATTGAAGAATACATGTCCAAAATACAATGATTTGGTAAATGTCATAAATTTAAACAAACGTTATGTGTGTAATAATCATATATTTGCAAAAAATAATCACAAAATTTTATTTTCAAGCAATAACCACTAGTAAAAAACCCACACTTCGTCACGAGAACAATGTAAAATTTTGTGATTATTTTTTGCAAATATATGATTATTACACACATAACGTTTGTTTAAATTTATGACATTTACCAAATCATTGTATTTTGGACATGTATTCTTCAATATTAAAAATTCTATCATTCGTCGTCAACATTTTTAAAAATTGTTTTTCTGTTGAACCACCTTTGTATGCGATCACTTCGTCTTTGCACAAATTTCTAATATACCAATTTAATATGGGAATGATGTTCTCTTGTTTGTAGGCACATTTTAATTCTTCGGTAACATCAAAATATGGAATGCCGTTCACGTGTATTTCACAATAACGAACAGTTTTTTTGTCTTTTGGCGACAAATAATTGAAAGGATAACTTGGCCGAAACGAATAATGATCGAAAAACGAATCATTTTTATTAGATAGTTTTACGTCTAGAATAGCCATTTCTCTACATTGAAAATGTTTATGAGGACATGTAATGTAAAATCCGTCCTTGTCGATGATGTATCTAATATTTTTTAGATTTTGTGTCATTTTTAACCAAAATGTTAAAAGTATTTACACGTGACTAAAATATGTTTGTTCCAACAAACTTCACATAACAATTCATTCTTCATTACTTCCCATCATCCCATTTCTTCCTTCTGCTCTTTTCTTCCTGTAATTTAAGAAAACAGAATCACATTCACTAATGATCAACTAATGACTGTCATTGTTAAAAAAGTATTTTTTAACTTTTTACTTTCTGCTATTGTCTTTGTATTTATGGCTAGAAAATGTCCGCGGCGCGGTCTCAATGCGTGTTGGCGAACTTCACATGCCTTCGAAATTTTCTCAGACATGCAGGTTTCCTCACGATGTTTTCCTTCACCGCCGAGCACGTGGTAAATCAGCACTTAAAATTGCAATTAACAATTTAAGTGGTGCCGGCGGGGGTCGAACCCGGGTCGCGTACTGTGAAATTTACAGCTTGCGCTAACCATCTGAGCTACCACGGCTTAATCATATACACACACAATATTTAAATATAATTTGTTAACACTAAATCATACACACGTAAGAAAATAACAGAAAGAAAAGTAAGTGTGTCAATAGAATAAACACTTAAAATTGCAATTAACAATTTAATTGGTGCCGGCGGGGATCGAACCCGGGTACTGTGAAATTTACAGCTTGCGCTAACCATCTGAGCTACCACGGCTTAATCATATACACACGCAAAATATTTAAATATAATTTGTTAACACTAAATAATAATAATAACTAACAGACTGCCCATGTACCAGTCCTATTGTATGGCAGTGAAACATGGGCCGTAACTCAAAAGAATGTGCGTACCATGCAAGTTGCCGAGATGAAGATGCTGAGGTGGATGTGTGGCGTTACCAAGCTCGACAAAATCCGCAACGAGTACGTGCGAGTAAGCTTGGGCGTGCGCGACATCGCTGACAAGATGCAGGAAAGTAGGCTGCGATGGTATGGGCACGTGAAGAGGAGGCCACCCGACTACGTAGGGAACTTGGCACTACAACTTTCCATTCCAGGTCGAAGATCCAGGGGCAGACCCAAAACACGATGGAAAGATGTAGTGGTAAAGGACATGAGAGAGTGCGAAGTCTCCGAAAATGAAGTCGAGGATAGAGCGAAGTGGAGGCGTAAGACAAGAAAGGCTGACCCCGCCACCATGTGGGACACATAGCCAGGAAGGGAGAGAGAGAGACTGCCCATGTACACCCACGTACCAACGTATATACCTAGTCAGGTCATAAGTATTGTCACACAGTAAAAACTTTTCTTTTAGAATGCTGGCCACAAAAAAGTTTATTGAATTCGAATTGTTCATGAAAATAAAACTGTATACTTTTTTAGAATTTTACTCATTTTTACATATGGAGTTGACGCTTAAAAAAGACCGTGTTGCAGTTATTGCGTTGCATCGTTGCGATTACGCGTCAATTAAATTTTTTGATATACTGAAAAATTTGAATATAATATAAACGATACAATGAAGACTCTAGTGTAGATGACAGGTCAAGAAGTGGTCGCCCTCGATTTGTTAGGACTCCAGTAGTGATAAAAGCTGTAAAGGCGCGAATTCAAAGAAATCCCAAACGTAAGCAGAAACTGTTGGCCCTTCAGATGGGGTTAAGCAGAACCACGGTGAAAAGGGTGTTAAATGAAGACTTAGGGCTTCGGGCATATCGAAGAAAAACAGGACACCGTTTGAATGCTCGTCTAATGGACCTGAGACTGAAGAGATGCTGCGCTTTGTTGAAGCGGTACGCGGGAAAAAATATCGGGAAATTCTTTTTTCGGATGAAAAATTTTTTACCGTAGAAGAGAGCTACAACAAACAAAATGATAAGGTGTACGCACACAGTAGTGAAGAAGCGAGCAACCGTATTCCGCGTGTCCAACGAGGTCATTTTCCATCCTCGCTCATGGTATTTTTTTTTATTTTTATTTTTATTTCAAACAAAATCCACAGCTCTTTGTTATATCGTACGTACATCTTATGATCTTAAATTATAGCCAAAAACGGATTTACATTATTTAAATAGTATTTTCAATTTATAACGGACATGTTAAAGACAAAGTAGTTAGGACTAAAAATACATATTTTTAAACATCTAGAAAAACATTACAAAAAAATTAAAAGATTTTCAACATACATAATGCTCGTATGCGCCTCCCTCGCACGCGGGCATGTGTGTGTGTGTGTGTGTGTGTGTGCGTGCGTGTGTGTGTGTGTGTGTGTGTGTGTGTGTGTGTGTGTGTGTGTGTGTGTGTGCGTGTGTGCTTGTGTGTGTGTGTGTGCGTGTGTGTGTGTGTGTGTGTGTGTGTGTGTGTGTGTGTGTGTGTGTGTACGAGCTAATGAGTTACCTAAACTCACTACATCAGAAGTTTCAAGACATCCTTCTTAAACTTATCCTTACTGGAATGGAAAATATCAACTGAGTGGAATCTTTTATTATAAACTTTTTGTAAACGATTCACCAGAGAGTTTTGTGCATAGTTTGTCGTTGTCTTAACAACCGCAAACAAAGGTGTATGTCTCGTTCTACGTTTCGGAGTACAAAAGCAGAGAACTCTATCAGCTAAAGTTACACAGTCAATACTTCCATTACATAAACCATGCAAAAATGCCATGTCCATTAGAGTACGTCTATCCTCAAGGCTTATTATATTGAAATATCTACAAGACTCTTCATAGTTATTAGTGTAAATAAAATTTCTATACCTTAAATGTCTCAGGAATTTGTGCTGAATTTGTTCTAAGTTATTTATATGAACAGTGTAATGCGGGTTCCATACAGTACTGCAATATTCAAGGACGCTTCTAACATATGAAAAGTAAAGTAATTTAATACAGTTAATATCAGTAAAGGGTCTGCTTACGCGTAGGATGAAGCCAAGGCTTTTGTAGGCCGAGTGCGTTATTGTATCAATATGTTCTGAGAAGCTTAACTTGCAATCCAGTAATATCCCCAGATCCTTCACTAATTCTTTCTTAGTTATATTAAGGTGATTTATTTGGTAGTTGAAATTTGTAGGTTCTCTTTTCCTTGTGAAAGAAACGTAAAGACACTTGCTGACATTAACTCCTATACGATTTACTACATAATAGTTACCAAGTCGCACAAGATCATCTTGAAGTTTCATGCAGTCTACATAATCAGTGATTTTCATATATACTTTAGTGTCATCAGCGTACATCAGAAACTTAGCATTATGAAAACACTTGCCCACATCATATAGATAGCACACGTACAGTAGAGGACCCAAAATAGAACCTTGTGGAACTCCGGATGTTATTTCCACGAAGTCAGAACGGAACCCTCCTAAGACTACTGCCTGAGATCGTTTCCACAGATATGATTCCATCCACCTGAAAAGGTTACCTCGTATGCCCAGCTCAAAAAGCTTACGTAGTAATATGATGTGATCTACGCGATCAAAGGCTTTCTCAAAGTCAGTGTAAATGACATCTACTTGCGACCCTCCATCCATATTTGAGGTAGTGTAATCAATAAATGCACCCAAGTTAGTTGCTGTAGAGCGCCCTTTCACAAAGCCATGTTGTTCTGGGGGTATTGAAGGTAATATGATGGGGTATATGTGCATATGAACGATTCTTTCTAGCAACTTACTTAATACATTGAGTATTGATATTGGCCGGTAATTCTCAATTATTGTCTTCAGCCCTTTCTTGTGTATAGGTACAACATGGGCTTCCTTCCAAATACATGAAAAGTAGCCATCGCGAAGACACCTATTGAATAATAGTGCTATAGGAATAGATAAGGATTTTGCACATTTTACAAATAATACAGGAGGCAATTTATCGCTACCGGCACCTTTCGTAATGTCAAGCTTACAAATTAAATTCTTAACTTTCTCTGGATTTATATCAATATCTTGGATTACATTTAAATTTAAATTATCAGACCGTGTGGTTAAATTATTGTCACTAGATTTAGTAAAATTGCTTTTAAAAAAATCATTAAATGACGAGCAGATTGCTATTGGGTTATTCACTTTAGTGTCTCCGTATGTCATTTCTTGAGGATAATCAGAATGGTTTTTACGCCTAGACTTTACATAACTCCAGAAAGCTTTGGGGTTATGTTTAATATTCTCCTGAGTGCGTGCTAGGTACAGTTTATAACATTGTTGCTGTAGTATCTTTTGTCGTTTTCTCAGCTCCGAAAAGTCTGCGTAATCAATCGGATTTTTATGCTTCTTCCAACTAGAGTGCAATTTACTCTTTTCTTTTATAAGGTTAATTAGTGCTCTGCTGTACCATATTGGATAAGAATAATTACCACTACATCGGATTTTAGGAACGAATTTTTCAATTAATTCATTTATTATACTGTAAAATTTATCAGTAACACGATCTAAACTTGTTTCCCTTGTGATAAAAGCCCAGTCTTGTTTCAAAAGTAAATCATTCATACTACGGTAGTCTGCTCGCTTAAATTGATATTTAGTCCTAAAAGAAGGTCTACATGAAGGTACTAAGATGTCCGTCGCAGATATGTACAGAGCTGGATGATATACATCTTCTATAACAAGCACAAATTCAGATTTTTGAACTTTTATCGGGAAAGATGAAAAGATTAAGTCTAGAGTGTTCTTGCTACTGTTTAAGAGTGTATTGTATTGAGAAAGGCCTATGAAAGAACAACAAGATATAAGATCAGATGCTGCAGTTTGAACTTCGACTGATCCTTTCCTACGTACAACTGGGTCTCCAGAAGTCCAGTCAATACATGGTAAATTAAAATCTCCTGTAACAATTATATAGTCATTTGGGTATTTACCACGAACAGCTAACAGTGTGTTAATGAGATCCTTTATGCGCGAAGATATTTGATGATTAGGTGGTATATAAACTACCGAAATGTGTATGTCATATGAAGAGCCTATGTTACTTCCTGGAATGGTAATCCAAATGCATTCTAGATCGGTATTATTCCATTCTGGTCTCATGCGCGCGTGTAGCTTTGATTTACAAAGTAACATTACACCACCTCCTAATGATCCTCGATCTCTGCGAAAAATTTTATAATTATCGTCACTTAGTTCTGCGTCCAAAATACCATCACATAACCATGTTTCAGAAATCATAACTACATCGATCTCAGACAGTAACAGATTATTATAAAACGTATTAGTCTTTGTTCGTAGCCCTCTAACGTTTTGATAAAGCAATGTAAGGTTGTTACTATTTTTACTATTTTCATCCATTTCTGACAGGGTAGTAGTGGTGAAATCGATAAACGTACACTCTATAAAATGTTAAATATTTAAAGGAAAAATAAACTATTATTTTTAAGCCAAAGTTATTAATTAATATAGATAAATATTCGCAAACCTTTATGGTCAATGTATAACTATAAGTTAAGCCGTAGTTTTTAATAGCATTTAAATGTTCGTTGTAAACGAGAATTTGCTTCGGTTTAAAATAGGAGTGTAGTTCACATGGAAAGGATATACTTGTGAGGTACTCTTGCATTGCGTAATCAATAAGTGTGTAAATAGAGTTGAGTGTAGAGAAGTGTAAAAATATTTTATGTAAGTGTAAGGGAGGATAATTGCATACATTGAAAGGTGAGTAATTATTAAATATCAAACAGTGTTTTACATTATTTTGGATATATCGGTTGATGAGGAAATTGGAATAGGGGGTGAGGCCTCGTCCTTTCGAACGAAGATACGGCAGTTTTTTGTCCAAACAAATTTATAATTTACCTCCTTGGCTTTTTGTTTGCATGTATTTAAAAGAATTTTATTTTCTTTTGTAAGGTGCTCATTGATATAAATTCTGTTAGTCTCATCACCCATTCCCAAATCCTTAGCATTCAGAGTACGATACTTGCGACCCGCTGCTATAAGTTTGTCTTTGACGGCACGTTGTCTTAGATGCACAACAATGGGGCGTGCGCGGGCAGCACTCACAGCGCGCCGAGGTTGGACCCGGTGTGCGAAATCGATATCAGTCTGCTGAATAGGAGCCCCAATATGCTGCGAGAGTTTCAATACTATTTGTTTAGTATCTTCGGCCTTATTCTCAGGAATCCCTGTTATCTCTATATTCTGCATTCGTGTCCATTGTTGTTGTCTCAAGTTTTCGTCTTCCAATGCTTTAATCCTTGCAGCTTGTGCAGTAACACTATTTTTTAGACTTTTATTTTCTTCTCTTATACATTTCAATTCAGAAGTGGTCGTTGCAAGCAGCTTTTTTAGTTCTACGAGCTCTTTGCGAAAATCCTCATATTGCCCACTAATAAACATTGAAGACTCCTGATATCCGGAACACTGGTTTTTTATTGTGGTTAACTGATCTGATAATTCCTTCAGGCTTGATTGAATAACAATTCTTAATTCTTGTCTTTCGGCCTCCAAGACATCCTTCAACTTTTTTTCCGTTATGTAGTCAAATGTTAAATCTGATTTTTTACGCAACGTTACATTCAAGTTATCTGCGTTATCGAGAACTGCCGACTCTGTCTGGTGCGATGGGCGTATAGGTGTGTTTGTGTTATCCTTCTTAGGTATTTTACTTTTACATTCCAGGCATCTCCAATTACGCTTATTCTCATCATTTAACGCTCTATACCGCTGTGGTGAGATATTAGCGCATTGAAGGTCATACTTCTGTTTACAACCAAGGCAGGTCATGTATCTTTTATCAGATATTAATGCTCTGCAAGCTCCACAGAATTGTTTATCCATTTTAGGCGCAATAGAATACTCTAAAAACAACTTTTAAAATTTTCTAGAAAAAGTTTGTTAACTAGTATGTGCTAATTATTTTATCCAGGCGCTAAAAGATTAGCAAGTAAATATTGCCGTACTACGTCACAGCGAGCGAATTGCGAGTTGGGGTAGGTCCGGGAGATTGAAGATATAAGATTTTATAAATATTAAAATGCTTCTTACTCCACTATTTCTTGATGTTTTATTGTAGTAATTACACAGACACAATCACCGTCATATAAGGTTCACACACGTATGTACTAGTCGCAATGTTTCGCACTATAAACAGATATTTTGAATTTTAAATAGCCACAAAATTCAAACGATGTTTAATCTTCAACTGCCCTCGTCGAACGTATGATTGGGAGTTTCTTATTGGGGCTTAACAGAGGTACATTTTTGTGAGAAAGGTGTAAAAACGAATGCAGTTGTGTATCAAAATACAGTCCTGACGAACCGTGTGTAACCTGTTTCTCATACCATGTTCAATAACAGGCACTGGGTATTCCAACAAGATTCGGCGTCAGCTCATAGAGCGAAGAGCACACAAGACTGGCTGGCGGTGCGTGAAATCGACTTCATCCGGCACGAAGACTGGCCCTCCTCCAGTCCAGATTTAAATCCGTTAGATTACAAGATATGGCAATACTTGGAGGAAAAGGCGTGCTCAAAGCCTCATCCCAATTTGGAGTCACTCAAAACATCCTTAATTAAGACAGCTGCCGATATTGTCATGGACCTCGTTCGTGGTGCGATAAACGACTGGCCGCGCAGATTTAAGGCCTGTATTCAAAATTACGGAGGTCATTTTGAACAAACTATAGTGTCATAAGAATTTATGTTTTGTTAAGTTCATTTTGGTATATAAATGGTTACATAATGAATAAACTTGTTTCAAATATTTTATAGTATTAAACATGTGATAGAATTTATGACCTGACTAGGTAATATGCAATTTGGGTACAGATGATAAACCAGGGTCACATTTCACGCTTTGTATACCAATCAATCAATATTTTGATTCATACAGACGAGCACCTGTACGATATCATCTAGAGTTTTTAAAAAAGAATTGTAAAAGATGGAACTGGAATGTTGATAGGATTCAGAATGAGTGGACTTCAGTTTGTGGCGAATATTGCTTAATGTATTTGCTATATAAGTTTCAGGGATGTTCAATGCATAGTTTTACGAGTATATTTACAGGGAACACATTGTACAACGATATTTTAGTGGAGATGTTTCGCTCCTATTTTATAGATAATAAGTAATAAGATTTTGTATTTCGTAAATAAAAATTGTAACAAAATTAGGTAATGTATTTTATTGATGATTCAGATTAGTTGTTAATGACGGTATTGAACGAACAATAGATAAGTAGATAGATAGATAGTAGGTGGAGACCCGCACCGGATATCAATTAGATAAGAGTTAATTGATCTGCACATCTCCGGAACCGTGCATCCTACGCAAAAATGGACCGCAGATTCGTGATCAGAGCATTCCACAACCTTTTTTTTTTTTTTTGAGGATCGTAAGTCAGCCAGAACTGGTACAACCTAACTACTAGTATAGTAGTACTGACTCAGTGCGCCAGAACTGGTACAACCTAACTACTAGTATAGTTGTACTGACTCAGTGCGCCAGAACTGGTACAACCTAACTACTCGCAATGTTTTTCATGATATGGTAGGACAGAATGTTTGACGAAGAAAAAAAAAGACGTGTGGCACTCGGGGACTGCCGCGGTAAAGCTATTGCATAGCATTTTTTTATCAACTTATGCAATTATAATTAATTATTTATTTTATTTATGCAGTTAAGTCTTTGATATTAAATCAAGTTACACTTTTTGAGCGTGGTGACCGATAAGAAAACAATTTTTTTTCTCTTATTGTATAAATGAGAAGTTAATATTGTTTAAAATATTTTTAATATCTTACAATACATGTAGGTTATTCAGGAATTTTTATCATTCAGTTAGCAGCTATAGGCCGTCAACGTCGTGCAGTCCGCGCCCACGGGGTACAGGGTGGAGAGGGACGAGGAAGCACGCGGCTCGTGCACGAGGCCACGCCCACGGCTACACACGTAGGGATTTGGGATCGAGTTATCTTGAGATTAGTATGGATTTATTTAGATTTATTACGAAGTATTGTGTGATGTAGTGATGAATTCGATATAATATTAAATCACTTTATATTATAAAAAAAGTCCCCCGCCGCGTCTGTATGATAAACTCAAAAACAACTGAACGGATTTTCTCCAATAGACGGAGTGATTCATGCGGAAGCTTTGCAAAATCTAGTAAAAGTATAAAATGTAATGCACGCCGAAAGTAGAACGAAAGGAGAACGAAAATTGGAAAAATAAAAGATTAAACACCGAATAATAGTAATAATTTTTTTCTAAATAAGAAAGTAATTTAATACTGTTTTTTATTTACACTCATATTTACAACGAAAACTAATTATAGTCGCAATCCATATCTATTTACAGACACGGTTTTTGCCAAATTAATATCGTTCTGGTATTCTTGCGATGATTTATTATTTCTGCGCTCTTTAAAATACATGTATACGTTATACACAATTTCTTTTGATTGTCGTCCAATCGGTTTGCTCATCTTCGGATCGTAATATCGTGTGCGTCTAGTGTACAAGTAACCGTTGTAAGCGACCACCGGCGACTGGCGCTCTTGAGCACGCGGCGTGCTCGCTCGCCCTCCCGCATACCGCTCGCTTCCCCTTTTAGGCCGTTTTACCTCGTCCTTGCCAACCCCTGTAGCCCCGCGGGCGCGGACTGCACGAAGTTGACAGCCTATAGTGTACACGCATACGACTAGTCGCACGCACACAAACACCGTGCCGAAGTCTGCCGAGTGCCGAAATCTGCCGAACTGAAACGACGTTAGACGATGCACGGCTTTCAACGCCACACCTCCGTGCCCGTCGGAGTGGGAGCGTGAGGTTTTTTTCGTTACGGAATTTCTGGATTCGGTCCCCGCGCTCAAGGCCCGCGATAGAAGCTATGCAATAGCTTAAAAACGAGAACAGCACATGAATATTTTTGTAGCTACTTTTGTTGCTTAGTGTTTTGTCGATTAATAGATTTTAAAATATTTCAAAATTGTTACAAATTTGATACTCAAAAATAAATATCGAATATCGATATTTTTACGCAGCCTAATCCGAACTTTATTTACAAGAAAAATCAACCAGAAAAATTACTAGAGATCATAAGATTCTAGTCTATCCTCTCCCTTTTTAGACTCCGTCCCACTCGTGTTCTAATCCAAAGTCCAGAAACTTTTCTAGAAGCTGCAGTTTTCAACAGATTTGACGGCATACAGGCTACTACACAGACGGATCTCCAAAGATTTTGAGTGAGATTGAGAGGTTTTTTGGGCAGTAGTATACATCATCGTTGAAGCCACACGAAAGGGTGAGTAACGATCCAAGAGCAAGTCTTATCCGACACTATTACGATGATATCCCAGATGTCAGTCTGAGTGAGATTAGAATGGCTCTCCAGCATCATAAAAACAGTAAGGCCCCAGGCGAGAATGGAATTACAGCGGAGCGTCTGAAAGCGGGTGGAACACCGGTACTTGAAGTCCTTCAGAAGCTCTTCAATTCCGTCCTCCATGGTGGCGCTACTTCGGAGACGTGGAGCAGAAGTGCGGTGGTCTTGTTCTTCAAGAATGGCGACAATGCTCTCTTGAAAAACTAAAGATCGATTTCCCTTCTGAGCCGCATCTACGTGCTGTTTTCGAGTCCTTACGAATCGTCCCGCATGCAGACACGACGACTTCCATTCTTTCGAACAAGCATGTTTCCGAAAATCTTTAGTACTATAGACCACGTACATACCCTTCGGCAATTTGAACCGAAGACCGAATAGTACAAACTGCCACTTTACTTGGCGTACGTAGACTATGAAAAAGCCTTTGATTCCGTCGAAATTTGGGTTGTGCTACAGTCCCTTCAGCGGTGCGGTTGGAATATACCGACAATATTAAAGTGCTGAAGTGTTTGTACAGTAGGGCTACGATGGCTATCCGAGTACAGTTTGACGGTGCATCTAAATGCACCCTTACAAATAATTACAATTAATTAATCTTAAATAAAATATTATTCTACGGACAATCATAAAGGTATTTTAATTCCGCGTATCTGTAAACCGTTGCTCATGGATCTCTAAATTGAAAGTACTCGTTAGGATTCAGAGACGCGCACTGAACGGCCCGAACGGGCCTTTCTTAATCATTTCTTGAAGTTCGCAACGCGCGTGACCCTAAACGGACGACCGTTAAAACTGATTACCTATCTACAAAAAATTTAATTATTCAAAGTGCAATTGATCCCGCTGGTGAGTTCTTACTTATTTTAACAATAGCAAACATTGTAACTGTTCTGCTTAATTTCTATATCTTCTGCTGAGGCTGCTTAGTGCTTAAGAATTTTCAACCTCTTAGAAGGCGTGCTGTACTCGACTAGAGGGCATATAGTGCTATTGGAAGTCTCCCTAATGCTGGCTTCCGTTTGGGATTCCAGGATCCATCTGCCACTTAAGGCTTACTTGCTGTTGTGCCATGATATTTGAGGGCCCCTGCCCTCAAATATCGTTACATGTACTTGTAAAACGATACGATGCGTTACAGGAGCGGGAGGGGGGTTTCGTACAACGTGTTAGGTAACATTGTTTTATTTATTGAAACAAAAAAAACTAGGGATTAAAAATCTCCCGAGTTGGCAACCCATTTCGCTTATGATTTACGGGGAACTCCTCAACTGTATTGCACGTTATTTTTATTTAGTTCTCCCATGTTAGCAACGCTTTACGTTAATTTTTGCGGGGAATCCCGCGGCTTTATTGTACGTCATTTTTATTTTTGCTTTCGTTGTCAGTATTCGTAAGTTTTTACACAGAAACACATTGCCGTAGTCAGTGTTGTTAAAGTGAGTCCATACTGTAATGTCCTCAAAAGAGCGAGATTTGCATCATCGCTGTTCTTGGCCTACAAAGGCTCTCATGCTGACTTGCAAGCGCAACTGTGCCAAAAAATGCCAACGAAATATTTGGAAAACGGCTAAGGAAAACTTTATGGAACATTTTTTATAGGATATGGTGACAAACGAGCAAGCAGTCCATCTGATGGTAAGTCGTTGCTGTGGCCCATAGACTACATGTCTATCCTCATCTATCCTCGATTACGAATCAAAATGTAGATGCGTTGTCACCCGTGAGGACTAAGGTGAAATGCCTCGTTTCCAATAAAAATGGTCTCCGTTTCTCTACACTCACCGTACGAAACACAGCACTATTAAGCTACTATTTTACGCTGGTATTCGGTATACTGTATGTTGATACAATGGTGACGGTATGCTGATACAATGGTGACGGAAGTGGAAATTAAATTGTCCGCTTTTGTTGCTGAACATAACAATTCCTTTCTCTCATATTGTCTACTATAAAGGAAAAATTAAATATAAATTGAACAAATACGAAGAAGAAATTTTGGATACGATACGGAGTTTGTATGATGACTGCGAAGATTAATGTTTTTATGTTATGTTTAATCATACGTGTTAATTTATAATAAATAGAAAATAAATGTACACAGCAATTTTGTAGCTTTTATTCCGAAATACGGCAATCCAGATCACAAAACACGGCAACTAAAAATTTCGAACTGCCTAGGCATATCATCTCAAACAGTGGTAGAGCCACGCGGCAGCTTTGCTGTTGCACGTATGGGCCGGCTCAAATCGGGGTGGTACCACGACCTCACAGAATACCGGCGTGGCTTTGCTTCTGCGTTTCGTCTTGTGAGTGCAGGCGGCCGGAGGACCAATCCCCCCCCCCCCTCCCTATCAACATGGTAGCGGATTAAAATGCAAGACTACCCCAGGAGGGTACCAGCACCCCTGGAGAATCCATCGCTGAACATCTACGTCCAAGCTACTCTACTCCTGAGCGTGGGTGCTCAGGCTGCCCCGCGTATTCTGTGGTGGCGGTGGGGGGCGACTAGATTCTGCTCGAGATTAAACCTGCTCGGGCAAACGGAGCAATGAGTTAAAGGTGCCTGCCACGCTATCCGTTAATTTCTGCAACATCAGGGGACTTCATTCAAACTTTAATGCCGTCCACTACTATCTGGAAACGCTGAAGCCGGCCTTGCTCTTTCTAACCTAGACACAGGTGTCCTCTCCGGCGGATACTTCGAATCTCTCCTACCCGGGGTATAAATTAGAACACTCCTTTGTGCCCTGTCCTTAGAGAGGATATTGTTTTCAACCCCTCGGCAGCCTTCGAGTGCCTCTATAGGTCCTATAGCGGTAATGCCGACACTGACCGACCCATCGACCGCGTTCAGATTGCTGCAGACTACGTGCACACACACGCACACACACACAGGTCCCACCCGCAGATATCGTGACGCTTGGTGATTTTAGTGCACACCACGCCGAATGGCTTGGCTCTCGTTTAACCGATCATGCAGGTAGACCTGTTTATAACTTTGCTTTTGGTCTGACAAAACCGGTTACCTCGCCAACGCGGTTCCCTGTTGGACCTTCTGCTGTCCTGTCGTCTGGAAGGATATCAGGTCGATGCCCCTCTTGGCCCTTCGGACCATTGTTTGATCCGGAAGCACGGTGGCACTCACGCTACCATCGCGGTTGCGTAATGCGTAAGGCTTGGGCGGCGTGGGCCACCGCCTAAGGCCTCGCGATCCGGTGGGGCCCACGCCCCGGAGGTTTATGCATTACCTAAAAGCCGTGAACACACCGAAAAATTTTGCTTGTCATGAAACTATATTATTGACATATGTTTTTATTCAGTCTAGCAACATTAGTTTGCGTTGCTATCGCGGGGAATCCTCGCCGCGTGCCGGCAAACGCTTAGGATTCCGCATTCTGTTTGTTTAGACATAGAATACTGACTTTGTTAATCGTGGCCGCGTGGCAACCGAGTAACGACTGCGCTGTATGGGCCCCTTGTTTACTGCCAGGCTTCAAATTTAAGTATGATGAAGTTTCAATCAAACTGCATCTGCCAGTACAGAACCGTTTGAATCAATTGTATCACACATGTCTACACAAGATACAGCCATATTCAAGACTCCGATTAACTTAGGAAGCAATGATGCAGACTCACCGAATACTGATGTAGAAGGACAGTCGGAGAAATAAAATCAACACCTAACGAAGCATTTAATAAGCATTTAATTTGGATCCAGGAAAATGTACGTTTTTTATAACAGATTCTCAGCGTCAATATGTTATTCAAAGCGGCGGTGCATAATTATTGAATAATGGTGACGAAGATTATTCCGAAGATAAAAATCAAAGGCACTTTTCCAATTTTCATTTTTGTAGAAAACTTAATAATGGTGAAAAGCAACCTCGTCGGTTGTTAGCTTGTTCAAAATCTCAGAATAAATTTTTCTGTTTTCCATGTAGACTATTTGGCAATTCATAAAATCAGATGACGAGTAGAGAAGAACACGTGACTGCTAAAGAACATAATATGGCATTCATATTCCAATTTGTTACATTAGAAAAAGGAATTAAACATGCAAAAACGATGGATCAAGAAAATGAGAGGCTAATTCAAAGTACAAAATATTTTTTGGTTTTATTTAAAACATTACAACATACATAGATAAACAAATTATAGAAATAGAACTAAGAATAGGGAAGGAAACTAGCCCCTGAAATACAGGTATTATATCCTAGTTTAGGGGCTAATGACCACTGTAAATTTGGTGCATGTAATATGTTTATCAATAAAGATTATTATTATTATTTATTACCTGTTTTCTGGTTCCAGCAAACGCTGGCAATTGATCAAAGATCGATTAAAGCTCATAATGAAGTCTTTAATAGACACAAGGCGGTAAAGCAGAATTGAAGCAGTTAAGTCAATAGTGTTGTTATTTAATAAGTGGTTGTTGTATGCATCGAAAGTTGAAAACATCACTCAGTGATTGTGATTCGGTATTAAACGAAATGCTCAGTTTGGAATTTATTATATCATTACATGTTTTGTGTGAGATATTATCACGTGTTAATATAATAAGCAAATTATGGCAATCTGTAAAAGTCCATTTAAGCATTGCTACAGAAACATAAAAAAAAATGCGTAGTACATTTTGTGACTGGATCAAAGAATATCGACATACATACTGAAATTAATTGAAAAAAGCTTTTAAAATAAAAGAATAGCGAAAAAGAAAAGGATGCTGTATTATTAAAGCAAGAATCAACCTACACAGTCTCCCAAAAGTCGGTATGTAACAGATTTTTTCAACAAAATGTTGATTCAGTTAAAACAAATATGGATTTGTGATTTATGGATTTAAACCATTATGAAAATTTTGGTTGCCTTTATGATTTAAGCAAGTTAAAAAATATTCCAAACTATAAAATATTCCAAAACTGGCAAGATTTACGCACAGTCCTGCGAGTGGATGAGAGCAGTGACTTTATCCTTACGAATTATATGAAGAATTACAATTAATGAACCCTAATTTGCCTAACTTCGTTACAGATGTGAAACAGCTGCTCCAATACATAACCCAAACACTTTTCCTTAATAAGCACAATTTGTTGAATTCTTTACAATCCGGTTTCCGTCCCGGTCATAGTACGGCTACTGCCTTAATGAAAGTTACTGATGACATACGGTGGGGTATAGATAATAAACAACTCACAGTCTTCATCTTGCTAGATTTCAGCAATGCGTTCAATACTGTTGATTTCGATATACTGTTGAGTCAGTTGTATTCCCTTAACATATCTCCATCAGTAATTGACTGGTTTCAAAGTTATCTCTGTGGCCGTCGGCAGTGTATTCATGTTGATGAAACTTACTTATCTTGGTGTGATATTACTGCAGGCGTGCCGCAGGGTGGCGAGTTGTCACCTTTACTCTTTCCATTTTCATTAATTCAATTACTCATAAAATTTCTTCTCTCTACCACATGTATGCGGATGATGTCCAGATTTACACCCAGTCAACTCTTGAGAATTTGCCGAATGCAATCGCTACATTAAACAATGACTTAAATATGATTCATGAGTGGAGTCAATCATATGGCCTAAATGTCAATCCTAAAAAGTCACAGGCTATCATTTTTGGTAGTCAGAGCTTTATCTCAAGAATTGACTGGTTCTCCATACCACCTGTTGTATTCGATGGGGTTGTAATCCCTTACTTTGACACTTTGACTTTGATGTCAAAAATCTTGGTGTTTACCTTGATAGTTCCTTAAATTGGAAACGCTAACTGAATGAGGTAAGTAAGAAAACCTTTGTCGCTCTTAGTTCACTGCGTCGCCTTCGATCATTTCTTCCCATTCCTACAAAAATTATGCTCGCACAGTCTCTTCTCCTTCCGATTCTTGACTATTCTGACGCAAGCTATGTAGACATAACTAAAGACCAGCTAACTAAGCTTGAGAGACTTCAAAATACTAGGTTCATATTTGGATTGCGCAAATTTGACCACATTTCCCTATTTCGCTCACGTCTCAAGTGGTTACCTATCCAATTTCGCCGGAACATGCATATTCTTTCTATTCTGTACTGTGTCTTATTTCACCCTTCTACTCCTCCTTATCTAAAGGAGAAATTTAGTTTTGTTGGGCTTCCAGGGGAACCTTTACGCTCTTCAAGAAAACTCATTTTAAGGGTACCAACTCACAATACATCTTTCTTTAATAAATCTTTTACTATACAGTCTATTAAGCTCTGGAATGCCCTACCTTTGTATATACGCGAAGCTCAGACTATTGTAGTCTTTAAGCGACTTCTTAAAGAGCATTACTTGTCTCAATTGTTCGAAAATCATTAGGATAAATTATGTAGTTTTGTATTTATTTGTTTATGTTATTGTTAATGGTAAATATTTGAGGATATATGTATATGTATGTACATGTGTGTATATATATGTATGTATATATATTTGTGTATATATATATATGTGTGTGTGTGTAATGTGTATGTTTATGTATATACGCATGTCATCATCATCATATTTTTTTAATGTATTATTTATTTATATGTTATTTTATTGCATGTATTGATATGATATTAGGTATATTTATATTGCACCACCTACCTAGTACTCACTGTTTTATTCCTTTACACCTTTGATTGCCTGGAAGAGATCGCTATGTAACGATAAGGCCGCCAAATTGTACATGTAATCTGCTCTCTGTTATGTTCTTTGTAAATTTGTTTGTGGTGTGCAATAAAGTATATTCATTCATTCATTCATTCATTCATCAGGTGGACTGTGTGCTCGTTTGCCACCCTTATACCATAAAAAAGGCGATCATGTCATAAATTTATGCGATCTATAACTAAACCTTTGGAAAGATCAATATCTATTTGTATTTTCACGTAAATTTTAAAGTTTAATATTTTACAAATTTGGTAAACGATCATTTTATATCAGGAAAACGCGGGGAGCGTTATAATATGCAGAAGGAACACCTTAAGTGCTATCACACAGCCTTGAGGAACACCAGCATTAGATAGGTTTTTAGTCGAAGCGTTCACTGACTACTACGACCTTGATGCTCCAATCACCAAGGAAACTGGTGACGCAATTGCACAATTTCTCGGGAAGCCAATAAGCAGCTTTATACGTGGTAGAGCCATGCTGCAGTTATATTAGTAGTATAGTTGTAGCACGAATGGGTCGGCTCGACCGGGGAAGGACCACGCTCTCACAGAATACCAGCGTGAAATAGTAGCTTAATGCTGCTGTATTTCGTATGGTGAGTGTAGAGAACCGGAGACCCTTTTTACTGGAAACGAGGCATTCCATCTTAGTCCTCACGGGTGACAACGTATCTGCATTTTGATTCGTAATCGAGGATAGATGTAGATGTCTATGGGCCACAGTAACCACTTACCATCAGGTGGACTGTGTGCTCGTTTGTCACCCTATCCTATAAAAAAAAAAAAAAAAAAAAAAAAGCAGGAAGCTTCGAAGGAAGTGCTTAGCGCCAAACCGATCGAAGGCCTACGCTTTGTCCAAACGAACGGCTAATGCCTCCTTTGGACTTTACTGCCTCCGCCCATTTGAGTCAGGTAGACCAAAAGATTACCAGATGATTGACCATGCCGAAAAACGTATTGATGGTCACTAATCAGCTTATAATCCTCAAGGTACGTCATGAGCTAGCAGTTTATAATGGATTTCATTATTTGGACGGGTCTGAGCGGGTCTCCTCTTTGGGGATCAGGTGCACCCGAGCAGTGTTCCACGAATTCGGGGAGCAAGAGTACTGAAACAACAGCGTTCATTCATTAGGTTAAAATAAAACTGGTTGAAATTGTTAGTTATTTATAATATTTGCTGTCATCCATAAAAAAATAATGATATAACAATATTTTACCTCTTAAGAGTCGATAACACTAATTTACCTACAATATAAATATCTAATGACTTCTGTTTGTATAAGCGCTCTCCAGAAAGTTCCTTGGATGTTAAGTGCTGGCCCCATAGGCGATCTTAACTATTTACAAGATTGTTAAAGTGCTTAACCACGTGTGCAATCTGTTTCCTGACATTTTTTGAACTGTTATAGCTGAGCTTGGAAACTTCTTTGAACCTTGATAAATAAGAATGAGATTAGTGAGGCAATTTATTATATCAGATGAGTTCTGATTCAAAAGGCTGCAAAATGGCGCAATGCGCATTCAGAGACTATTGTAGTATAGTGCACAACAAACACAAGAAGCTCAATATGTTATAATCACAAAGACGTTCGCGGTATTTCCGCCTATTCGCATGAACTTGATTGTAAGCGCAGCTGGTTTCTACTGATTACCAGCGCCTGTATACAAAATGATTACGTATTTTTTAAATAACTGAAGTGAAGTGTATAAATAGCGAAGCATAGTACTGTAAAATTTTGTAATAGTAAATCTTTGGAGTATTTTTAATACAATAACGTTTTTTGCTTACAACCATAAATACTATTCCTTAATAAATGAGTAGTAAGGTATGATAAGAGAGCAGTACATACACGCAGCAAATGTATACTCAAACGTACCTAGCACTACGGCGGCGGCGGACTACATAGGCGCTATATCAAGAGACTGGTTGTTAAATTAATTAAAACAACTCATGTACAGATCGCGTTGTAAAAGTAGTATGTTTACAAGAAAAAGATAAAGATTAAATCATTAAAGAAAAATGTGCTTAAAAACCTGGAAAAACTTGCTAAAGTATTTGTGTTTCATACTTAGAAATAAAAATCAAAATTAGGGCCTTAATAATCTGAGAATGATTATCACATTTGTCATCAATGTTTATAAATATTGAAGTTATTAAATTAACTTTTTAAGTTTTGTTATCGTTAGTAAAATAGGTAAATAAATCATGAATATAATATTTATAATTTTATTTAATCGAAACTAATAACTGTTAATAAGTTCAGGTATGATACTTCAGTAAAGTATGACTAGCACATAATTGTGTTCTCGCAGTGCACGCGGGAGTTTTTTTTTTTTTACTTATAGTAAGTTGCCCGGATACATTATTTAGTTGATATAATTGTCTCAAAGGGCATTTTTTGTAAACAAATCATGAGTTCTGGGTGACAAGGGATCAGAGAGCAAAAATGCTATGCTTTTACTGTTCGTGAATTTATTTGTACATAGAGCACCCGCGCTGTAACTTATGTTACATCATAATATACAATTTTGTCTTGTTTTATAAATATAAAATTGTGAATATCAGATAAAACAAACAAACGAGCTGTGTACAGAAAACAACAGAGTTCGTCTTCGCAATCAAACAACCAAATCAAAGTCTACACATGGAGACATGCGATCGCGATCTTCGACCCTAATACACGGAATTAATTACACACACGCCACTGTCGAAAAATATGTTCGAATATAGTTTTATACAGGTCACAGATTAACACATAGGGCGTGGCACGTTGCACGCAATAGTGTCCGACCGAAGCTCGATTTGTGGACCAAGCCCAAACCGATTAATCGGCTGAAGCCCAAGGCAAAATCTATAACATATTCTGTTTTTTTATAGGAGGGGGCAAACGAGCATGCGGCTCACCTGATGGTAAGTGACTACCGCCGCCCATGAACTACCGCAACACCAGGGGAATCGCACATGCGTTGCCGGCCTTTTAGAAAGGAGTAAGCTCTTTTCTTGAAGGTCCCTAAATCGTATCGGTCCGCAAAAACCGCCGGTGGTAAACTATTCCATAGAGAGGTCGTACGCGGAAGAAAACTCCTAGTGAAACGTACAGTGGTGGACCGCCAAGCATCCAGATGATGTAGATTGTATCGTGAGTTTCGCCGCCATGTGCGTTCATGACATTTGGCGGCTGGGATTAATCCGAACAATTCCTCGGAGCACTCCCCGTAGTAGATGGGAAAGAAAATGCAAAGGGATGCAACATCTCTTCGCAGCGCCAGTGATACGAGCCGATCGGAAAGCACCCAGTCGTCGACGATTTGAGACGCTCTGCGCTGGATGCGGTCAAGTGGAAGAAGCTGGCACTGGGGACCCCGGCCCAGAGATGGGAATAGTATTTCACGTGCGGCCGAACCTGCGCCTTGTGAAGTTGCAGGCGGTGTGCCGGCATGAAATACTGTCACACTATGTTCAAGAGTGGCTAATATTAATAATATAAATAATATAAATTTTAAAGCTCTAAACAGTTCGTTTAATTTCGGCGTTTGCTACTGAAACCTTCAGCTTCGGATAAAACTTCGTTTCATTTTGGCCGAAGCAGAAGGTTTCTCTGAGTGTTTTTTGGCCGAAGCTGGCCGAAGCCGAAGCTTCGGTCGGACACTACGGGTACGTCACGTACAACAAGCTAGTCTGTCCGCTCGCGGTCAGCCGGCAGCAATACACAATGTACAAGATATGTATAACAGCACTCGCACTGCCGCAAAGTTTGTAACAACAGCGCAGCTCTCACTGCAAACTCCTCAAGTATTTCGCTTTGGCTTCTAGCGTGTCTTTGCTGTAGCGTATGGTCTCCTGGTAGCCCTTCTTCAATCTGGGCGTGACGGGGCACTGGTAGTTCTCGCTAATGTTCAGTTTCGACAGCTGCTCCTCAATATTCGTTTCGTATTCAAATTTGGGCCACGAGTCCAAGTGCTCCGACATGAAGACTAGAAGGTCAATAATTTCTTGGTTCAATTGGTTGAGTAGGTGGGAAGTTTCGAGTTCATCCTGTGATTGGTTGGGTTTCTTTTTAGACTTCTTGGAGATGGCGGGCGTGACCAACTCGTGGCACACGCCCATTATGTACGTCACTACACCCACGAACTGAAACAAAACATAACATTTAATTAGCTCAGTGATTATCTGTACCCATTGTCGCGTCAAACTCCATTTAAGTTCATTTACTTAATTAATTAATTTTAAAGTGAAAAAGGAATAACAAGCGGTGTATGACTTTGTTTGCATACAGTGGACAGTTATTGGGTTTTGTCCATTTCTTAAAAGCAAGGAAACAATTTCACAGCCATACGTTCACGTAAATAGTTTGCTTAAATCGCACTGTTTAAAAAACAGCAACTTATTCTATCGTTGCACGCCATGATTAATGCCTGTTGTTGTGTTGTGTTGTGATCGAACATCGCAGCTGGAACGCACATGGCATAGCAGATGCATTGTCAAGAAGACCTTGTCCTGAAGATTGCAAGCATTTTACTAAGCAAGAGAGTAAGGACTGCCTACGCACAGCAGGTAGATTCGGACATCAAGCCAATTCTGGAACGGATAAAGGCCAGTACTCCCAAGCCCAAATGAAGCGATGTCTTAGCGATAAGTTATACCATGGAAAGCTATTGAGCCCAATGGGACAGCTTGCTGATTCAGGATGGAGTTCTGTGCCGTAAAAGGGAAAATGATCGGGGAGACAGGTGTCATTTGCAGGTTATCCCTAAATCTAAAGAACCGGATGTTCTACGGCTGTACCATAATAGTTATTTAGGAGGCCATCTGGGAGTTAAACGAACTCTACTGAAGATCCGAGAACGGTTTTACTGAGTCCACTGTCGTGACGATGTAAAGGATTAGTGTCGCAAATGTACAAGTTGTGCGGCTGTGAAGGGACCTCATACTCGTAGTAGAGGTGCATTGAAGTTGTACAATGTAATGGTACCCACTGACGATACGTCAACTGAGTCAACTGAACACGTCAATGGAGTGGTAATCGTCCAAAATCGTTCCGTGAATAGTAAAAACATATTCCATTAGGACGGACTTCATCCAGCTCTGGATTTCCAAATGGATTGAAACCCATGCGTCCACTCCAAATGGACGTCGTCCGCGGCCATCCGTCGATGTCGAAAACATGCGCCACACCAAATGGAAGCAGTCCGAATCGTCAGTGAATGGGCGAACCGGCGTCCATTTTTTGGACGTTATTGCGTCAGTTAATGTTTTGGTGTTGATGGTAGTACATGTTGCTCTGTTTGTCAAGCATAAACTGTGTATTGGATTAAATATGTTTAAATATGTAAACTATAAACTGTGTACTCGTTTCTCACCCAACAAACGAGTACACAGTGCACATGATGTTAAGTTGATACTGTAGCCCACAGACTGAATCTGTCATCGAATAAGAATCAAAATGTAAATGCATTGTCACCCTTGTAGAACTATGTGGAGTGCCTCGTTTCCAGTAAAAATATTATCAGGTTCTTTACAATCAGCATACGAAACGCAGCAGATTTAAGCTGCTATTTTATGCTATTTTGTGAGATCGTGGTCCTTCTTCGCTCGAGCCGACCCATTAGTGTTACATCCATAATATAGATGCAACGTTGCTCTACCATGTAGTTATAATTAAAAATATCCTCTATATGTTTTTTTTAATTCTTTTTTTTTTAATTTAGGGACTTAGGTTATTTTTAATATCTCAGTTTCATTGTACCTTATAACTAAATAACACACTACAATTTCTTAAATTATTTACACAAAATATTAACTAAGTTATATACCATTTGAGCAACATTAGACAATGGTTCAGACGGAATGCTTTGATATTCCCCTAGGTTATAAATTTTAATATCAGTTTTGGCAACTAATGTTTCAAAAAGTTCCCTTTCGTGATGATTTTTGAAACATTCCGCGAGCAAGTGTTGTACATCTTCTATTGTTTTGCATGTATCGAAATTTGGAGATTGTTTCTTTTTCATCATGAAAGCAAACTTGTTACACGGAATGTGTCCGGAACGAAGTCGCATTATGTTGATTTCCTTAATTTCAACCTCAGTCAATGATATTTGCTCCACCATAATATATACCATATCTAGAACTGGAGTGACAAACTAGCACACAGTCCACCTGGTGGTGGGTGCTGTGGCCCATAGACATTTACATGTATCCTCAATTGAGAACCAAAATATAGATGCGTTATCATCTTTGAAGACTACAATGGACTGTCCCGTTTAGGTTTTTTGTCTTTTTAATGAAACACACGCTGCTGCTGCCGCCGGTAAAGTATTATTATCCATATGATCATTTATTTCCATTCCGTACGACTGCCAAGTTCTAAGTGACGCTATGCGTCAAAATGGAAGTTTCGTCAATGGTACCGTATCTGGATACATTTTTATTTGGAGTGCATCCATTTGAAAGTATGCTAAATGCTTAAAGCTGAACACTGAATGTGGCAGCATCGTTTCCGGGACACCTGAGATTTTGAGTGAGGTTGAGAGGTTCTATGGGCAGCTGTACACATCATCGTTGGAGCCACACGAAAGGGTGAGTAACGATCCAAGAGCAAGTCTTATCCGACACTATTCCGATGATATCCCGGACGTCAGTCTGAGTGAGATTAGAATGGCTCTCCAGCACCTTAAAAACGGCAGGGCCCCAGGCGAGGATGGAATTACAGCGTAGCTTCTGAAAGCGGGTGGAACCCCGGTACTTGAAGTCCTTCAGAAGCTCTTCAATTCCGTCCTCCATGGTGGCACTACTCCGGAGGCGTGGAGCAGAAGTGCGGTGGTCTTGTTCTTTAAGAAAGGCGACAACGCTATCTTGAAGAACTACAGACCGATTTCCCGTCTAAACCGCGTCTACGTGCGGTTTTCGAGAGTGATTACGAATCGCCTCGCACGCAGACTCGACGACTTCCAGCCTCCCGAACAAGCCGGTTTCCGAAAAGGCTTCAGTACCATAGACCACATACATACCCTGCGGCAGATTGTACAGAAGACTGAAGAGTACAATCTGCCACTTTGCCTTTTCTTCCGATTATAAATTCTGCCTTTGATTCCGTCGAAATTTGGGCGGTGCTACAGTCCCTTCAGCGGTGCCAAGTTGACTGTGGCTATCCGAGTACAGAACCAGAGTTCGAAACCTATCCAACTGCAGAGAGGTGTAAGACAGGGTGACGTTATATCCCCGAAACTCTTCACCGCTGCGTTGGAAGACGTTTTCAAGCTACTGGACTGGTAAGGATACGGTATTAACATCAATGGCGAGTACATCACTCACCTTCGATTTGCCGACGATATAGTCCTTATGGCAGAATCGCTGGAGGACCTTAGCACTATGGTCAATGACCTCAATGGTCTCACAACGGATAGGTCTTAAGATGAACACCGACAAAACAAAGATCATGTTTAATGTCCATGTCACACCTATGTCGGTAGTTGTTGGGAGCACTAAGCTCGAAATTGTTAACGAGTACGTTTACCTGGGACAATTAGTCCGACTAGGTAAGTCCAACTTCTACCGAGAGGTCAATCGACGGATTCAACCCGGCTGGGCAGCGTTCGGGAAATTACGACGCATCTTCTTGTCAGGTATAATACCTCAAAACCTGAAAAAACGAGATTGCACAACCAGTGCGTGTTGCAAGTGATGACTTATGGAACTGAGACGTGGTCCTTCACTGCTGGCCGTATGAGGACGCTCAAGGTCACTCAGCGAGCTATATAGAGGGCTATGCTCGGAGTTTCTCTGCGTGATAAAATCAGAAATAGAGGATATCCGCAGTAAAAGTAGAGTGACCGACATAGCCCAACGGATTAGTAAGCTGAAGTGGCGATGGGCCGGCCATATAGCTCGAAGAACCGATAACCGATGAGGAAGAAAGGTTCTCGAGTGGCAGCCTCGTACCGGTATGCGTAGTGTAGGGCGACCCCCCACTAGATGGAGTGACGATCTGCTAAGACATGCAGGAAGTAGATGGATGCAGGTGGTTCAGGTGCTTTGTGGCATTATTTGGGGGAGGCCTATGTTCAGCAGTGGACTTGTGAAGGGCTGTAATGATGATGATGATGAATGGAAGAGTGTCAAGATCGTTACGAAATGGAAGTCCGTAGTGTTTGTCTACCTGACTCGGTTATATGTGTTGACGTAATATGTGTATGTGTAGACACGTTACCTCTAGGAAGTTGGCGAGGTGCTCGAGGGAGTCACGCAACTGCCAGGCGGTCGAGGGTGCGCCGGCCGCCAGCGGGCCCTGTGCGTCGCGCAGCTCCCGCCGCAGCGTGTCCGCCGCCTCGTTCACCGCCCCGCCCACCGCCCCGCCGCGCACCCCGCCGCCTGCCACGGCCCGCGCCACACGCAGAGCGCCCGCATACAGCGCGAAGTACGGCACCGCGCTCCCCACCAGTGCTGCGGACACATATCGCTCGCACACTGCCTTCCTAATACCATGCTTTTGCACACAGTCCCCTTGATGGTAAGTGGATGCTGCGGCATTATGGAAGTGTTACCGTTACAGCCTATTAAAGTCCACTGCTGAACATAAGGCTCTCCCGTAGATTACCTCATCAGGGCATTTTATTATGACTGCCACGCTTGGCGATCAGTTTTTTATAATTCTCATTTGTTATCAAGAACACGTTGCCGCCCATCTCTTAGTTTATCTTCCTTTGTCGCCTCATCCCCACCGGCGACACCCGCGTCGCAATGGATATTCTCAAACAGCTTGCACACTGACGTAGTACAAGTAAAAGAAAATAAATCCTGTATATAAAACACGTTACAATACATTAGATTATTTAACTAAGAACGCGGAGTTGACTCAGCCATTTTATTTACGAGAACCTCTCGTATTTTGGATTCAAACAAAAACTCGTTTTCAACCATCCTGATTTCGGAAAAGCGTTCCAAAGAAGAACAAATTAGACATAGAACGAAGATTGGACAAAGTATATACCGTTACAGCCTATCAAAGTCGACAACAGAATATAGGCCTTACCTGTGGCAGTTGTCACGCCAGCGAGCGGGCTGGTAGCTTTTTTTTATTTTTAGTCGTTCTTAGGAAGACGCTGCTACCCATCTACTGATTTCTTTCCTTATGTCGCCTCTTACAATACCCACGGGAAAATATTAAATATGTTGCACGCCACAATTAATGCCTGGTACATAGCGACACCAGTTACCACTAGCGCCTTCTAGTATCGAGTAGCAGAACTAGGAAAGTCAAGATCTTTCTAGAAATTTCCATGGAAGAACTTTCTAGAACTACCGACACCTAGTCAGTCGGCACCGGTATGTACTCGAATATTCCAGATGATTCAGTAGAAATGGCCCTGCATAAAGCCGGCTAGACCGCGACCGAGTTGAACTGGCAATTCAAGCGAATATTTCGAAGCGATACAACTGCGAAGTGATCAGTTGTACAATTGTGTTATTTATTACAATTGTGTTTTGTTATTAGCGTGGTTTTAATTTGTAATTAGTGTTCCGTAATTAAAGTGTCAATTTTGGTAATTCACTCAGTAGTTTTCAATTGTCGCGAACCCCAAGCTTGTAACAAGTAGTTAATATTCTTATACCTACCGTACTTTAAGTAAATACATTTATTCCTACAATTGCATCTCACACATAACTCTCACACATAACACAATGTAATTTGAGAAAAAAAAAATTGTAAAATTAAAAGGAAATAGAAAAAAGGAGTAAAAAAAGAACGTATGACATATGTGTATGCAGATACACACACAGATACACATATTAAAACAAAAATCGTGTACTTTTATGAAGGAAACGTCGCAGCATAAGCCGCGAGCTTGCAGCGCTAATTTTCAGTCAGCCCCGAAAATGTGCGGGCGGTCAATAGTATGCGAGCGAGTAACTTTAATAATAAAATATAATATAATATTTTATTCAAATCAAACTATTTACACTCAAAATATTGAAGAAGACCACGTTTATTGTCTGCAGATCTGTTAGCCAGTCGGTAAAGGCTCCCTCCAACTTTTTCCATTCATCTCTTTCTTGAGCCAATCTTTTACACATCACTCCTGCCACTTGTCAGAGATCGCCATCCATTTTCTGCCTATATTATTCTTTCCTTCTCTAGTCTATGGTACCATCGTGTCACTATTTTGTTCCATTTGTCTTGTCTTCTCATGTGCCCTGCCCATCGCCATTTCAGTCTTTTGATTTTACAGGTTATATTTATGACCTTTGTCTTGGTTTTTATGACACGGTTATCAATCTGTCTATATTCTTCACATTGAACATACTCCTTTTGATTACGTGCTGGCAGGTTGCGAGTTTGTTTGTCAAATTACGTATTAAAGCCCACATACATAAGGACCTACATGTCCTAATGCATGTGTTAAATAATTAACTTTTTATATTTATATGAAGCATTTTATCTTTCATGACTTCTCGCAAGCCCGATTATCTCCTTAAGCTATTGATTATTCTTCTCTCAACTTCTTTGGGAACAGAATCGTTTTCAGTCCCGGGTGAATATATTCGTCAGCGTAATCAATTTGGGTGTTTCCTAAGTTAATGGCGTTTTTCGTTCCGTTTGTCATTACACTTGTTTGTTTCGCTGGCAAGCGCTTATTATTCTTCGTATGTGTTCCGGTGTTTCAGCAAGTAACAATATGTCATTTGTGGATCTCAAGTGCGTCAGTGAGACGCCGTCCACGTTGATGACGAGGTTTTCCCAATTGAGACTCCTGAAAATTGATTTGAGTACCGCTGAGAAAAGTTTTGGAGATAATTAGTGTCCTTATCGAACGCCTTTTCCTACTCTGAATGGATCGCGTTTCTTTTCTAGTTGAATATTTTTTTATTAAGCTAATTTTATTTGTGTTCGATGCCTTGTTTCATTAGTGTCTAACATATCTTTTGTGGAAAAAAGAATCAAATGCTTTGCTATAATTCACAAATGCAATGTAGTATGTACGCTGGTATTCATTATATTTCTCTAAAGCATGGCGTACTACGTGGATATGGTCAATCACCGAGTCGTCTACAAAAGCCTGCACGCTGAATAGGTTTATGTTCATCTAATGTTCTTTCGGTTCGTTTTAATATTACCTTAACAAATATCTTATACATGCTGGATATGTGACTTAGGTATTTTCCAATTTAATGTTTATATACAGAAGGATAACGTTAGATTCTGTCCATTGCTGTGGGATAATTACAGTGCTTATGATATCTTTAAACATTTTTGTGAAAATCGGTCACAACTTCCTTCCTATTTCTTAGAATTTCGTTGTTCATACCGTCGACTCCCGGAGCCTTGTTTCTCCTTTGGGTGTCTATAGCTTTCTTAATTTCGGCATCAAGAACTATCTGAGCTAGGAATAACTGAGTTCTCCACTAAATTAATTTCGCCATGTGGATTGTTACATTCATACAGTTTTTTGTGTGTGAGTGCTATTAGGGCTGTGATATAAATGTTTGGTGTTTGTGGTATTTATTTTTCTTTATTGTTGGAGGGTTGTGGTCTTGATCCCTTACAAGGACCAGTCGGCTTAGGAGAGGTTGCGTTTTTTCTTGATTGGTTGGATTTCGTCTTAACCAGTAACTAATTACTAGTGGTTTTTGGGTGTGAGTTAAAGCAAGTAAAAGAGTTTAACCGGGTTCTCATTAAATCAAAGGCGTTTGTCCTGTCAGTTTTGATAGAACTTAGCATTTGTTGTTTTTTGTGTTGAGTTTTTGAAGGTGACTGTGGTGAAGTAGTTGGTTCTTTTTTTCATATCGATGTAGGTGTTGGGTTCTTTGACCATTAGTTTATCAAATTTCAAAAAAGCTATGTTTCCTTTATCTTCCCCTCTAGTAGTTTTTGCTGCAACGCTTTTCTTTTCTCTGAAACTTCTTTAGTGTAGTCCTCCAATACATACATTTTATTTTTATTTTTATTCTTCTCAATTTCGTCCATTCTCTATCCATTTATAAAAGTACATGGTCATGGACAAAGGTCGCAGTTTCAGTTTGTGCTCGACTTTATTTTTTAAGTGATGAAATTTGTTTACATCGTTTTCTTTTCTAATCATATTCAAATCTTCTTTGAAGATCTACTTAACCTTCCGAAATAACTACGATGTTGACTTATCACCCTCTTCCAATCCAAAAACAGTTATGTTATTGCTTTTCTTTTCTCTTTTTAAATATTGTATCTCTTCCTCTAATTTGCAAATTTTTTGTTTTGGTTTTTCGTTTTCATCAATGATGAGATTTTTTTTCAACCATCCTATCCATTACGCTTTTCGTAAGAAGTTCTGTTAGTTCAGCTGTGTACATTTCCGTCTTCATTTTATAAAATAATTTTTGAAATTAACTTAATTATTAATACGTACTTCAATACTATCGAGTCAAATTTTGTTAAACGGAACGTTAATGTAGTGGAGATTATTTTTGTTGTACTGATAACACTGAAGTTAATGCCAACTGAACAAACTGACAGCAAAGATATCTGTTTGACCGATTGTCAGATTGACAATATTCATCATCCAACACAATGCTGGATGATAAGTATTAATGAATATTGATCTAACCTTAATTATTGTTGCTAATGTTCAGCTTCGCTTTACTGGATAACGAGAAAGGTTATATCTAAATATAAAGCAATCAAATTCAAATTATATCTCCTAGGTCTTCCGAGACTCTAATTGTTACATTGTATAATATTTACATTTTTTTTAAATATGTAATATAAGCACTCACCAAATATCCTAGAAGGGAGAGGCGCTGATATAGAAATCTTCTCCCTCTGACTGTACTGGTGCCTGCAGCGCTGCATCGCTTCGCTGAACGTCTGTATGCAGGTGTCCAAGCGCTGCAGCAGCTGCGGCAGCTGGTCGCGGCCGCCGGCGGCAGCCTGCCCGCACAGCGCGGCGGCGCGCAGCAGCGCGTCCTTTAGCCGCACGTACGCAACCTCCTGCGAGAACGTGCGCGCCCGCAGCTCTGAGTCCACGTCCTGTGGCCCATCCCAGCTCACTATTGCCCTCAGGTCGCGGTTGTCACTGTCAATTTTGTTATTGTTTTGGTGAGAAACTTGAGAAATATAGCGTTATTTTATGATACCTAAATACGCCTCCACTGAGTAGAAGGGATTTTAATTTAAATATTTACTGAAGCTTGATTGAAATTTGGTTAATTCTGCTGTTTTTTTATTTCCAGGGGTAATTTATTATAAACTTTTACTGCTATATAGAAGAAACTTGTACTTAACATTTTTGTTCGTGACTGTGTAGGTATAATTTATTTTTATTATGTGTATCTTTAATCTTCTTGAAAATATTATTATTTTTGCGGACAAACAGGCATAGATCATAAATTTACATACAGGATAAGGTAAGAATATTTAGTTTTTTTTTAAAACGGTCTACAGCTAGTAGTGTTATCTATCCGGGCCAGTATTCTAACGCACTTCTTCTGGGTAATAAACAGCTCCTGCACATCGACACTACTTCCCCGCAACATAACTGTGTACCGAAGCTACGAATGAGCATAGGCATAGTAAGCTGACAATGTTGTGGCTCTGTCAGTAGTGTATTTAATTTGAAATAAAACGTACGTACATTTTGATGTTTTAGATTTTATATAATTTTATGTGCGTTTTCCAATTGATGTTTGAATCCACTTTCAAACCTAAAACATTAAAAGTATCAACTTTTTCTAGCTGGATATTATAGAGGAGTATTATAATGAACAATGGCAAACATCTGCTACTTGTGCCACTACATAAGTACACGCTTAATAATTTTACACACATCACAATAATTTACTATGTTTTATCAAATCAAGCCCGGTCGGGGAAAATCATCACACATAATTAAAAACTATATTAACTAGTTGTTGTGGAAAATTGTTCATGGAATTATTTAGCGTCTATTTATGTCAGAATTACAGGTAGGTATCAATAAAATAATTTACTATGTGTTATCTAATCTAACTAATTGCCTACCGAAGTTTGGAAAAAAAATCATCGTATATAATTGAAAACTTAATTGACTAGTTGCTGTAGTTATTACGATTGGCCAGTTAAGGCAGGTAAAGGTCTTACACAATACAACCTAGTCTGATGTGAATTTGGTTAAAACTTGAATTTAATTCCCGGAAATTATTCATGATTTCTACCTCTGTTTTTTTTACATATTTTTCATTTCTAGACGTGAGGAAAACACGTTAACAAAAATATGTTTAAGGGTAAACTCCCAAAGGAGACAGGGATCTCTGGGCCCAATTTGTAATAAGTTGAAATATGATTTAAAAAAAGCGTGATATTTTCTTATTTCAAAATATAAAAAATTAGCCCATTTCACAACCTGGAAGACGAGAAATCTTAAAAAATAAGTTTATGTCACGAATAAAATAAGAAATCGATTACTTCAATCGATTAGTGTGAATGAATTTTAACAATTAAACATTAAAACAAGTTACAGCAAATAATTGATTCAATCATAGTAATTATATAAATTACAATTAACACAGTGTTAACAGTTTAAAAAACACAATATCAACACAGTAAAAATAAATCTTAAAATCGATTCTCGTTCCCAGTTCGATTTATCACTTGTATTTGCCAACTGTATTTTTAATCTGTGCTGATAGTGACAGCCCCTGCCTGACTCAATCTATGAACATTCCTCTCGTATCGTTTTAATACGTGTGCGTGTTCAGATCACTGAACCATATTTAGGTGAGAGAAGCGGTAAAACCGGTTTGTTGGCGGCCACGGTCGGCTTGGAGTGGAACCGGGAGTGAGTGAACGGACCTGGCAACGACAGTACGCGTGGACGCTCACATAATATAATTTTAATTTAAACATACTGTAACGTTTAATTCCTTATTATACCAGTTTTTATATAAATTTGCAGTCATTTCACTTAGTACTACAACATCGAGAACAAACATATTGGTCCTTCGAGCCGGATCAACGGGGGGAGTATGTTCAGATCACTGAACGATATTTAGGTGAGAGAAGCGGTAAGACCGGTTTGTTGGCGGCCGCGGTCGGCTTGGAGTGGAACCGGGAGTGAGCGAACGAACCTGGCACCGACAGTACGCGTGGACGCTCACATAATATAATTTTAATTTAAATATACTGTAACGTTTAATTCCTGGACCTGGCACCGACAGTACGCGTGGACGCTCATATAATATAATTTTAATTTAAACATACTGTAACGTTTAATTCCTTATTATACCAGTTTTTATATAAATTTGCAGTCATTTCATTTAGTACTACAACATCGAGAACAAACATATTGGTCCTTCGAGCCGGATCAACGGGGGGAGTATGTTTAGATCACTGAACGATATTTAGGTGAGAGAAGCGGTAAAACCGGTTTGTTGGCGGCCGCGGCCGGCTTGGAGTGGAACCGGGAGTGAGCGAACGGACCTGGCACCGACAGTACGCGTGGACGCTCATATAATATAATTTTAATTTAAATATACTGTAACGTTTAATTCCTTATTATACCAGTTTTTATATAAATTTGCAGTCATTTCATTTAGTACTACAACATCGAGAACAAACAGTGCGTTTTGAGTGTGTTTCTGTATTTCTGTTTTGTTGATTTATATTCCTCGACCACCGCTATTTTTCTACTGACTTCTGATCTTACTTAAATTGTGCGACCCTTGCTATAATTCCGGACACCGATAATCTCCTTTACCCGTTTGACTTTGGCTTGGTATTGTGGATTTTATGGCCTGGATTTTATCGATTTTATCGATTGGATATTGACACAATGCTGCAATGCTGCAGTGCTAGGACTGTGCGACTCACGTGAGGTGCTCGGGCAGTTTCGGCAGCAGTGAGGGGGGTGCGGGGAGCACGGACAGCTGCAGCGCCAGTATTGTGCGACTCATGTCAGGTGCTCGGGCAGGTCCGGCAGCAGTGCGGGTGGTGCGGGGGGCGCGGGCGGCTGCAGCGTCAGTACTGTGCGACTCACGTCAGGTGTTCTCGCAGGTTCGGCAGCAGTGCGGTGGTTGCGGGGGCCACGGGCAACTGCAGCGCTAGGACTGTGCGACTCACGTCAGGTGCTCGGGCAGGTTAGGCAGCAGTGAGGGGGGTGAGGGGGCACGGGCAGCCACAACGCCAGTACAGTGCTACTCACATGAGGTGCTCGGGCAGGTCCGGCAGCAGTGCGGGGGGTGCGGGGGTGGGGCACGGGCAGCTGCAGCGCTAGGACTGAGCGACTCACGTGAGGTGCTCGGGCAGTTTCGGCAGCAGTGAGGGGGGTGCGGGGGGCACGGACAGCTGCAGCGCCAGTACTGTGCGACTCACATGAGGTGCTCGAGCAGGTCCGGCAGCAGTGCGTCGGGTGCGGGGTGCGCAGGCAGCTGCAGCGCCAGTACTGTGCGACTCATGTCAGGTGCTCGGGCGGGTCCGGCAGCAGTGCGGGTGGTGCGAGGGGCGCGGGCGGCTGCAGCGTCAGTACTGTGCGACTCACTTCAGGTGCTCGAGCAGGTCCGGCAGCAATGCGGGGGTTGCGTGGCACGCAGGCGGTTGCAGCGCCAGTACTGTGCGACTCACGTCAGATGCTCGGGCTTGGGCAGGTCCAGCAGCAGTGCGGGAGGTGCGAGGGGCGCGGGCGGTTGCAGCCCCAGTACTGTGCGACTTACGTTAGGTGCTCGGGCAGGTCCGGCAGCTGTGCAAGGGGTGCGGGGGGCGCAGGCAGCTGCAGCGCCAGTACTGTGCGACTCACGTCAGGTGCTCGAGCAGGTCCGGCAGCAGTGCGGGGGGTGCAGGCAGCTGCAGCGCCAGTACTGTGCGACACACGTCAGGTGCTCGAGCAGATCCAGTAGCAGTGCGGGGGGTGCGGGGGGCACAGGCAGCGCAGCGCCAATACTGTGCGACTCACGTCAGGTGATCGAGCAGGTCTAGTGGCAGTGCGGAGGGTGCGGGGGGCGCAGGCAGCGCAGCGCCAGTACTGTGCGACTCACGTCAGGTGCTCGAGCAGGTCCAGTAGCAGTGCGATGGGTGCGGGGGGCGCAGGCAGCGCAGCGCCAGTACTGTGCGACTCACGTTAGGTGCTCGGGCAGGTTCAGAGCGGGAGGTGCAAGGGGCGCGGGCGGTTGCAGCGCCAGTACTGTGAGACTCACGTGAGTTGCTCGGGCAGGTCCGGCAGCAGTGCGGGGGGTGCGGGCGGCTGCAGCGTCAGTACTGTGCGACTCACGTGAGGTGCTCGGGCAGGTCCGGCAGCAGTGCACGGGGTGCGGGGGGCGCGGTCAGCTGTAGCGTCAGTACTGTGCGACTCACGTCAGGTGCTCGAGCAGGTCCGGTAGCAGTGCGGGGGGTGCGGGGGGCGCAGGCAGCGCAGCGCCAGTACTGTGCGACTCACGTGAGGTGCTCGGACAGGTCCGGTAGCAGTGCGGGGGTTGCAGGCAGCGGAGCGCCAGTACTGTGCGACTCACGTCAGGTGCTCGAGCAGGTCCGGTAGCAGTGCGGGGGGTGCGGGGGGCGCAGGCAGCGCAGCGCCAGTACTGTGCGACTCACGTGAGGTGCTCGGGCAGGTCCGGCAGCAGGGCGGGTGGTGCGGGAGGCGCTGGCAGCTGCAGCGCCAGCAGCGCGCGCTCGCGCGGCAGCAGCGCCGCCCACGCGCAGCCCGCTAGCCGCGCGTGCCACGCGCCCAGCTCCACCAGCTTCTCAAATGTGCCGTACTTGTACGCGTACGTCACGTGCTCCGCGCTCTGCGAACACACACACAGCGCTCTCTTGATGTTTTGTTTTATGTAAAATAAGGCTGATAAACGAGCACACTATACCAGATGGTAAGTGACTGCTGTCTAACGTGACATCCAATACCTTAGTCGACGTTACGCTTTGTATCGACTCCTTCTCCATCCTGATAACAGATGGTCGCTGGAACTCGCCTGTAATAGTGGCTGAATGGCATGACTTCGTGGAGGAGAAGGATAGCCTGTTCCTATACCTCCCACGACGAAGACGGCTCCATTGCAGATTTGGAGCTCTGGAGTGCACTCTGGACTCTATCAGAAGTGTCAAATCATCTGCATACGCCGACATTTTCGTGTCTAGGGGGAATGGCAGTTTCAACAAATCGTCCAGCAATAGATTTCACAGGATTAGACGATCCCTGCTAGCAGCCCATGGTCGAGTGTTTCTATTCAACACAATCACCTGAGAATATGCTTACTTGTCTGTTGGTTAAATAAACCACTAACATGCGGTAGGCATTAGATAGAATTCCCCCTGGTTTAACCTTTAGCAGTATTATCGGCCACCATCTTAATAAAAGTGTAAATTTCATGGGGGCGCAAGAAAAACACACTAATGTATACTTCATGCTCATTGCATTTGCGCATACCATCAAATTGTACACGTATCGATCGATACACTGTCTACGTGCATAAGCAAAGTAAGGTGAGGACTATGTCAATATTTTTATCTATAAACAAATCATCATAGTCCGCATAAGTTCAGCGTCGGTAAAAGTGATTTTTAGTGTTTTTCCATTCATTACCTACAGCCCTTCACAGGTCCGCTGCTGAACATAGGCTTCCCCAAGGGCGGTTCTGATGCACCTGCATCCATCGACTTCCTGCAGTTCTTACCAGGTCGTCACTCCATCTATTGGGGGGTCGCCTTGCACTTCACCCACCGGTACGAGGCCGCCACTCGAGCACCTTTTTCCCCCCATCGGTTGTCGATTCTTTTGAAGAGTTCGCTATATGACCGTTTGCCCCATTTGCCCCTTCAGCTTACTTATTCGTTGAGTATGTCAGTCTCTCTGGTTCTACTGCGAATATCCTTATGTTTGTCATGCAGAAAACCCCGAGCATAGCTTTAATCTCCGTAGCTCGCTGAGCGACTAAGAATTTCATAAAAATATGATCTTAATAGTAAATACATAATTATGGTCAGGTTTTGAAAAACTGATCAAACTCAGATTTTTATTCAAATTTAATCAAAAAGTTGGCTATGGGTACTTTCCACGTTGTATTTATACCGAGCAATAAAAACACTAATGCGTCAGTAGCTTCATCGAAATCATCTGATATAATATCAAACCCGTAGCCGACATAGCCATAATGCCTTTGGCTGGTAGCTTAGTATTTCATTAACTGCTTAATTTTTATTTCATTCATGACCAAGGTTCAATAACTTTTTTATCTTCTTACTCCCCTTGAGTGTCCTTCCGCGAACTTTACCGTGTTGACAACGTTACGTTGCTGGGAGGACGTTACCACCCACTCGCTACTTGGTAAGCACGCCTCCATGGTTCGACGTTGCCTCTTTCGGCTATTTTCAGAAAGTGACCCAGCTACGTATCCCATCATCCGTCGATATCTCGTTCTCACACTATGAAAGCATTCCATGGCTAATTCCTTAGACCTTCCACGCCCTTCTCGCATAACACACTTTCTTCCTCATCCTATCAAATTCAGGCGTCCACCATTCATAGCCTTCCCGCTTCGGGTGTGTGCGGGTGAGCAGACTTACGTCGTTGGCGTGGTGCGTGTAGAAGGCATGCGCCTACGCCATGCGGTGGTGCGCGATGGTTCGAGGGGGCGGGTATGTGCGGGTTAACAGACTTACGTCATTGGCGTGGTGCGTGTAGAAGGCGTGTGCCTGCGCCATGCGGTGGTGCGCGATAGTGCAAGGGGGCGGGTGTGTGCGGGTGAGCAGACTTACGTCGTTGGCGTGGTGCGTGTAGAAGTCGTGCGTCTGCGCCAGGCAGTGGTGCGCGATGGTTCGAGGGGGCGGGTGTGTGCGGGTGAGCAGACTTACGTCGTTGGCGTGGTGCGTGTAGAAGGCGTGCGCCTGCGTCAGGCAGTGGTGCCCGAGGATGCGAGCGGGCGGGTGTGTGCGGGTGAGCAGACTTACGTCGTTGGCGTGGTGCGTGTAGAAGGCGTGCGCCTGCGCCAGGCGGTGGTGCGCGAGGCGCGGCGCGACGGCGGGCAGGCGCGCGGCGTGCAGCCAGCCCAGTGACGCCAACTGCACGTGTTTCGCCTCCAGACGCGACCACGCCGCCTCGGCGCCGTTGCACCCGCCTGCATGCACACACACACCCTCTACACAGTTATCTACCGTGGGTAAATCTTTGTTTCAGAGAGCACGAGGGATCTTTGCCGAGCTCCAACCCATAAAGCAAGTTTGGCATGACAACAAGCTTCGGGTCCCGCCCCTACGTCACAGTGAACGAGTGAAGCCGGCCAAAGTCGAGCGTGTACCTGCTGTACCGCCATATGTCAGAGGAGTCACTGACAAGATTGGCTATATCTTGAAGCGCGCTTCTATTAAAACATACTTCAAGCCGCAGAAGAAGATTGGTCGGTTTTTACCATCAGTCAAGTGTAATGTCCCACTGCAAGATTTTTTCTTTTTTTATAGAATAGGGTGACAAACGAGCACACAGTCCACCTGATAGTAAGTGGTTGCTGCGGCCCATAGACATCTACATCTATCTTCCATTACAAATCAAAATGCAGATGCGTTGTCACCCGTGAGGACTGAGATGGAATGCCTCATTTCCAGTAAAAAGGGTCTCCGGTTCTCTACACTCACCATACGAAATACAGCAGCATTAAGCTACTATTTCACGCTGGTATTCTGTGAGAGCGTGGTCCTTCCCCGGTCGAGCCGACCCATTCGTGCTACAACTATACTACTAATATAACTGCAGCATGGCTCTACCACGTTTAAAATGCAGGAGTGTACAAGCTTGATTGTGAATGTGGTGTCTCTTACATAGGTAAAACTAAAAGATCAATTAAAACCCGCGTTAAAGAACAAGCTGATGTGAAGAATCGACGCTCCGGGAAGACTGCAGTCTGTGAACACGTACGGGATCGCTCCCGTCACTACATCAGATGTGATAGACCACACATCTTCGCTAAAGAATACCGATTCCTTCCGAGGATGATTCAAAAAGAAACTAAAACATCCTAATTTCAATAGAGAAGATGGCTGGGCGCTACCATCTGCTTGGGATCCCACAGTTAATAAAATTAAATCCCAAGCCAAGCATACAGCTGCAAGACTTCAAGATACCATAATTTCATACGGTGTAGATCGGAACAAAATTAATAATTTGAATATAACTTGCAATACTTTACAAGATTATTTAATAGTCATGTTATTATTACAATTCGAAAGGCCCCGCATTAAAATAATTTATAAGGAAGATACTCCATCCATAATTAAGTAATTACTTCTTTAGCCATTACGTGATCTGGATTTAATATGTAAATTCATACAACTAGGATACAAAAAGGCTAAACATGCATAATGTTTGAGTACTCACCGAGTATATGGTAGAGGCTGATGAGCAGTAACTTTACGTGGAAATTGGCGGGCGAGTTGTGCAGCGTGAACTCTAGCAGACTCAAAGCCTCTACGATAAGTGACGCGTCTTGTTCTTCGATCGCTGTAACCAACAATTACAAATTATAATTATTTTAAACATTAAAATCATGTTAAAATTATCGAGACTAGAATTTATTCAGTACAGAGAATCTATAAGTTACGCTAAGAAGTATTAATGATCGTACATAGATGGCGCAAAGGTATGGCACGTTGTGATTATACGAATTGCTAGGAACGAGGCCCACTTCCAATACTAAAGACATTAAAAACTAATGAGGTAATGTATCCGCGGAAAAAAATAAAAATGGTGCGTTTAACACGGTTCACATTTAATGGCAATAATGTGTTTCTGATTACACAATATATAAAAAAGAAAATCCTGTTAATCCCGACACTACTACTCTCAACACCACTAAAGTATAAAAGACACACCATTGTCGATAAAACGACACGGGTTTCGCCCCTAAACGAGGCTTCATCAGGAGAGACTGCTGAGTAAGCATTTAGCAATCGCAGTATCTTTCCTAACGAGGTAAAAAAACTACTTTCTTTCAAACAGTATTCAATTAATAAAATTATGCTATTTATTACTTAAAATAATAAAAAGGCGTTTCTAAGTTGAAATTTTTAACTGATGGCACTCCACGGAGTTTTCCGAGCGCACCGAAATCCTCATCGGAGGCCAGGTTTAAATTTCAAATGCGGGTTTTATATAATAGACCCGCTGGTGGCGAAATATATGAGCAGATGCGCGAGTCACGCAAGGTTTTTAAAAGTAGACTCAAATGGTGCATAAATAACCAAGACCAAATCAAAATTGACAAAACAGCGAAATTGTGAGCAGATAAAAATTTTGGGAAATTTTGGAAGTCCACTTGTAAACTCGAGATTAGGCCTGGCCTGCCGGCCAATTAGTGATGATAGAGTAAGTGATGTTAATGTAAACAACATTAGTTATGCGTTATGCTCCTTATACCTCTAATTTGCCTCGGTGGAGTGGAGCTGAACAGAGTTTCCCAATTTAAGTACCTAGGCCACATACTTACCGACCGAAGACTTTAGAGACGATTTAGACATAGAATGAGAGCGTAGGACTTCAGCGGTCTGGGGTAATATGCCAGCCCGTAGATTCGCTCGTTGTACGGATGAAGTCAAGATTACGCTTTTTAAAGCATTTTGTCAGAACATGTACACGAGCGGTCTGTGGATCAGCTACACCAAAGGATCGTTAAACACCCTTCCTGTCCAATATAATAATATCTTCAGGATGATGTTAAAACTTCCTTGTTTCTGCAGTGCATCTAAAATGTTCGCGCAGGCGAGAACGGATAGTTTTCAGGCACTCATGCGCAAGAAAGTGGCGTCACTGATAAGCCGCGTACGGGGAAGTGACAACAGCATCCTGAGGACGGTGGCAGATGATCCACGTGCACCTGTATTAAAAAGCTACTTGCGAACAATGTCCGAATTCGTAAAATCTTCAAATTAAATTATTATACTTATTATAGTTCTACTAACCCTCTTACTATTACAATTAATTAAAAAATAGTGCACTTATCTGTGTTATCTAACATAAAACAATACGAAAACTTTATTATTTTAGAAAACTCAACATATTGGATTATCAAACAAATCAAATAAATATCTTATTAATTCTAGACTTGTTTATTTTACCATTTTGTACAATCTTCAGCAATCATTTAATAGTACTACTTTACTTACTGTGTGTTTTGGGGGAAACTTGATCATCGACGGATTATTGCTCCTATTTTATCGTTTAAATAATGGTTTGAAGTGGATTTCGATACGTAAAATTTTGTGCGATTGCGATTTGGTGTGTTAAGTGTCTGCGCGTGTGATCGCTTAGAGAAAACGACGAAACAAGTGCTTCGATGTTAATATAAACCTCAAGTTATTTTGATCGCTTAGGCATCTTATGACCTTCAGTTACTGTCGCCATCGACAGTCCGCTGGGTAGACAGTTTACTCCCGTTTTATCAAAAATAGCTGTTAGACATTTGATTTCTTCAGCTAAATCTGTAGCACCAGTGCTTCTTAACATATAAAAGCCTAGAGATGGGCCGAATATGGATTTCACCGAATACAAATATTCGGCCGAAAGTTCGGTAACACTTTTACCGAACCGAATATTTGGCCAAACATTATTCGGAAGGATCACCTCGGTACCTAACCAATTTAAAGTTGTTACCGTAAAGCGCGCGGGATTAGTGCCGGAGCCTGCCCCTCGCTCCCCGCCACACCCGACATGTTATTGCATCATCTAGTACTGAGCAAATTGCCGGCACATGCTTATGTTTTACTATTTTTGTGAGAAAAAAGTATTTCGTTGTGTTATACTTAGTGAAAATTCATAATTATATGATAAAAATGAGTGGCAGGACATCTACTATTTGGACTTATTTTAGAGAAACTGACTAGCAAAGTAAAATGAAATGAACTAATGTAATGTAATTTTTCTTTGTTTGATTTTAAAAAATTTTATCTCTAAGTTTCTATACGCTATAATTGGAAAAATTTCTACAGCTCCTCAAAAACATAACACTATACTAAAAGATTTAATCCATAAATAAAATATACTTTCAACAGTAAAATTATGAAAGACATGCGTTACTCAGTTCGTACATTTCAAATACACTGGACACTGTTTTTTTTTTAAATCTTTATTTATTATAGAGGGTTAGATCTACTAGATCAAATCACCCTCATAGGTATACAACCAAACACATAATCAGACAATGATAAATTATATGTAAACAAAAGATTACCTATTCTTAATACCTAGTAATACAAGTTTATAAAGTTTCCTAGCTTTATCCGACAATGGAAAAGCTAGGATACTATTATATAGTCCAACACTATTTTTGTCAAAACCCAATTGCTTTCTATATGCTTCGTTCCGTTCCCATTCCAACAAAATGTGAATAACATCTTCCACAATTCCACATTTGTCACAATTTGGTGAATTTACCTTTCTCATTAAAAACGCAAATTTGTTTAATGGTACATGTCCGGAACGAAGCCTCATTGTTGTAATGATTTCTTGCCTTCCCATATTGCATCCTTCAAACCAAAGCAAGCGGGAAAGATGCGGTTGTACCGTCTTGTACCAAATACCTTTTGACAGTGACCTTTCATCAAAGTATTCGGACCACTTTTCTGTACAGTTTTCACGAACTTTAGATAGAAGTTCAGAGTAATAAGGTACACAGTCGGTATTCTCCCCATCACTTATCGCCTCTTTAGCAAGAACGTCTACTGCCTCATTTCCCTCTAAGCCAATATGGGAAGGCACCCATTGTAAGACAATGCTTTTGTTGTTAGATTTTAACGTTACAATATTACTTAATATGTCGTAAGCCAATGGAAAACCGCGAGACAATGAAGTACATTTCTTTAAATGTTGAAGGGCGCTGCGAGAATCTGTTAATATCAACAATTTATCATACTTAAGTAACTCGACATAAGATAAGGCTTCTGCAATTGCAATGAGTTCTGCATGCATAAATGAAATTTCCTTACCTAAGCAGAGCTTAACATATATCTTTGGTTTGAATGTCTAAAAATGCAGCACCCGTTCCTTCTTTATCCTTAGAGCCATCAGTATATACTTTATAATAATTTGTAAAGTTGTCAGCTATTTATTTATGACATAAAAGTCGCAAAACTACTGGAACTTTGCGATCTCTATATCGATTTAAAAACTTTCTTCCCACCAATACCAAGATTTTACTTGTCCAATTACTTATTGTACCGATTATTGATTATGTCGATGTGTGTTGCTCAGACCTGTCTCAACTTCATCTTAAAACATTGGATCGTCTGCTTAACAACTGCATCAGATACATTTATGGTCTTCGTAAATACGACCATGTATCTTCCTTTCGTACACAGTTAAACTGGTTGCCTATCCGTCAGCGCAGATATGTTAGAATACTCTGCACCCTTTTCTCAATTTTGAACGATCCATGTGCTCCCGAGTATCTGAAATCTAAATTTCAATACATGGGAGATTCTCATAATTTTTCTCTCCGTTCCTCGGCCAATCTTAAGTTACTCACTCCTTTACACCGTACTGGTTATTTATCTCACTCTTTCGCCCTCGTGGCCATCAGACTCTGGAATGACATCCCTCTTGACATTAAAAAAGCTCCCAACAAATTCGTCTTTAAAAATCAAGTCCGTAAGTATATGATTAAATTGTTGCAAGTTTGAATTGACTAAGCTCTCTTTTTCGTATATATTTCATATTTGTTCTGACATATATAATATTTATACGAACCTATTGTGTATATGTATATTATATATATATATATATATATGATTAAATTGTTGCAAGTTTGAATTGACTAAGCTCTCTTTTTCGTATATATTTCATATTTGTTCTGACATATATAATATTTATACGAACCTATTGTATATATATATATATATATATATATATATATATATATATATATATATATATGTATCCATATAATATCTATGTATTGTTTATTACATATATTATTATTTCTTTTATCCTCTCTATTTGATTATTGCTGCACCGCCTCCATAATGTCTATCTCTGTTTAGCCTAATGGTTTACTGGGAGAGAATGCCCTATGGCATTAAGTCCGCCATATGTACTTTTTTTGTGCATGAAAGTATAAATAAATAAATAAAATTCGTAAATGAACTGGGAATTAAAAGAAAGGGGAATGAAAGTGAACGCAAGTAAGACGAAAGTGATGGTTTTTGAAAGAGAAGAAATCAAAACGGTATGTGAAATAAGAATAGAAGGAGAGTTAATTGAGCAAGTGGATGAGTTTGTGTATTTGGGATGTGTATTTAGCAGGGATGGTAGATATGATAGGGATATAGAACGACGAGTAAATGCAGGGAATAGAGTGAATGGGGCACTACACTCTATTATGAAGAACCAGAATGTGTCAAAACAGGCACGTATGGTAATTCATAATGCTGTGTTAGTACCTACTTTAATGTATGGTAGTGAAAGCTGGGATTGGCAGAATAAGCACGAAAGTAGAATAAATGCTGTAGAAATGCGGTCTTTAAGGAATATGCTAGGGTTGAATCTGAATGACAGGGTAAGAAATTGCGTGATAAGAGATAAATGTGGTATGCAAGATGATGTTGTGATCAGGATTAAGAAAGGAATGCTTCGGTGGTTTGGTCACGTAGAAAGAATGAATGAGGAAAGAGTGACAAAGCAAATTTATATGGCAGATGTGAACGGCCGAGTCGGGAAGGGACGCCCTAGAAAAAGTTTATCGACCAAATTGGCGTTATTTTGAAAATGGGCCACGTTAGAAGTACCCTTAACCGACGAGCATGTATGCGTAGATATATGGATGTAAAGGAGGCGAAAGAGGTATGTCAGGATCGTGCCAAATGGAAGTTCGTAGTCTCTGCCTACCCCTCTGGGTGACAGGCGTGAGTGTTTATGTATGTATAAAATTCGTAGGTAATGGGGATTGTATTTATGTTTAGGTGCATTTACAAATTCTATTTGAAGGATTATTGAATCGGACAAATCCAACTTGCTAATCCACGAATTGAGTGAGGACTTGAAAACATACGAGTTTCTTTAAATAATCTATAGATTGTAACTAGCAGTGGGGTTTTTCTACGTCGAGTGGACACTGTATTTCCACTTTAAGTAAAATTAAGTTTAAGTTAAGAGTTCCACTTCAACGAATGTTCGGTGATTTAGCCGAATATTCGGTAAAGCTGCCGAATATGCCGAATACCGAATATAAAACGAACATTCGGCCCATCTCTATATAAAACAGCTAAACATATAAAACAACGACTATTTTCGAAAACTCTTACCGAAAAATATTGGTAAACATAATCGTCTTATTTAATAAATAATAATATAATTAATTAACAGAAAATTAACAAGAACTATAATCTAACACTTTCATACACCTATAATTTAATTTGATTAATAAATTTAATAAATGAACTAAACTAAATGACTTACTATTGTTTTTTTAAATAAATCAGATCAGTTAAACTGACCGTGTGTATGGTAATTTCTTTGGCTTAAATCCGTTTGAACTGATATCAATTCTACTGATGACTCTAACTGAACTGACGGAACTGACCGTGTGTGGCATCCATTAAAAATACTTTGCCGGCAGTGATAGTGACAGTTGGGAGAAAGGTGTCGTCAAATGTATTGTTACGAGCTTAGGGTTCGTGACAATTAAAAATTGCCGATAAAATTACCTAAATTAACACTTTATTTTACTTTACACAAATTAAAACTTAAAACACTAATAATTAAACACACTAATTCACTTAATTCCGCTCCGAAGCTTCGCTCGTATCGCCAATTCAATACTCTCCGATCGCATCTTGCAGCGCCTATTTATTTAAATTAGCAAAGAAGCATCCCGAACATTCAAACAAATGCGCGCAAAGGGACGAGTGTGCGAGTGCAGACTTTCCAGAAACTTAGTTCTTCGGGTGGCGCTGTCGGTCGAAAGATTTGTGATGTCATTTTCTGCAAAGCTCCCCTCGCTCTCGTTCCTGACACTAGATGGCGCTAGTGTATCGTCGACTTGAGCGCGTAACACTGCCCCCTCCTAAGACATGCTCGTCCCGAGCATTATCGGCCCCATAATAACGCGCCAAGCGATCCACATGGATGATCTTAGGAGTCCCCTTTGCGCCTTTCTGTAACGGCTCCGCAATGTCCAGGGATGTCCCATCCCGTGGTGCACCAACATTGTACAATTTCGATGCTCCTCTACTCCGTGTCTGAGGTCCCCTCACAGCCGCACAACTTGTACATGTACGACACCAATCCTCGACATCGTCACGATAATGGACCCAGTAAAACTGTTCTCGGACCTTCAGTAGAGTTCGTTTAACTCCCAGATGGACTCTTGAACGACCATTATGGCACAGTTGTAGAACATTCGGCACTTTAGCTTTAGGGACAACCATTTGCAGACGACAGCTGTCTCCTCGACCATTGTCCCATTTACGGCACAGGACTCCATCCTGAAGCAGCAAGCTGTCCCATTGGGCCCAATAGCTTTTCGTGGTTGAACTCATCGCTGAGACGTCCCTCCACTTCGGCTTGGTAGCACGGGCCTTCATCCATCCCAGAATCGGCTTGATGTCCAGATCTTCCTGCTGTGCATGTCGTAGGCTGTCCTTCCACCCGTTGCTGAGGTGGTATGTTCTGAGCATCCTCACGAATACCACTTCCTTACCTTGCCTACTACAATGGTTGCCATCTTCAGGACAAGGTCTTCTTGACAATGCATCTGTGTTGCCGTGAGATTTCCCGCTGCAGTGTCTGATAGTAAAGTCGTATTCCTGCTGCTGCTGGGCGGTGCTGTTAGCCGCACTTCCTTTCTGAGACCGTTCGCCTTCCCTTCCTAGGGTGTGCTTAGGGCAGCTGGACCGAAGATGGCCCCTTTCCCCACAGCCATAGCACCTCGGGCTGTATTTTTTATTGTGGTCGCGAACCGTAACTCCTGTAACCTCCCTAGCGTGAGGTGAACGATGATCCTGTCGCCGCCAGGCAGTGCCGTTAGCTGCACTACCCTCTCGAGATAGATCAACTCTCCTTTCCATGGTTCGCTTAGAGCAGCTGGATCGAAGATGGCCCTTTTCCCTACAGCCATAGCACCTTGGGCTGTATCCTTTGTTGCGGTCGCGAACTGTAGCTGCTGCAACCTCCCTGACGCGATGGGAACGATGATCCTGCCGCACGGCTTCCACTTCCAGTGCATGAGCCAAGGCGTCCTTAAGCGTCTTGTGGTGCCCGAGCCTCACAGCAGCTCTGACTTCCAGGTCGCGGATGCCGTCGATGAACGTCTGCACCAGGTTCCCTTCAATGAGCGCAGGTACAGACCGGTATGCTTTTCGCACCAGCTTCTCCACTTCTAGAACCCACTGCTGCAGGTTTTCGTTGATGCGCTGCACACGATCTTTAAGCTGCGCGCGAAAGACGTGTTCCAGGTGAGCGTCACCATATCTCGCCTCCAATGCCTCAAGGAGCTGCTCGTAGGTCACTTTCTTACCGAGAGCTTCCAACACGGTTAAGGCTTGATCGCGCAGGCCTAAGGTGAGTGCAGTCATGGCCTGGCTTTTATTCCAGCCGTTTGCCTTCATAACAGCCTCGAACTGGATTTTGTAGGCTGACCAGGAAGAGGTACCGTCGAACGGTGGCACCTTGAACCCACGTAGCGAAGGTGTTGTAGCTACTACGGGAGCTGTAGCTCCATCTCCAAGTTTGAGTTCGTCCAGTGATTTCTTCATGTCAGCCATCACGTTGTCAACCCGATTGTTTACTTGGTCGATTCGGGTTTTAGCTTTCTCGATTCGGGTTTCAGCTTTCGCGATTTGGGTTTCAGCTTCCGACAGGCGGTTATCATGCTGGGCAACCCTATCCTTCACCTCGTTTATCTCCTTCCCGAAGGTAGCGTGAAGGTCCTTTATGAGGAGCATTTGCTCTTCCAACCGACGGGCCTGTCCGCTCTGCAGCTGCTCTTTCAACTGGCGAGCCTGTTCCTCCTGTCGGCGAGCCTGTTCCTCCTGCTGCTTTTTCAACAGACGGGCCTGTTCCTCTCGTCCGCGCTGCAGCTGCTCCTGTAGCATCGCCATCAGAGCACCTAAGTCAGGTGCTGCAGATGTAGGAGCTACTGACGGGCCTGTTGTCGGCGGCTGACCCTCCGCCGTCGGCGGCGTTGCACCACCAAATCTCCTTTCCAACCCTCCGTTTCCTCCTTAGGTAAAATCGGCATGATTTTATCCCACTTCTGACACCAATTGTTACGAGCTTAGGGTTCGTGACAATTAAAAATTGCCGATAAAATTACCTAAATTAACACTTTAATTTACTTTACGCAAATTAAAACTTAAAACACTAATAATTAAACACACTAATTCACTTAATTCCGCTCCGAAGCTTCGCTCGTATCGCCAATTCAATACTCTCCGATCGCATCTTGCAGCGCCTATTTATTTAAATTAGCAAAGAAGCATCCCGAACATTCAAGCAAATGCGCGCAAAGGGACGAGTGTGCGAGTGCAGACTTTTCAGAAACTTAGTTCTTCGGGTGGCGCTGTCGGTCGAAAGATTTGTGATGTCATTTTCTGCAAAGCTCCCCTCGCTCTCGTTCCTGACACTAGATGGCGCTAGTGTATCGTCGACTTGAGCGCGTAACAGTGTTTTTTTATTTATTTATGACCATTAATCTTGTATTTTACGCTAATTAATTGAAATGTATTTTCAATGAAAGATGTACACACTACTTGCATAACACACTACTTGCATATGGGTATTTACAGTCGATACAAATGTGTAGTCTCTAGCTCATTGGAGAGTTTCAAATCAACTATTAAATTCGAACCGAACAGATATACACTAGAGTTAATAAAAACGTGGTAAAAAAGATTGACGAGAGAACGTTTAATGACGCGACAGTAGTCTAATGCAGATCGCGAACTCAAAAGATCGTGGGTTTCAATCGGCCATTCGACTTTTGTCGTGAATCACTCCTAATACAAATATTATACTTATCAGGAGTGGTTAAAGGGAATATTACTAGTAATGTTAATAGTGTAACATGCGGGGTGAGTAAAAAAGGTAATTCCTCGTAGTCGATTACCAAAGAAGAGTTTATTTTCGCATTTCCGAAATAATTCATTCTTCGATCGCTAGCATATGCTTTTGTACTCCATAAAGCAAATTCAGGTAATTCCATTTCAACTGTAAAGGTATAACAATATCCAAAGAAGAAAAGGTATGGCGGCACTGTCCTTGCACCACAAGCGAAACAGCGAAGCCGAAATCGTGCTATCAAAGTTCCGAAGTAAAAACAGCATATATATATATATATATATATATATATATATATATATATATATATATATATATATATATATATATATATATATATATATATATATATATATATATATATATATATAATAGCTCTGAACTAGCACGGAGCGGGAGACCTCCCCTTTTATTTCTTGGCCACAAAGGTTTTATAAACGTAGACATGGTTGTTTCTTGCTTGCATTGACGGTTTCAGCGTCGTCTATTTTTTGCCTACACATTTTATTACTTGACAGGGGTCACTGATTCTTATTGTCGGGAACATTCTCGCGCAATGTGATGCAAAGTGATGCAATGTGATGCAATGTGATGCTACACGCAGTCGGCTGTCGTAATAATAGCGTTGCTATACCACTATTGCCACTCGCTGCCCGCAGTGAAATAAAATGGTGAAACAGGACGCCGCCTGTTGCGCTTACTATTGCATTTACGGGCCTTATTGTAAGCATAGTGACGTACTACTGTCTTGTCGATGTGTATATTATGAAAAAAAAATCGGGATCTTTTTTAACTTCTGTTAGTAATGGTAGTACATTATTAATACCAATGCGTGCTTGAGAATATTTGTTCCAATACGATTGTTTTCCAGAAAAGAGTCAATTTTAACTTATGTTTAATCTTAATTAAGTTAACTTAAGTAAAAATAGCAATGTCCAGGTGTCAAATGGTTACATTAAAACATGCATGACGGGCAGCGAGTGTTTAACATAAGTATAGTATTTATAAAAAATAATTGGCGGCGGTGAGCGGTGAGCAGTGACTTGTACAGACTGACAGTGGCAGTGACAGATTGACCGTCGTTGTACTGACCCGCGTAGCAGTAGTGGTGCGCGGCGAGCGTGGCGTAGCCGTCCGCGGCGCCGAACTCGGTGGCGGAGGCGGGCGCGAGGCGCGCGCGCACGCAGCGCAGGTAGTGTGCGCGCAGCTGCCGCGCCAGCGCCGCGCACTCCCCGCGCGCGCGCGCCGCCGCCAGCCGCCACGCGCCCACACACGACACGTGCCGCTGCACGTCCGCTGCCTGCCGTCAATCGTCCCTCACTCACCACATGTCGCTACTTGGCTCGCTTACATAACTCAACTAATTATTTTATAAAATAATAGCCAAATACGTTTCAATATTAGTTTTTCATGTCAAATTGTAGTGGCGGGTAAGTATACCCCCTATCCCATGTCTTCCCGTGGATGTGGAGGCGACAGAGGGAATCAGGCAGGAGATGGGCAGCAGCATCTTTCTGATAAGAGCAATTGTAAAATAAAAAACTATGGTTGCCAAAAGTTGCCAAGAGTTGCGGAAAACAGCCTGCAGCCATACTAAACTAAGATAATAAGAATTATAAATAGTGCCTTATCTATTGCATTGGATAGAATCTTATAATGATAGATATAAATAAGTAAAAAATGTATGCTAACTAGCCTTCCGACCTCTATTATCTATTCAAAGTTTGTAGATGGCTTTCCAGAAAATAATTATTGAATGAAGTTCCAAAGTTAAATTTAAACCTGCATTTTATTTATACAATATTGGTGTTCAAAATTTTACATAGTAAGTGCATGATTTTTGATAACTGCATATTATCATCATCATCATACAAACCTCTTCCAAGTTGACACAAACATAGTCCTGAGCCACCAGGTCACCAAGTCTTCACTTCATTTGTGAGGGTCACACTGCTTGTCGGACTGTATATTAAATATAGCAAATACAGACACAAACTTCAAATGGATGGTAGCACAGAACATTCATGCAAACAATATTTTTGTCCAATTTTTTTCTTTATTGTGTTTGAGGATGTAAGGAAGTAAATTAATAAAACATGTATAGAAGGGGTGTTCTTATGCAAAATTTAAAAAGTAAAATAATATGAATTACTCGAAATTACAAGACAAGTGTTCTTTAATAGGTACTTACATTATCGGGCTCACTATTTTCTTGAAAACCTAGACAAAAGAGGAAATCTTTAGCGTACTCTTCTCTCTCTTTTTGAGGTATCATGGACAAATAGGGTCTAACATCAGGCACAGAACATGACTTATGAGCGAAAAATTTTAGGTACTGTATACATAGCGCCATTGCACCTCCATACAGGTCTTTTGGTTCTTTAGATAATCGTTTCAATTCTAGTCTAGCTAAATAAGGGCCCCTTATAGTTTGCTCAGATGATATACTCTCAATTAATTCACAAATAAATTCATGGCACTTCTCTTCAGTATCATCCACTGAGCTGTTACAATTCTCGTTGGGATCGGCTCCCTTCATCAACTCAAAGGCAGATTCAAAATATGGCATGTAATAGTCCCATCTGTCTTGATTGTCCCACAGTAACTCTTTGCACAATAAATTCAATTTTCTCCAACGCCCAAGTTTTTTTAAATAGGGCATGCTTGCTTGTGCAGTCGAGCCTGGCACAAGTTGTGAGTACAATGGTCCCTCAATGAACTTCAGAATGTCCTCCCATTTCTCTTGTAATTCAAGAATCATGATATACAGCCTTGCTTCTTGCTCTGCCTCCATTTTGTTCTCTGCTATGAAATTGTCCACCATTCTTTGTGCTAAAGTGAGAAGGATGCCTTTCTTAGTCACATCTTCTGTTGATTTCGCCTGGGAGAGATATGTGATTTTTAATAATAATATTAGCAATGTAAGCAATATGAGTCTAAATTTAATAAATAATAATTAACTGCTAGGGATCAGATCCAGATTGTAGCAGAGCATAAGCAATGCATGTCGCTTGAACCCTGATTTGCTAGCTTTTTTTAATAGTATAGGGTGACAAACGAGAACACAGTCCAGCTGATGGTAAGTGGTTGCTGTGGATAAGCTGATGGTAAGAGAATGCCTGTGAAGATTAAGATGAAATGCCTTGATTCCAGTAAAAAGGGTCTCCGGTTCTCTACACTCACCATATGAAACACAGTAGCATTAAGCTACTATTTTAAGCTGGTATTCTGTGTGTGTTGCTTTTTAAATTTCTTAAAGCACAAGTGTCACCCGCACTGATGTAAAGTGTTTGTTACAGTTTTCCAATAGAATATTGAATTTCAATAGCATGGTGTACACTAAAATTTTAATAAAATAATTTATTGTTTGTCACCACTACAGGTTGTACAATGTGCATACACAATATACCCTACCAAAAGTTGCAGCTGAGGGTCATCAGCATCAACCTGAATACAACCGAATAAAAAAACAGAATGCCTGCTTGCCAAGCCGACAATTTCGTCTATAAAGAAAGGCTTGTCCAGCAGCGGATCTTTCAACTGAACCATCTCATTGTTCAGTTTCTTTCTGTCACCTCTTACCTACCACATCCACAGGATGATATGGGATAGTGGAAATTAATACATGGATGTACAAGTTGTCCGAAATAAATCATTTATTATTATTATTATTAATACAATGCCAAAATATGATAATGAATATGCGTCATGTAAAAATTATGCCATCAAAAACATAACTTTTTTGAGATCCATGTAATACCAAGTCGGTTAATTTATTCAGTTCCTACTTAAGGGTCCTTCTGTTTTAAGTTATTACGTAATTAGCTAACCTAACAACATTTTATATATATAGATTGAGTTGGCCATCGCATGAAAACACAATGTATTTTACAAGTAATACATATTTTATATTGAATTAGATTACTTAGTGTGATTGCCAAGTCAATCTATATACTTAAAACATAAAACATTTTTAACATTGATATGGTCACTATAAAATGTTATTAGGTTAGCTAATTATGTAATAACTTAAAACAGAAGGACCCTTAAGTAGGAACTGAATAAATTAACCGACTTGGTATAACATGGATCTCACAGCTTTTTACGTTAGAAGAACTGAGTTGCAAGACTTGTTTTTTTTACAAGTTATGTTTTTATGGCCTCTCAGGGGGCTATTTGTAGATAAGATAATCCTACTTTTTTAACTTTCCGGTACCTTCTACTTCTTGAATACCAACAATGTATCTATCTACACCTGTTATACAGATACAAGTACACTGATTCATTCACTGCAAATGTAACTTTGTAATTCTATATATTTGTATGGGATTACAAGGTTATTTATGCAGTTAGTATTTTGCAGTCAGTATTTAGAAAACTGGACCGAAATTAACAAATATTTTAGTTTTTTCTTGATTTATACACTATGCACTAATTGTATTCTAAATTTGAAGCTTCTATGTCTGCTAGAAGTGCCTTAGAGTTTTGATGATCGGTCAGTCAATGAGTGACAAAATTAAGAAATTTGACTAGTTATAATTCTTAAACTACTGGTTCAAATTGAATGAAATTTGAAATATACCATGTTTATACAATGCCTACTTAGTTACTGAAAATTCAGGCTTCTAGTTTTATTGACTATGAAGTTAAAGGGGGTCAAAAATGGCCTGAATTGCTTCGAGAAAAGTATGGTACAGCCTTTTTTGCTCTATTTGTCAGATTTATCTTAAAAAAATCACAATTATTTCCTTTGCAACACAAGTTAACTTATTATTTAACACTGTTGGGCCTTATAGGCACTTATATATATTAATGTAAAGGCAAAGTTGGATATACTTATATCCAACTTTGCCTTTACATTAATCTGGATCTACTGCGTAAAATATTGAACTGACTATTTTAAGATATGTTTAAATGTCAAAAAATTTACTACCCATTTTGAATATTGAGTAATTATGTATCATAAAATTTATAGGATTGTCGATACATGGAGTCATTTGATACACTCAAGTAACAACTTATAAAAGGAGTATTAAGTATATCTTACCTGTAGTACAATGCTCATGACAGCCCAAAAGTAGTATGGGTTCTTGGGTGCGAGTTTGTAGAGCGCCATGGCGGCACGCTGCTGGGCACGGTAGTCAGACACGCGCACATACGACATGAACAGGTGTGAGTGAAGCTCTTCGCTGTTAGGCTCTGACTTCACTGCCGCCTCATATAGTGCACATACCTTAATTACTGTAATGGATTGAATGGTATCTAAGATCTATTGTTTGCAAATTAGAGTAGTATTAAAGTGTTAACATTATTGTCTTAACTAAGTTTATGTTGTCTTAAAATTAAACTTATTCACATTTTACACTTCTAAGCTCTGTATCACCCCGCAAAAGTCTACAGCTGGACACGGGTCTCTCCTAATGTAGAAAGGGTTTGCCCTACTTCTCACGCAACAAGTAGATTGACCATCGCTGTACCAGACATCTTGGCACTTTTGATGCTGCTTCCTGTCACCAGTCTGAATATTCTATACCAGGCATAAACAAGATGGTTACCCATCTATTGGAAACCAAAAAATTTTCAGAAAATAGCTAACTAATATGTATACTAGTAATAAAATTATTCAAAACAAATTACACTGATATACATTGTGAGGTAACCAGCACTGCATCTTGTAAAAATAAAATGTTATAATTTTAACCACAGATGAAACAAAAATAACAATGACAAGTCTACCACTCAAGGATTTTCTCCTGTATTTTGATTGGTTGCTGGAGGTAGTTTACATTATATACATAAAATGCAAAATTACTTGATCTGTGGGGAATTCTAATATGCGGCTCTCAGCGCTACAACTCGAAGCTAAGCTACAGTCATCGTTAATCTATTGTGTAGTTTTTGAAAATTGCTTATTATGTTGTATATATGATATGTTCGGAATAGCACTAAAAATAATAAGGATAAATTGAGAAGATTAAGAGTTGTTTAATTTTTTATTAAATTGGACAGTGTGTATATTATCATTAGTACCACTTTTACTCTTACACAATTAGCAGATTATTATACCCAGCAGTCAAATATTTAAGGGTATTTGTTTTAATTAGTTGTACAAATTTCATTTGTTTGAATACGATAAAAAAGAAACAATTTTAATAATTTATCATTATTCATTTGTTCACACACAAACACATATTTTAGTAACTTTGTTATATTAAGTTTGTGCTTGAAATAGATTTAGTTAACTTACATTGCTGTGATTCCCTGTAACATATCGTCATGGCCTGTAGCGTGGTGTCGTCACTCGGTTTTTCCTCAGCAAGTACATCTAGTACAGATTGAGCTTCATTTTTTTTTCCTAACCTTAAAAGGGCTAAAGCTTTTAAAGCGCGCGCTGCTTGTAATGTAGGAGTTTTTTTGAGAACTTTTTCCGCTTCTTGTAAGGCTTTCTTATTTACCCCATTGTCTAACCAATCTGTAATCCCAATAAATGAGTACATCGTATCAAAACAGTTCCGAATGACCAGCTCTAATAGGATTATAGGATTATTTACCATAAATTGGCCGCAAACGACGCTCTACAATACCACCATCATGCATGTGCTGGGGTCGTGCCGACATTTTTCATTTATAAAATAAATTCTTCAGTAAATAAATGCAATTTCGAGTCTTTTTATATTTTTTCGCTGCACGTTTGTTTTGTGCTTGTCGTCGGCTGCCAAATGATGGCCAAATGCCGACTGACAAGTGATAATGTTAACGACATTTTATACAGGGTTGCAATATTAAAAATATTTCTGGGACTTCCATAGATAAACAAAGATTATTTCTAAGAGCGATTGTTCACCGCCGCCGTCACCGAGATGTCCACGAGAACGAGATGACGGCGCGCGGCGCCGAAGCGGTAGCGACACATACAATTTCTATAGCCACCTGTCGCCCGAGTGCCGTCATCTCGGCTGCCGAAGTTTTACCCTTAGTTCAGACACGGCGGATACCGCGCGGACGCAAACCGCGCGGGTCAACCGCGCGGATCTTATTATAATGGCATAGTACTAGAACGTTCATACTACACCGCGCGGACCATGCAACCGCGCGGTAGCCGCAACTCGACCGCAAGAAAATGAATTCGCGCGTTCGCCGCGCGGACGTAATTCTATGACAATCCCTGGGCGTGTTCAGTTGCTCCGTGGAATCCGCGCGTATCGCACGTATGACAATGGAGCGCTTTGACACCGAACTATTCATTGACGAAGTTGAAAAAAGACCAGCAATATGGGACATCCAGTGTGAAGATTATTCTAATAAAATTGCCAAAAATAAGGCTTGGCAGGACCTGGTAGAGATTTTTGGTATAAACGAGGATTCATTGGAAAAGAAAAAACTTTTTGGTTAGTAGGTACTTTATTTAAACATTTCTCCTAGTAGTTACTTTACATTGTTTGTGATTGTGTTTACATAATATAGATACCTACCAATGTAATATACATATTTATAAGTTTATATTTTAGTATCTTGCCATTCTACACGACCCTCATTCACAAAGTAATTAGCATATCTATCTCTAATGTTCAAAGATGAAGGTGTACCTCTTCCTGCATGTAATTTATTAAGACTACTCATTGGCGCAGTGTACAAAGTGTCTTTATACCGTACACCATCTCTTGTCCTAACAAAATTGTGTAACACGCAACATGCCTTTATTATGTCTTCGGCAAAGTCTATGTTAACTTTTTTTTTTTGTGGAGTAGGAGTAAGTACACACATATTGCCTCTTCAACTTCCATGATTGAACTGAAAGGCTGTCACCCTACCTCGCAGTCCTCGCACCGCACAATAACCGCGCTTGTCTGAACACTTCACTATTCTCGCGGATCGGACCCGCGCGGTTTGCGTCCGCACGGTTTCCGCCGAGTCTGAACGTGCTCTAAAGAGTAGATCGGCGCGACCGCTAGAACTCGGCCCGAGATTGTGTCAGGCCTATGTACCGGTAGTAAAAATATAGTTGCCGACACGAAAGGTGAGCACAGATGAACTATGGTGAGGGTTGAGCCAGCGTAGGTACACTGTCGGCCAAAATTATTAGCTACTGTTGTTATTTCAATTCGTAATTGAATATTTTCGCTGACTTTTTTTCGAAATTCTGAGTCGTTAACTCCTTTAACTATACAACGTACAGAAGCTACGTAGACATTAGTCGCCTTAGCAGTCTGTTTATAAACGTCTATCATGTTTTTCTCAATACCTAATTATTTCATGTAACAAAACACTGAATAGTTCAGTAAAATGTTGTTTTTATAATAAGCAAACCCGCCAGTAACGCAAGTATGCAAATATGTTCTGTGCATTTGAATATCATCTCGGAGTCACCTATAACAGGTATCAATTGTAAGTAAGAAAGCGACCAGTAGCAAATAAACACCAGTGCCACCAACGCATAGTTTCTTTTACTCCGCGCCTGCAAACAAAAATAGACCCTAACGCTAAAATTTTATGGTCCATCGACCCGAGATTGCGGTCAGCGTCGAGAATATTATTGTAAACAAAGGACTTTTCGGAGTGTTAAACATACGAAAGTAATAATTATTTGAACAGTGCAAGACAATTTATTTAAAAAGACAATATTAATTGAAAATTCTAAACACAATATTAAAAAAATATAATTACAAATACATAAGTAATAAAGTGTAAGTTGACGACATTAATTACGGACACTTAAAGTTTAAGATAAATTAAATAAAGGTGTATTTTGGTGATCATCAATTGTTTTGGACATTTAACTTTAATTTTATATCAATATGGAGAACGTTGAGAAAATAATGGCGATCCAAACGGATTATTACGAGAGGGTAGAAAGGGCGTACTCGAATTATAAAAAGTCTCCCAAAGAGTGGTTAACTACAGCTCATTTAGAAACCCGAATAGATACGTTAGAAAAATATTGGAAGGAATTTAAGAGTGGCCATGAGAAACTAATTACGGCAGTAACAAGAGAAGAAAGGAAACGACTATCGTATTTCACCAACGAGATTTTCGATAAATTCGAAGAACTGTATTATACCTACAAAGGTGAGATGAAAACAGTTTTGGAAAAATTATTGCCCGAACCTGTAAAGTGTAACCTGGAAATTAACCAATCAAGTGCGCCGAAAGGTAACGATGTAAAATTACCACGTGTTACCATATCAACATTTAGCGGTGACTACACAGAGTGGCGCTCCTTTAATGATTTATTCATAGCGTTAATACATAAAAATGAAAATTTAGAAGATGTCCAAAAGTTACATTATCTGAAGAGTAATTTAAAGGGAGATGCAGAGATATTATTACGCCAGTTTACAATCACGGGTGAAAATTATGCCGTGGCATGGTCTGTTCTAAAAGAAAGGTATGACAATAAAAGATTTATAGCTAATACAGTCTTTAAGAAATTTTTTGGTAAACGTGCACCTTTACACGAATCTTCATATTGCTTAAAGCAATTATTGGACACGTCAGTTGAATGTTTGAACGCTTTAAAGCATCTAGGTTTACCAACTAAACATTGGGATGCTATTGTAAACTATATAATTACATCAAAGTTGGACGCTGAAACTCGTAAACAATGGGAAGAAACAACTGGTAAAGAAAGTTCGGATACCTTGCCTGATTTTGAAACGTTAAAATCATTTTTACACTGTCGGTTTCGAACCCTGGAAATGGTTGAATCTGCAAACAAGTCGACTAAAATAATGAAACCTAAAACATTTCATACCACAACTACCGGCGAAATACAATGTGCATTTTGTAAAAGGCCTCATTATATTTTTAATTGTCAACAATTTTGCAAACTGCAAATCGAAGAAAGGTACAATTTTGTTCAGAAAACCAAACTTTGCTTCAACTGTCTTGTACCTAATCATAATATAGTTCAATGCAAACGACAAACGGCATGTCAAATATGTAAAAGAAAACATCACTCCTTACTGCATCGAGAGAACATAAGCGCGGAGAAGAAAAATAATACACAAGAAACTATACATAACAACAGAGAAACGGAAGTTTAGCAGCACACAAATCTACGTATGATCATAAACAATCGTGTCAAACCATGTTGTTGGCCACAGCATTAGTAGATGTCATTGCACCTACAGGAACATCGCACGTCTTCCGTGCTTTAATCGACCAAGGTTCAGAGGCTTCATTCGTCACATCGAGGGTGGTCGATGTGTTGGGTTTGAAAAAATCAAACCCAACACATCGACGGCGGAACGGATCAACGGCGTGGTCTCTGGAGTCGGTGAGATGAACAATCTTTTAATTAATCACATGGGGGATTTAGAAGTAAGGTCTAGATATAATACTAATTTTTGTTTAGATGTTAAGGCATTTGTACTTAAATCTTTAACGCGTAGGTTACCTGCTAGGGAAGTACAAATTAGTAATTGGCCACAACTTAAAACCATGAATCTAGCTGATCCTTATTATTATACACCGGGAAGAATAGATATTCTCCTCGGCGCGGATGTTTTTGGTAGAATAATTTTCTCAGGGTTATTAAAAGGGCCAGGCAATTTAATTGCACAAAATACTCACCTGGGTTGAATTCTTTCAGGAAATACAAAATAACCACATTCATCTGCTCGGAACTCACAATATATAACAAGTTTACACATAAGGAGAAAAATCAAAGAAGATATAATAGTCTGTTAAAAATTCTGGGAAATAGAAACTGAATTTTACACTAATAAGAAGTTATTAACAAAAGAAGAGGAGAAATGTGAAGAAATATATAAAAATACTACAACTTGAGACGAAACAGGAAGATATACTGTCTATTTACCCCTCAAACAAAGCGTAGAAGACACAGTGACCTTAATTGGCGATACAAGGGAAGAAGCGGTTAGACGATTTGAGCACCTGGAAAGAAAATTAGACAAAAATGAGGAATTAAAAAAGGAATACACAAATGTGATACATGAATATTTAGAAATGGGACACATGAAAAAGGTTCAGAATGATAATAAAAATATAGCTACTTACCTTCCACATCACGCGCTCATCAGAGCAGACAAGGCTACTACTAAACTTCGCGTTGTTTTCGATGCTTCAGCAAAGGGTTCAAATGGATGGTCGTTGAATGAGTCTATGATGATTGGACCTACCTTACAAACTGATCTTCGGCATTTAATCATTCGCTGGAGATCTTACAAATTTTGCATTGTTGGAGATATTATTAAAATGTACCGTCAAGTAAGTATGACACGCAACCATACAAATTTACAACGCATTGTATGGAGGAATAATAGATCTGAAAAATAGAAAGTTATGACCTGCTAACCGTAACTTTTGGAACTACAGCCGCACCATACTTAGCGGTAAGAACATTGCATCAATTAGCTGATGATGAAGTCAATAGATATTCAAGTGCAGCACCTGTAATAAAAAAATCATTGTACACGGATGACTTTATGTACGGAGATGAAGGTTAGAGTAAATTAAAAAATATATGTTGTGAAATGAACCAATTATTAAAAGACGGTGGGTTTGAAATGCAAAAATGGTCAAGCAATTCTGAAGAAATTTTAAAATATTTACAAAAGGAGAAGAAGGATATGGTTGACAGTGTTACTATTAAGTTGGACCAAGTAATGAAGATATTAGGTCTGACTTGGGATAGGAAGGATGATGCATTTAAAATATCTGTCAACTTACCGAGAATAAAATACCCTGTAACAAAGCGGTCCATACTATCAGATGTTGCCAGCCTTTTTGACCCCTTTGGATGGTTATCGCCAGTAATCATCACAGCGAAAGTCATGATTCAGAAATTGTGGTTGTGCAATCTCGATTGGGATGATGAACTTCCATATAATCTGGTTGACGAGTGGCTTAACTATGGATGAAGATGACATCATACCGCAGGGAAGTACAGCTGCACGGCTTTGCAGATGCTTCTTCGATTGCGTATGCAGCTGTTGTTTATGCAAGAGTGATTGAAGTGGATGGTACAGTAAATGTTACCATAATAGCCTCAAAGACCAAGGTTGAACCTTTAAAACAACTGACAGTACCAAGGCTAGAACTGTGTGCTGCTGTTTTGCTAGCGAAGTTATTACACGACATTTCAGACATATTACAAATTCCTAAAGAAAAGGTATTTGCGTGGACAGACTCAATGGTCGTCTTATCCTGGTTGCAATCGCAACCTAATCGCTGGCAAGTGTTTGTCGGTAATAGGGTATCAGAAATACTTCAAGTAATTGATAACAACAGATGGAGACATGTTCAGTCAGTCGATAATCCTGCTGACCTGGCTTCGAGAGGTGTCAAGGCTAATGTTTTGACTCTTAAGGATATATGGTGGTCTGGGCCTGAGTGGTTGAAAGATAAACAAGTAAGCTTTAAGTCGTGTATCATTCCACAAACAAATTTAGAAAGCAAGAAATCCCACCACATAGCCTTGGAAGAAAGGCCTATCTGGGAGAGATTCTCTTCATTACCAAGAATACTAAGAGTATTATCTTATTGCATAAGATTTTCAAAAATAAAAGAAATTAAGGAAAGGGAGAATTTCATTACTTTTGAAGAAATGAATGATGTAATGCAAAGATGTATCAAATATTACCAGCGATTAATTTTTGAAGAAGAACTGGAAGGGTTAAAGAAAGAAGGAAAGGTGAAAGCAAGAAGCTCTTTAATAAGTCTAACGCCAATGTTAGATAAAAATGGTTTAATAAGAGATGGTGGACGCTTGGAATTGTCTAGCCTAACAGAGGACTCTAAACACCCTTTTATTATACCCAATAAGCAACATATTACTACATTAGTTATAAGGGAAGGCCATCTTCGTACTTTTCATGGAGGAATCTTGCTGACTATGACGTTTATTCGCAGTAGATATTGGGTCATTGGTCTTAAATCAGCTGTACAACATTTAATTCGTAATTGCACTACATGTGTTAAATTAAAGGCAAGAGTAAGACATCAACTAACGGGGCAGTTGCCTTCCGCAAGAGTTACACCACATCGGCCCTTTTTAAACACCGGTGTAGATTACGCTGGGCCTGTACATATAAGAACTTCTAAAGGTCGCGGTCATCAATCTACAAAGGAGTACATCTGCCTTTTTGTATGCCTTTCGACACGAGCAGTACATTTGGAAGCCGTTATGGATCTCACCTCTCAAGCCATTTTAGCAAGCTTCAGGCGATTTGTTGCTAGACGAGGTCACTGTGCGCACCTATGGAGCGATAATGGAACAAATTTCGTAGGTGCCGCAAGGGAACCGAAAAACATGTTAGAAAAGGGTAAGAGCAACGAGGTCAGAAAAATAGCTCAAGGCCTAGCTAACGACGGAACAACTTGGCACTTCATTCCGCCTAAAGCGCCTAGCTTCGGGGGTTTATGGGAAGCTGGTGTTAAATCAGTCAAAAAACATTTGAAAAGAATAAATATGACCTCCAAGTTGACATATGAAGAATTTGCTTTACTAGCTCAGATTGAAGCTTGTCTTAACTCAAGACCTATATGTCAAATGATACTATTGAAACATTAACACCAGGACATTTTTTAAGAGGGGAACCTATTATATGAGTTCCCGACGTCGAATACCAACATAAGAATATGAACCTACTCACACGCTGGCAGATGCTGCAAAAAATGACTCAAGATTTCTGGAAGCGTTGGAAATCGGAATACCTCAACACATTGCAGCAAAGACATAAATGGCAATATACTGTTTCGCCTCCCAATATTGGTGATATTGTGGTGATAAAGGAAGATGATTTGCCACCAGCAAAATGGTTATTAGGAAAGGTTAAGCAATTACATCCGGGTCCAGATAACCTGGTGCGTGTTATTTCTGTACTATGCAAGGGTAATAATGTTATTCGAAGACCGTTATCAAAATTAGTTATTCTACCAAAAATATCAGATGTTACGCATTAAATGAATAAATGAAGGTGGGCAGTTACACATGCAACTTCCTGTGGCAAATTATATTATATTTTATATAGATTTGTAAGGTTGTAGTTTTTGTTCTTTATTTGAAATTTATAAAATAGCATTGGCTCTAAGGTTGTCATATAAGGTAGAAACTATTTCAATTCATGCGTGCCATATACAACATATTGTTTTCTATATTTACACTGATACAGTCCACTAAAGGTAGCACATGGTTTCCGGTAAGTTTATTTTTTGTTTAATGTAGATTTTAATTTATAATAAGTTAATTATATAAAATTTACTGTTTTCTTTATGTAAGTTTTAATTTTGTTTTGTTTCATATGAATTTTAATTTAACATAAGGGATAAGATTACGCTTTGGTTTGTTCAATGAGATAGTGAGAAAACAGTTGTTTTGGTGGGCGGAATGTTCAGTAAAATGTTGTTTTTATAATAAGCAAACCCGCCAGTAACGCAAATATGCAAAATAATATGTTCTGTGCATTTGAATATCATCTCAGGGTCACCTATAACAGGTGTCAATTGTAAGTAAGAAAGCGAACAGTAGCAAATAAACACCAGTGCAACCAACACATAGTTTCTTTAACTTCGCGCCTGCAAACCAAAATAGACCCTAACGCTAACACCTATTTAACACCGAATTCTTTCTTTTCTGCATATTTAGTCCAGAAACGAATTCTCAAATTATAACAAAAAAATAATAACAGTAAGAAATATCAAAAACAGTTAAAAACAAGAAATACACAAACAACAATTAACAACGAGGTAACACTAGTTATAGCATAGCCTCATAGGTAAAGAGCCTACACAGCAGCGACCCCGATACATTGCAGCGGCACGAGGCGCAACTCAGCAGAACGTGAGCATTGACGTCAACGGATGCAATCGGAGCTCTGCAATATTACTTTACCTTATTTTAATGTAATAATTAAAAATCATTTTAGATCTAGCATCGATCTGATTCACTTCTTTTTTAGTTGTAATAATTATATTGTAATTTTTATATTATAATAAAGTATTTTATATTAGTTTCGGTTTTTTTTGGGTCCTTCGGCTGCAGTTAACGTACCTAATTGGCGCAGTCGGTAGGATACTCAAAAGTTAGTTAGACTATCGTAGCTTTCAAGCTTTAACTGAGTATCCGAATCTACTACGGACCAACTGCAAGCCAAGAGCATACATCAAGACATCGATCCCGAGAAAATCGAGATGAAATCTATGTAAGTACACCAGAATTTTATCTAGTGTTGCTTCCTCTTTCCTAGTGTAAATCTTTCCCGTCAAAATTTTCCATCCAAGGAAATCCTCCCATTGCGAACCTACATCGCGTAGGCAGCCACGTAGACAAAGTTTAGACTATAATAGAGATTTAGGTTGTTATTAGAGTTAGATATAATTACCGAGGAACCAAAAATGGCCCACGACCCTGACACTATTTTCAAAGTTTTACGCCCAGTGCCAGAGTTCGACGGTAACCCTAATGTACTGACTAGATATATAAATTTATGTGACCAAATATGTGCGGCATACCTAAGTAATGAGCCTGGCAGTGAACTATCAAACTTATGTCTGCTTAACGGGATATTAAATAAGATAACTAGACCCGCCGCGACCACTTTAAATTCAAATGGTATTCCTGAAAACTGGCATGGCATACGCACAGCCTTAATCAATAAATTTTCTGACCAACGAGACGAAACGGCGCTCTACAATGACCTCTCGTTAGCTACTCAGGGAAACAGCTCACCCCAAGAATTTTATGCACGATGTCAGACATTATTCAGCACTATCATGACGTACGTTACGCTTCATGAAACCTTGCCTACTACAATAGAAACTAAACGTGTACTGTATAAAAATTTAACAAAGCAAGCTTTCGTACGCGGTTTAAAGGAGCCACTTGGCTCACGAATACGTTGCATGCGTCCTGATACAGTTGAAAAAGCCTTGGAGTTTGTACAGGAAGAACTGAATGTCATGTACATACAACAACGCAGTGAATCTTTCGCTGAGAGGAAACCTCAAGCAACTAAGCCTCTCCAACCTAGTCATATGACCTTACCTTTGCAAAAACCATTCAGTTTTCCTGCACCGATGCCAATGCCCAATTTACAGCGACCTCAACATGTACCACTGCAACATGCCTTTAGGCCTAACGTGCCACCACAGTTTAACATGCCTACGCAAACTCAACAAATGTTCCGTGCTTTGCCACCTAATTACACACCCCATAGTAATATGTTTAGCTTACCAAATAGGAATCAACCCCATGACTCAGGTCCGAAGCCTATGAGTGGCGTTAGCCATTACGTACCTAAACCAATGCCTCCAACAGGTCTGACTGGTCACGATTGGCGTAGATACGGTAACCCACCGCCTTCAAATTATTTCAAAAGTAGGGAAATGAATTTTAACGAATGTGCGGATTACAATAGTTATTATTATCCCAAATACCAATACGACTATTACAACTATGATGATAATTATGACTATACCAATACTGTGACCTATGACTATGACGACACACAGCATTACCATTACCAAGACGCGACTGAGATAGACGAACACGATAACGTAGACTGTCAACCTTCTACAAGCAGTACAACTCAGGATTTTTAAAAGGCTCGTTCTTCAAAAAAGCCAAAATAGAAGTTAACTTACATACGCAGAGACAGCTTCCATATATATATGTATTTCTAACCCCCCGTTAAAATTTCTAATCGATACCGGGGCGAATCAGTCCTTCATAAATCCGGAGGCCATACAAAAATATTTTGCACATATACCTTTAAATTATGATCCGTTTGATGTAACCAATGTGCATGCTACAACTAGAAACGACTATTCGATAACTATCCCACGCTTTTCCGAATTCAAAGAACCTGATAGTATTAAATTATATATTTATAAATTTCACGACTACTTTGATGGCCTGATTGGTCTCGACTTATTAGAGATATGGGAAGCTAGAATAGATCTAAGGGATAAAACTACCTATCAACGTCCATGATGGAGAAGCCTTAGTTAGCGAACAGTACATCTCTAATTGCATCATAAACGAATGCCTTACATCGGTGTCAAACAACCGCGGTATTATAGAGGTATTTAACCCGACTCCGCACGATATAATTTTCTCCCTAGACCACCCACTATGTGCCGAGACGTATAACATCGAGTCCTCTCGCAACGTTCAACCAACCCCGCGTTACAAAGAAGTATTGTCACGTTTACGCACCGACCATCTAAATGTCGAAGAACGCGCTAATTTAGAACGATTATGTTTTTTTTTATAGAAGAAGGGGCAAACGAGCATGCGGCTCACCTGATGTTAAGTGACTACCGCCGCCCATGATCAACCGCAACACCAGGGGAATTGCAGGTGCGTTGCCGGCCCTTTAAAAAGGAGTAAGCTCTTTTCTTGAAGGTCCCCAGGTCGTATCGGTCCGAAAAAATTGCCGGTGGTAAACTATTCCACAGAGAGGTTGTACGTGGAAGAAAACTCCTTGTGAAACGTACAGTGGTGGACCGCCAAGCATCCAGATGGTGTGGATGGTATCGGGACGTTTGCCGTGTAGTGCGTTCACGAAATTTGGCGGCTGGGATTAATCCGAACAATTCCTCAGAGCACTCCCCGTGATAGATGCGATAAAATACGCAAAGAGATGCAACATCTCTTCGCAGCGCCAGTGAATCGAGCCGATCGGAAAGCACTTGGTCGTCGACGATTCGAGCCGCTCTGCGCTGGATGCGGTCAAGTGGAAGGAGCTGGTACTGGGGAGCCCCAGGCCAGAGATGGGAACAGTATTCCATGTGCGGCCGAACCTGCGCCTTGTAAAGTTGCAGGCGGTGTGCCGGCATGAAATACTGTCCCGCTCTGCTGAGCACGCCAAGCTTTTTAGAGACCAATTTGACCTTCCCTTCCAAGTGACCACGAAACTGCACGTCACTCGATATGTCGACGCCGAGGATTCCGATACTGGCTGAGGCAACAAGGCTGTGCCAAATACGCTGACGTTTTTTATATAGAAGGCGAACAACTAACATTTACTAATAAAATAAAGCACAGCATCCGAACCACTGATGAGATACCGATATATACTAAAAGCTATCGGTACCCTCACATTCATAGAGACGAAGTTAAACAATAGTAATAGGATATAATTCGTCCATCCGAATCTGCATGGAGCTCTCCCATCTGGATAGTTCCTAAAAAGGTTGATGCTTCTGGCAAGACCAAATGGCGACTCGTAGTCGACTTTAGGAAGCTTAACGAAAAGACCATTAACGATAAATACCCAATTCCGAATATATCAGATGTACTAGACAAGTTAGGTAATTGCCAATACTTCACAACTTTGGATTTAGCCAGTGGATTTTACCAGGTTGAAATGAACCCTAGTGACATCCCGAAAACCCCGTTCAATGTTGAGCATGGGCATTTCGAGTTCTTACGGATGCCCATGGGATTAAATAATTCACCATCTACGTTTCAGCGTGTCATGGATAACGTGCTCCGTGTAATTAGATGACATTATCGTGTTCAGCACTTCCTTGCAAGAACACATGGTAAACCTTGAGAAAGTATTTCAGAAACTACGGGAATCCAATTTTAAAATACAAATGGATAAGTCCGAGTTTCTTAAATTAGAAACCGCTTACTTAGGGCATATAATTAGTAAAGATGGCATTAAGCTAAATCCTAGCAAAATATCCGCGATAGAAAAGTATCCACTACCCAAGACCGCAAAAGAAATCAAACAATTTTTAGGCCTTATAGGTTATTATCGGAAGTTCATCCCAGACTTTGCTCGAATTACTAAACCTCTGACGCAATGTCTAAAGAAAGGACGAAAAATAACTCTTGACGCAGAATATATTAACTGCTTCGAAAAATGCAAGACTCTCTTGACCAACGACCCAATCCTCCAATATCCTGACTTCAATAAAGAATTCATCTTAACTACTGACGCATCCAACGTAGCGATAGGAGCCATCTTATCTCAGGGACCCATAGGATTAGACAAACCTGTATGTTACGCTTCTAGAACTCTAAATGAGAGCGAAGTAAACTACAGCACTATAGAGAAAGAGCTACTTGCCATTGTGTGGGCAACCAAGTACTTTAGACCCTATCTATTTGGCCGTACTTTTAAAATATTAACTGATCATAAACCCCTTCAGTGGGTAATAAATCTTAAGGAACCAAACTCGCGACTTACTAGGTGGAGATTAAAATTAAGCGAATACGATTTTTTTCATCATATACAAAAGGGAAAAAATAACACCAATGCCGATGCTCTTTCCCGGGTAGAAATATATAACGAAGAATCTTGTTCTATGTTAGCTAACCCATCAGAAAAAACAGCCCCTAGTGGCGGCTCGACTACTCAAACAGCCCACACAAGCCATGAAAATCCGATCCTCGAAATCCCCATCACCGACGAACCTATTAATAAATTCCACAGACAGCTAATATTAACAATTGTAGGCAACATTAAAGGACGTCCAATAGTGACTAAACCTTTTGATACACATACTCGAACAGTTGTAACAAATAAGACAACCGAAAATGGAAGTAGACCTAGTCAACGCCATAAAAGAATACGTTAACCCAAAAGTCAAAACCGGATTATTAATTAACCCCCCTCTTTGCATGTATCACGTCATTCCAATCCTACAAAATAAATTCAGAAGCTCATCTATGAATATTGTCTTAACTAAAGTTGAAGTAGAAAATGTAAAAGAATATCTACAACAACAAGAAATAATAAAGAACTACCACGAGGGAAAAACCAACCATCGCGGTATTAATGAGAGTTTTCTGGCCCTTTCCAAACGATATTATTGGCCTAAAATGAGAGAACACATCACGAAATACATTAATGAGTGCACCATATGCGGTCAGGCTAAATACGATAGGAAACCTATAAAACCACAATTCAATATCGTTCCCCCCGCTTCCAAACCTTTCGAGATCATCCATATAGACATGTTTACAGTACATAATGAAAAATATCTCACATTTATAGATGTATTCTCCAAATATGCTCAAGCATATCATTTAAGAGACGGGACAGCATTGAGTATTTTGCAAAGCTTACTTACCTTCAGTACGCATCAAGGTCTTCCCCTTACTATTGTCACCGACAATGGAACAGAATTTACGAACCAGCATTTTCACTGAGTTCGTACAACTCCACAAAATTTACCATCATAAAACATTAGCTCACTGTCCTAATGATAACGGTAACGTAGAGCGTTTCCATTCGACTATACTGGAACATCTGCGAATCCTTAAACTAAAAAAGAAGGACGAGCATGTAGTAAACCTAATGCATTATGCTATCTTGGGATATGACAGTTCTGTACACAGTTTCAGTAAATGTAGGCCCTATGATATTATCAACGGATATTTTAACCCTAGAGACCCAATCGACATCGACTTGACGAAACATCTACTACAACAATATATACTTACACACCGAGATCAAATGAAAATAGTGTACGAGATAATTAACGAGCGTTCTTTATCCGAACGTTCAGCACTAATAAATAATCGGAATAAATTACGGGAACCAGAAGTTGAATACCAACCAAACCAACAAGTTTTCATTTCAAACCCCCTAGCTAGCCGACAAAAATTGGCCCCACGTTACACCCATGAGCATGTTCTAGCTGACTTACCAATACACATTTATACGTCTAGGAAACGCAGCCCGATAGGAAAGTCTAGACTTAAACGTGTACCTAAAAATGTCGAATTGTTACAGGACTCTAAAATTACTGACCGTACTGACCATGCTGACGATCGAAGCCCAGGAGATAAAACTTGAATGTCTTGAAGACGGACCAGGCCTACTACCATTTAGACTTGGACCAACGACTCTTATAACTCACTATCACACATTTCTTCAGTATGTTAAACTTGACGACATCAGAGACAAAGTAACTTTATTACAGGAACAGCTACAAAACTACCAGAACCGATTTGATAATGACACCAACTTACTGTACGAATTGCAAATGGACTATCTTTATAGTAAATTAGATAAAGTTTTAATACAGCTAAATAGCTTAGAGCCCAGTCACACTAAGAGAGGTCTAGTAGACGGTTTAGGCTCGGTAATCAAAAGCGTAACCGGTAATTAAGATTATTTAGATGCCGCGAAATATAATAATGCCATAAAAGTTTTAAAGGATAACCAAGATAGGATCGAATCGGAATTCAATAGTCACATTAGCATTAGTAAGGAGTGGATGTTTCAACACAATAGTGTAATATCCCAGATAATTGAAAATCAAAGCAAAATTAACTTAACACTTATCCAATTATTAGATAGAGTCGCTTATAGAGATAGTAGCCTCATCAAATATGCTAAGTTTGCCCAACTCCTAACAATTTTAACCGAAAATATCGATGATATGCTCAATGAGATTAATAGGATAGAAAATATATTAGCATTTAGTCGTGCATCGAGCACCCACCATTCTACCTTAAGTGTTAAGATAGTTAAGTCCATGTTAGTAAGATTAAGGCAAATTTATGATAAAGAACATGTATTAAATTTAGAGACTAGAGAATATTACGATATCATTAAGTCAGGTTATTATTTCACGGAGAATCAAATAGTAATTGTTCTGAAATTCCCCGTTATCTCCAAAGACACCTTCGACCTATTCCGCTTATCCATTGTACCTAACAAAAACCACCAATCTATTATTCCACCCTACCCTCTAATGGCAACCAATAGAGAAAAATTCGTGTACATGGAGACAGAATGTCCGAAGTTGAGTAATCGGTACCTATGCGAAAAGGAAACGAACACCCAAATTCGAACACAATCCGACTGTATCCAGAACCTCATCATCAATCAGTCTATAGCAAAATCCTGTAAGATAACCAACATCGCACTATCAAAAGAAGCCATGGAACGTCTTGACGACAAGCACTATACCATCTCCTTCCCTCAACCAACTAAGGTCCACACAGTATGCGGGCGTGAAGACATAACTACATTACAGGGTGGCTACCTAGGCACAATACCAATCAATTGCTTCCTGCGAACACAAGAATTCACCATCACTAATATCAATGATCAAGTAGAAGGCCATCCCCTGAAACTAATGAAAATACCAATGGATATAAGTGCAAAAGATACCCCCAGCAGTACCACGAATCAGCCTTAATACAATCAACCTAAAAGGACTCCACGAAGCCCAGGACTAACTCATGATGCAACCACCACTTCATCTGCGAGAGATGCACCCCCTAACCTTATATCATACTACTATTCCCTTTTACACCGTGCTATCAAGCCCAGTAGTATTCGCTATCATAATCTCAGTTCGTTACTACTACAAGGCTAGGAAGCAAGAACAGACCCAGGATAACACCCAACATAGCTATGAAAACCCCGAAGGAACAAAAGTCGAAAAGGCATTACCAGCAACTTTTTCTCTCAAAGTTCTAAAATAGTTGCTGATCTGAGGGTGGAGGAGTTATAGCATTTTTTTATTTTACATTATAGATACATTGCAGCGGCACGAGGCGCAACTCAGCAGAACGTGAGCATTGACGTCAACGGATGCAATCGGAGCTCTGCAATATTACTTTACCTTATTTTAATGTAATAATTAAAAATCATTCTAGATCTAGCATCGATCTGATTCACTTCTTTTTTTAGTTGTAATAATTATATTGTAATTTTTATATTATAATAAAGTATTTTATATTAGTTTCGGTTTTTTTGGTTCCTTCGGCTGTAGTTAACGTAATTCACTACAATTAAAAAAAAAATAAAGTAATTAAAAAGTTGTCACTAAAATTGTTCAGGAGTGTACGGTAGTCGAATGATACGTGCGAACCCAATAGACGACGAGAATCGGCTGTAGAACCAATCACGTTGAACGTCAGCGAGGTCAACGTCATTTCGACCAATAAAAAGTGTGCTCATGACTCTTGGCGGAAATTATACATTAAAACTTGTCCATTCACACCCGCGCCTCGACGTCGTACCACGCCGACGCACGATAGCTACAACTAAATGACTGAACCGCCGAGATGGTCGCGGTGGACAAAAGATCGCCGTTACGTGATTTTAATATCGGTCAGAACATAGAATGCTATAATACATACATAATAGAACGTGGGGGTGGGCTGAGCCCGTGTGGCTACTAACATGTCAATTGACACCTATAAGTGTCAACATATCTTTTCGACGTTACAATCGTTTCCATTTTTGAGTCAAGCGTCGCTGCATGCAAATTATTAAAAAACATTGGCAAATTGTGCTATAAAAACGTGTCGAAAGAACAGCGGGAAAAGTAATTTAAATAAGGGAGGCATATCCTACAACCAGTAAGTTGAAACTCTTTATACATAACATATACAAATACAAGCCATATCAAAAAGCACACATTTATGTCAAAAAGCGACAGTAGCCTAATGGCAGGGCGCAAACTGCGAACTCAAAAAGGTCGTGGGTTCGAATCCGCCATTCGACTGCTGGCGTGAACCACTCGTAACACAAGCAATTTAAGCTTATCACGAGTGGTTAAGGGGATAAGATAAGATAAGATAAGATGCATTATTTGTCAGAATATGGTACATTATTGATGTTACCAAAGAATTTCGATCCAAAATATTCTGCCGTTTCCGGCGTACAAATATTTTCAGATAGATAATTTTTCGAATGAAGTAGAAAACTAAGACATTAATTATTATATAGTATAAAGATACTTGCAGCAATATTTATGGAATCTAAATCTATATAAAACAAGAATATCAATGAATTCATAATATTTTTAGTTAAAACATTCCAAAAAATTAAATTCAGCCATTCAATAAATACAAATTACAAATTTATCATTTAAGAAGTCGAATAAAACTATTATTTACGGATTTTATCGCGTTTAATTACATTAATTTATTTTTATTATTATCCCGACGTTTCGGGTGCTTTACAGCGCCCATGGTCACGGGGGGGACTGAGATGTTTGACGTCCCAATGTCATAGTTATTCCGGCTACCTTCAGTTTTTTAATATTAATTTTTGGTCCGATTTACGCAAAACGAGCTTATAGTATCATGAAGTCTTGCAGTGGTATGCTTGGGTTTGGGTTTATTTTTTTTAAATATAGGATCCCAAGCAGATGGTAGCACCCAACCATCTTCTCTATTGAAATTTGGATGTTTTTTAATTTCAATAGCCTCGCGTATCATCCTTGGTAGGAATCGGTGTTCTTTTGCGAGAATTTGTGGTTTATCAAATCTAATGTAATGGTGGGGACGATCTTGAACATGTTCGCAGACTGCAGACTTCCCGGAGCGTCGGTGCTTCACATCAGCTATATGTTCCTTCACGCGGGTTTTTATAGATCTCTTTGTTTGACCTATGTAAGAGAGACCACATTCACAATCTAGCTTGTACACACCTGCATCTTGTAGAGGAATATTACATTTGATGGATGGTAAAAATTGACTAATCTTCTTCAGCGGCTTGTAGTATGTCTTAATGGACGCTCGCTTCAAGATGTAGCCAATCTTGTCCGTGACTCCTCTAACATATGGTAATAGAGCAGGCGCGCGCTCGACTGTGGCCGGCTTCACTCGTTCACTGTGACGTAGGCGCGGGACCCGAAGCTTGTTGTCTTGTAATACTTGCTTGACATGCTGAAGCTCCGCAGCCAGATGTTTTCTGTCACAGATCCCTCGTGCTCTCTGAAACAAAGATTTACCCACGGTAGCTAACTGTGAAGGATGATGGTGAGATTCACCATTTAGATATCGGTTGGTATGGGTCTTTTTCCTATACACAGTGTGACCAATAGTGTTATCAGGATTTCGGATGACTAAAACATCTAGGAAAGCTAAAGAATTATTTGCCTCTAACTCCATTGTGAATTGTATTTTAGAGTTTATGGAGTTAAGGTGGTCTAAAAATGCAGTTACTTTGTCAGATGGTAGAATTGTGAAAGTGTCGTCTACGTACCGCTTGTAGAACCTTGGATTTACAGGAGCAGTAAGAAGGGCTTTCTCCTCAAAGTCCTCCATGAATATGTCGGCGACTATGGGAGACACAGGTGAGCCCATCGCCACACCATCTACTTGCTTGTAGAACTCCTCCTTCCACAATAGATAGCCAGATGTGAGGCAATGTTCAAGTAGTATTGCATATTCTTGAGGCATGTTATTTTCTTCTAGCTTCCTAGTTACAATTGAGATGCAGTCCACAATAGGTAGGCATGTAAATAGTGACTGAACATCAAAACTGACCATAGTTTCATTGTTAGCGAGATGTAGGTCTTTTATCTCACTCACAAAATGGTATGAATCCTTTGTGTGTGCTCTGGTATGTCCTCTCAGTGGTGATAGTATTTTTGCTAAGTATTGTGCCAGCTTATAAGTTGGAGAATCGATCTGGCTCACTATGGGACGTAGTGGAGCGTTTGGTTTGTGTATCTTCGGTAACCCATACAACCTCGGTGGTTTGGCACATGATGGTATTAGCGAATTCACGTCGAGATTTAATTTTTCGGAGTATTTCTTTATTAAATCGCTAGTTGTTTTAAGCGTGTTAGTTGTAGGGTCTGTTTTGACCTTTTTATATGTACTTTCGTCCGATAAAAGTTGTTGTATTTTAAAATTATATTCCGACGCGTCCATTACCACCGTAGCATTTCCTTTATCCGCGCGGAGAATCGTGAGTTCTGGTCTGTTCCGTAAGTTATTTAGCGCTATAAATTCGTCTTTGGGAAGGTTTGGTTTCGGCACTGAACTACGACGTAACAAGGACGAAATATCTTGACGTATGGCCTCCAAATCTTCCTTACCGATATTATTCTTAAACAGACAATCCTCAACACTGCAGATAATTTCTTCGTACGGGATTTTTCGCGGAGTTAATGCGAAGTTCATTCCCTTCGCTAATACTTTCATTGTCGGTTCGTCCAGTGTATGTTTTGACAAATTATAGACAGTGCGTTGTTTATAGTTTGTGTCTATGGTCAACGGTTGTTTATTGTTCTGGCGTTGACTTGGATGTTTGGCATTTGATTTGATCGTTAATTTTTGGTATTTTTCTATTTGTTTATTTTTGCATTCATTGTATTTTGATGTTTCTCGTTTGTTTAAAGTTTCGATGCAATTATTAAAATCAAATGTCGTTAAAATTGTCTTTAGTTCACTGGACAAATTGTCTATGGTGTTGTTTATGATTTCATAAAACAGAGTCCCCCGTGACCATGGGTGCTGGAAAGCACCCGAAACGTCGGGTTAAAAATAAAATAAATAAAACGCGAAAGAAATCCGTAAAAGTAGTTTTAATCAATGTACAGTGTTCGCGTAAATATAAGAAATCATTATGTCAAGCAAGTATTACAAGACAACAAGCTTCGGGTCCCGCGCCTACGTCACAGTGAACGAGTGAAGCCGGCCACAGTCGAGCGCGCGCCTGCTCTATTACCATATGTTAGAGGAGTCACGGACAAAATTGGCTACATCTTGAAGCGAGCGTCCATTAAGACATACTACAAGCCGCTGAAGAAGATTAGTCAATTTTTACCATCCATCAAATGTAATATTCCTCTACAAGATGCAGGTGTGTACAAGCTAGATTGTGAATGTGGTCTCTCTTACATAGGTCAAACAAAGAGATCTATAAAAACCCGCGTGAAGGAACATATAGCTGATGTGAAGCACCGACGCTCCGGGAAGTCTGCAGTCTGCGAACATGTTCAAGATCGTCCCCACCATTACATTAGATTTGATAAACCACAAATTCTCGCAAAAGAACACCGATTCCTACCAAGGATGATACGCGAGGCTATTGAAATTAAAAAACATCCAAATTTCAATAGAGAAGATGGTTGGGTGCTACCATCTGCTTGGGATCCTATAATTAACAAAATTAAACCCAAACCCAAGCATACCACTGCAAGACTTCATGATACTATAAGCTCGTTTTGCGTAAATCGGACCAAAAATTAATATTAAAAAACTGAAGGTAGCCGGAATAACTATGACATTGGGACGTCAAACATCTCAGTCCCCCCCGTGACCATGGGCGCTGTAAAGCACCCGAAACGTCGGGATAATAATAAAAATAAATTAATGTAATTAAACGCGATAAAATCCGTAAATAATAGTTTTATTCAATGTGTAGTGTTCGCGTAAATTTAAGAAATCATTATTTAAGAAGTCATTTATTGAGTAATAACATTTATTTAAAAGAAACTGAAATAATTTACTTTTAAAGATTCCTATATACATCCTTTTGAAACAAACAGGCAATTTGTTGTAAACCTGTATTGCCATACAATATACATTTTTTGAGTAGAGTTATATTCTTTGCTTTAGTACACACAATTTATGTATATTTCTACTAGTCCTAATTACAACATGGTTGTGTTTTTCAAATAAATTACTATTTTTGTGAACAAAGATACAGATTTCGTAAACGTATAATGCTGGAAGCGACAATATTTTATGTTTGCGAAAAAGGGGAATACAACTATCTAATTGGTGTGCTCCGCATAAAGACCTTGCACATTTTTTCTGTCCACAAAAAGCTCTAATGAAATCGACAGAATTACTCCATATTATTAAGCCGTAACGTAGGACCGAAGAAACATATCCATGATAGGCAGAGAGTGCGGCCTCCATGTTAGCCACTCGTCTTAACCGATATAAAACAAATACAAATTTATCTAACTTTTAGATAGGTTATCAATATGGGGAATATTAGTAATGCTTATAGCATTGTTAATATTCTTTTTATATATAAAAAATATACATAAACACTCACGCCTGTCACCCAGAGCGATAGGCAGATACTACAGACTTCCATTTAGCACGATCCTGACATACCTCTCTCGCCTCTTCCACATCCATATACCTACGCATACATGCTCGTCGGTTAAGGGTACTCTTAATTTGGCCCATTTTTAATACATCGCCAATTTGGTCAACAAACTTTCGCCTAGGACGTCCCTTTCCGACTCTTCCACTCACTTCTGTAACATATATTTGCTTTGGCAGTGGTGGAGCCACGTGTTTAAGGCTGCCGAAGTCTAGTTCCCCGGTCGAACCTTAAGCCTATTACGCGAGATATTAACTAAAGTGGACTGTATATGCGGTTGCTTCTACGCTTACGTAAAGGCGACTACTATAGCATGCGGTATAATGCACTCGCTCTTCCCTAAACTAAAACTATTATTGTGCCAAATCGCTGAAAAGGAATCCTGCCTGATTAGGAGAACAACAAAATTGGAGCGGGTTAAACTATGTATCAGGCAGTAAATAAAGGAGTATTGACTCACCGGGGTTTCTTCTATCCTGTTGAGTACTATAGCTGCAATTTCTGGAACTTCTTCTGGAACACTCCGGAGAGAGGCGGTGCGCGACTATATATCACACGAGGTGAGGCGGTTCTCCTGGAGCTCGACTGCTTCCAGGCTAAAGCGGTTTCTACTAGCGGTGTGGTTTCAACGACGACTGCGGTGGAAAAGAGGCCGCGCAACGGTCGCGCGTGTCTTATATGTCTTCGGCTCCGATGATTACGTGACATTCTAGAATCATCTTCTTGCCCCTCCCACCCCACCACCCCGATGTGTCGATGGAGGATCGAGGAGGGTATGAATGATATCGTTTTTCGGAAAGGAACAAGCGGCTTGGCACCTCTACCGTCAAATATAATAATCCAATGGTTTTTTCCGCGCAACCATCTCCCCCGCCCTTGAAGGATTTCCTTCAAAATTAACTAATACAACTAGAGCTAAGATCAACTAACAAAATAACTAACTAACGCTAAGATTACCTAAATTCAACTACAATTTAATCTAGAAAGCTAATTTAAATTATGGAAGAGGCAGGGGGCACAAACGGACAACCGGACGCAAGTAAGACCCAGCCGTGGTCTTAACGCGAGCTATCCTAACTACTCCGTCGGAACCGGGAAAGACCTGTTCGACAATTCCTAACGGCCAGTGGAGAGGCGGCGTATTCTCTTTGGTGAGCACAACTACAGTTCCTACAGCTAAAGGCTCAGTTGCTGTGTTCCATTTTTGTCGAGACTGCAAAGTATGCAAGTATTCCATCTTCCATCGTTTCCAAAACGATTGCACTAACCGATCATATAATTTGTGGCGTGCGGAAATGCTAAGTCTGTTCTCATCCATATCTGCGGCTGGCAAATACTTTAAAGGCGTTAAATTCAAAAAATGTGCTGGAGTTAGAGCCAGCGGTTCCGAGGGGTCACTAGACAACGTACGACAAAGTGGGCGACTATTCATTACGCATTCAATTTGAGCGAGCACCGTACTTAGCTCTTCGAAGGACAAAATTTGATCTCCTATTACTCGGTATAAATGACTCTTTAGACTCTTGATATTAGTCTCCCAATTGCCCCCAAAATGACTCGCGGCTGGGACGTTCAGAGACCACTCAATGCGGTTCTCGGCTAGAATGTGAGCGAACTCCGAATTATAATACTTGCTAGCTAAGAGCTCATGTAGTTCCGATAGAATACGTTTTGCACCGACGTAGTTCGTACCGTTATCCGAATACAATTTACTTACAGGGCCACGGCGTGAAAGAAATCTTTTAAATGCACCCATAAAGCCTGCTGTGCTTAGATCACCAACGAGTTCTATATGCACCGCTCGAGTGGTTAGACATACGAAAATGCAGACGTAAGCCTTCGTGGATCTTATACCACGCCCGCGAGTGAGCGTGACCTTAAACGGACCAGCGAAATCAGACCTGGTGTGCGTGAAGGGCTTTACTGATTGTATTACTCTACAAGATCTAAGTTCCGCCATTTCCGGAAATGACGGCTTGGGGCGTGCCCGAAAGCAAGCTATATATCTGTGCACCCGATTGCGTATTAAACTACGTGCAGAAAGAATCCAATAATTCTGACGCAAAATCGACATCAACAAGTCGGGGCCAGCGTGCGAGTTCAATTTATGATGGTAATCGACTAATAAGTTCATGATATGGTCTTTACGCGGTAAAACAATAGGGTGCCGTTGGTCGAAACTCAATTGCGAGTTGGACAAGCGTCCACCTACCCTTACAATCCCATCCTGTAAAAATGGCTTAAGGCGTTGAAAGGCGCGACTACAAGCTCTATTCGATTGTAATCTTCTAATTTCTTCAGAGAAGTGCGCACGTTGAAGTTCACGCAATACTAGCGACTCGGCATAGTTGTAATCGGATGCTAAGACATACGAACGTCGCGGTAACAGCTTCGCGAATCGACAAACGTAAATTACGCTACGCAATAATTTCGACCAAGAGGACAAGCGGTTCGCCAAAGCAATGATTGGAGAAACCTCGCTCGAAACGTTCGCCACTAGTGCGTGTCTCTTCTCTTCCGGCGGTTGTGACACTGACGAAGGTTCGAAGTCGGTTATTGGCCATTGCGAGGGATCCAAGTGAACCCAAGCAGGTCCGTGGAACCAAAGCGGGTGGTCCATTATTTGCATCGGGGTGAGTCCACGGGATAGACAATCGGCGGGGTTTTCCGTACCGGACACGTGATAAAAGTTCCGCGTTTCTAACTCGTCTTGTATCTTGGCCACTCGGTTCGCAACAAACGTATCCCAACGGTGGGGTGAAGAATGAACCCAGCATAAGGCGACGGTGGAGTCGGAAAAGGCCAATATCCTTTCTATGTGAACTCTATCCCTACATGCGCTGATAACTGCGGTAATAAGCTTGGTGAGTACTAATATTGCACAAAGCTCTAAGCGCGCCAGAGAGACAACCTTACGGGGGAAGACTCTCGACTTAGAACTAATGAGGCTAATCGAATTTCTACCATTATTCTGGACGTGGAAATATACAACGCCCCCGTAAGCCTTCTCGCTGGCGTCTGCAAACCCAACGACTGTTATGGCGCTACTTCTATCTACGTTTATATGACGCGGTATTTTAATTTCTCTTAATAAAGGAAGTTCCTCTCTAAAGCGCTGCCACAACCGAACAATGCTGTCAGGCGGCGAGTCATCCCAGTCGCATTCCAATAACCAAAGTTGTTTAATTAAAAGCTTAGCGTATAATACCACCGGAGCTACGAAACCCATGACGTCCCATAATCTAGCAACGCATGACAGTATTGTGCGCTTTGTGCATTTCTCTACGGGCGGATTTACCTTAAGGCTAAACACGTCGGACTCTGGTGACCACAGACCGAGCACCTTGTGTGTATCAGAATCGTCGAATTCCTTTATCGCCGAAAGACGGTGTGATAGTGGGATTGTATCCAAAACCGGACGCGAATTACTAGTCCACTTCACAAGATCGAATTGACCCGATTTCATGAGCCTTATAACCTCGGCGGTGGTTAGGGTTGCCTCCTCCACGCTATCGACCGAGTACACAAAATCATCCATATATAATCCGCTCTCAATTGCCCTCCTAGCTTTAGGATAAGAGGGACCTTCATCGTGAGCGAGCTGTCTCACCGTGCGTAACGCATGAAATGGGCTCGACTTTAAACCAAAACAAATGCGGTTAAATTCAAACACCATTAGAGGTTCCTTTGGGTTGAAACGATATAAAATGCGTTGGAATCTACGGTGGCATTCACGGACCCCTATGCAAAGGAACATTTGGCGAATATCGGCGGATAGTGCTATACTAAACAAACGAAAATTGACTATTATATTAAATAAACTGCCCTGTAAATTTTGCCCACTATAGAGGATATCGTTAAGCGACAGGTGAGTGCTAGTTTTAGCACTAGCGTCGAGCACTACACGTAACTTAGATGTAAGTTTGTCCTCTCTAATGACTCCGTGGTGTGGTATGAAATACGACGGTGTGTCTTCGTAGTTATCTAATTTCGAAGCCACAAGTGATATGTAACCTTCTCTAATATATTCGTTAATGACGCCGTCGTAAGCTTCCTTTAACTGGGGTGAAGCGAGCATCCTACGCTCCAAGCTGTAGAAACGTTTTTCCGCCATTTGACGCGAATCGCCGAGAGATAAAACATCTCCTTTAAAGGGTAGCGCTACACTATATCTACCGTCGCGATCACGAACGGTCGTGCGGACGTAAATTTCCTCGCATAACCTGTCATCTGAGCTAGCTATGGGTGGGACGTTCACCTCCTCCATCTCCCAAAATTTGCGGACTAATGACTCGAGCGGTTCGACAGCCATACCACAATAAGAGGTTGCCGAAATACTTTCTATGATGGGGGCGGAGCCAAGGATCACATAGCCCAATACGGTTTCCAGTGCGTAAGGCGCGGTATGCGAGGAGTTGCCCCTGACCTTATTGTTTAACAAAAGATGAGGGAAAAGCGATGCTCCAATGAGCATGTCTATGTTTCCAGGAACGGCGTAAGTGTCGTCCGCCAGAGTCAAATTCTTAAATTCAATCATTGCCGAGGTGTCAACCGAAACGGTTGGCAACCGTTCAGTGACCCTATCTACTACTAGTGCATTTATATCAAAGTTAACATTACGATCTTTACGAGAATAAATTTTTAAATTTATATATCCCTGTGTCGATTTACTAGTGCCTCCGATGCCTTTAATTACAGGACATGAAAGTGACCTATTTATTACTAAGCCTAAGCGCTGACAACATTGTCGCGTTATAAAGCTATTTTGGGCTCCGCTGTCCAGCAGTGCACGGACGCTTTGTTCGTTTCCACGCGAATCCCTAACCAAAATACGTGCCGTACCCAGTAACACGGTTGAAGGAGGTTGTGCTCCCATATTTGCCAATGAGCACAGAGCGACATCACCAGGTCGACCGCTAGAATCGTTGACCTTAGTAGGGGCGAATTCCTTCTCCGCTTTACTTGACGCCGCTATGTTGCTATTTTCAAAATGTAATAGCGTGTGATGTTTCCTGGCGCACTTGCTACATACGGAACTCGAATTGCATTTTGCAACTAAATGCTTATCGCTTAAGCAGTTCAAACATAGGTTGTTTGTCTTTACTAATTTATAACGCTCGCTTGGTGAATATTTACGAAAAGTCGCACAATTATATAAATTACCGTGTCTATCTTTACATACTAAACAAGTATGCTGGAGTGATGTTGGCGTAGCGGTTACGTAAGTTAACGACCCTGCTATTTTAGATGGTTGAGTCTGTCTACGGTCGACGCACCTTTTATTCTCCTGTTTAACGTTCGGAGAGCGCTGCATCACCTTTATTTGATTTCGCACGAACGATGCTAATGAATGAAAGGAAGGCATCTCCGAGCTACGATGCTCCATTTCAAACGCACGCACGGTGTCGGGGTCCAACTTCTTCAGTGCAATATGGAGAAACACCACGTCCATAAGATCATTAAATTTCAAATTCTTAAGTGCAGCCACCGATGCCACAAATTTATCTAGAAACTGCTCTAAGCCGTTGATGTTCGCGGATGATATAGGTTTAAGATCGAATATCTGGTTCAAATATTCGGAAGCTAACATTCTCCTATCTTCATATTTAGTTTTAAGCGTTTCGAATATTAATAAGTAATTGTTTGCTGTAGGTGTAAAACCAGAGCAGATCGACTGTGCCCTGCCACTAAGTTTACTGATTAAGTAATATAATTTTTCGGCGTCCGATAACTATGGGTTATTGTGTATATTGTTTTGAAAACTACTGAAGAAGAAGGGCCACGTCTTAATATCACCATTAAATACCGGAATATCTATTGACGGCAACCTAATCGAGTCGCTTGGACGTACCTGTTTTTCCGGCTTTGCTTCGTTTTGAGATAGTAGGGATCTCGCAATTCTTTTCACGCGACACAACATATCTTCGAATGCCAGCAGCGGTTGGTAGTTCACTATGTATTTCGGGTCGATTTGTAATTCCAAATGATTAATTTGGTCTAATATTTTTTCGTAATCTATTCGTAAAGAATCTATCGTTTCGATTTCAGTCAAAAAGGTTTCTCGCACTGCTTCTATATGAATGTTCTTTATATAATCACTTATATTCTGCATACGCGAAAAGAGTATGTCCCTCTTGGCATAAAGCGTTTTAATTTTGATTTCACTTCCACTAACTGCCATTTTAAACTATTATACTAAAGTTATATCAATCACAATTAATCTCACAACGCACAAACAATAAAGGATGGACACTCGGTATGCCGTATTACGTAATTAAATCGAACACCTGCGCAGCGAGTCGAGGTGACGCGTCATTTGCTAAACTCAATAATTTTATCAAGATTGTGGGTAAGCGTATCAAACGGTTCCTATTACACTGTTTCAATTATTTAATAGGCTTTAAATTTAATCAAATACGAGCGCTATAAAACGAATAATTCTGTTTGCGAGTACCTAATCAAAATTTAAATTTAAACGAACACTATTTAAGTCTATTCTATAAATTAGAGTGCATTATCTAATTAATTAATTCAACAATTCGACCAAAATCCTGCTCGAAGTGACCATAAAATGGTGGGGCCACGTGTTTAAGGCTGCCGAAGTCTAGTTCCCCGGTCGAACCTTAAACCTATTACGCGAGATATTAACTAAAGTGGACTGTATATGCGGTTGCTTCTACGCTTACGTAAAGGCGACTACTATAGCACGCGGTATAATGCACTCGCTCTTCCCTAAACTACAACTATTATTGTGCCAAATCGCTGAAAAGGAATCCTGCCTGATTAGGAGAACAACAAAATTGGAGCGGGTTAAACTATGTATCAGGCAGTAAATAAAGGAGTATTGACTCACCGGGGTTTCTTCTATCCTGTTGAGTACTATAGCTGCAATTTCTGGAACTTCTTCTGGAACACTCCGGAGAGAGGCGGTGCGCGACTATATCTCACACGAGGTGAGGCGGTTCTCCTGGAGCTCGACTGCTTCCAGGCTAAAGCGGTTTCTACTAGCGGTGTGGTTTCAACGACGACTGCGGTGGAAAAGAGGCCGCGCAACGGTCGCGCGTGTCTTATATGTCCTCAGCTCCGATGATTACGTGACATTCTAGAATCATCTTCTTGCCCCTCCCACCCCACCACCCCGATGTGTCGATGGAGGATCGAGGAGGGTATGAATGATATCGTTTTTCGGAAAGGAACAAGCGGCTTGGCACCTCTACCGTCAAATATAATAATCCAATGGTTTTTTCCGCGCAACCAGGCAGTCTTTCCTCATTCATTCTTTCTACATGAACAAACCATCGAAGCATTCTTAATCCTGGTCACCGCATCATCTTATAAACCACACTCTTCTTTTATCACACAGTTTCTCACCCTGTCACTCAGATTCAGCCCTAAAATACTCCTTAGCCACCGCATTCCTACTGCATTTATTCTACTCTCGTGCTTCTTCTGCCACACCCAACTTTCACTACCATACGTTAAATTAGGGACTAATACAGCATTGTGAATTGCTATACGTGCCCTTTTTGACACATTCTAACTTGTCACAATAGAGTGTAGAGCCCCATTTACTTTATTTCCTGCATTCACTCGTCGTTCAATATCCTTATCATATCTCCCATCCCTGCTGAATACACATCCCAAATAAACGAACTAATCCACTTACTCAATTAATTCTCCTTTTATTCTTATTTCACATACAACCGGTATGTGCTTTCTTCTCTTTCAAAAACCATCACTTTCGTTTTACTTGCGTTTACTTTCATTCCCCTTCCTTTTAATGACCTGTTCATTAATTTAACCATCATTTGCAACTCGGCCGCCGACGACGCAAGTATGACTTGATCATAGGCGTACAAAAGGCATTTGATGGTTAACTCACCCATTCTTAAATTTTCCAAGCAACTGTCCATAAATACGTCGAATAGCCACAGGGGAAGCTAGCCAAAGAAAGAAAACACAGCCCTGTCAGACTCCTTTATGGATGCCAAACCAGTCCGAGTAGGCCCCGTTGATCCTAACACAAGCACTCGAGTCCCTATACAGAGACTTTAATACCTGTATCAACCCAGCGTTCAACCTAAATTAGTTCAGCGTTTGCCATTACACATCCCTGTCCACTCTGTCATAAGCATTTTCCAAGTCCATTAACGCACAAAAAACTTTTTGGTTTTTCATCAAAAACTTCTCCACGATCATACGCATGGAAAAGACTTGATCTGTACACCCCATTCCCTTTCCATATCCGCTTACACATCCCAAATTTTTCCATCAGTTTCTTTCATAACTCTTTCAATTAGTACCTTAGCATACAGTTTTCCCACAATGATAAGAAGGCTGATACCACGGTAGTTTTTACAGTCCTTCTGTGACCCTTTTCCCTTATATATTGGAACTACCATGGCTTTGCACCAGTTTCCCGGTACCCGCCTTAGATCCCAACATAAATTAAACAACGTGTACAGCAGGCCTGCCACCACTTCCTCTCCAGCCCTTAGCATTTCGAGTGAAACTCTATCATATCCGGCTACCTTACCTACTTTCATGCTTTTCATTGCTTTCATTATTTCATCTATACTTATCTCCCTATCTGTTTCATCTTCTTTCGGAATTTCTATTTCATTTAGTTCACATGTCTCTTCAATCATAAATACGCTTTCAAAACATTCCTTCCATCTCTTTAGACTCAACACTTCATCATTCAGAATACAGCCATTCTCGTCTCGTATCGCATTCAATCTAGGCTGTTTTGAATGTCCCCTGGTATTTCTTACAAGGTTCCAGAACATTTTAATATTTTCCTGGAAGTTATCCGATATTCCAATATTTAAAGGAAAAAGCAAGAAAGAACGGATAAGAATGATAGAAGAAACTCTTTATATTTGGTGAATATTAGGAACGTAGACAGAGAAACCTATAGACAAATTGACGCCTTCTTTCGCATTCGCACACGAAAAGTGTGATTGTTTATCCCTTTCTCCGTGTGGGATTTTTGGTTTAGCAAACTACACTTTGCTAAACAACTTTGACAGTTGGTAGTGATCTAAAGAGTTTACAAGTTGGTTTAAGTGAGAAAAAAGTATTTTGTGAGCTTAAGATTGGTGAATCTTGTTCAGTTTAGTTCTTAGAACATTTAAATTTTTTATCTAAATATCTTTAAAAGTCATAAAGATTATTGTATAACCTAAAAGTACGTTATCGCCCTTTCTCACTCGAGGCCACGCTAATCATTAGTCTATAAGTTTCTCTGTCTACGATTAGAAACAAAAATAAAGAAATATTGATGTGTCAAAAACAAAAGAATATTGCAAGTACTAGAGATTTAAAAAAATTATCGATACCGATAAGCTAAAAAATATAGTCACTTTTAAATTTGTACTTGGGTTAATGAAAAGCTAAATAGGTATGATAAAATACGATGAAAAATATTAATTTAATAACCTACCAATAAACTCAATTACAATATTATTTATCAAATTTTTAATTTGTTCCCTCTATAGATAGGTTAATATTAAAAATATGCACTAAAGTTTTAAGATTCGATCCTCTGGTTATGTATCATTACTATTATATTCACCTTACGCTTCTTTACTCACAAAGGATTGGGTAGATCCGTTTTGTATTAAAAGTAAAAAGATATATAATATGTTAACACTTTTTCATCCATTTTCGCGCTTGCCTTGTGTTGGATTACCAATACTGTACTATTTACTACTATTAGTACTTTTTTTGATATTTTCCATTTCCAGAAATCATTTTTGCAGTTTTCTTGGAGGTCCAGAATTAAAGAATACATAGTAGACATACACACTCGATCGATTAATGATTACGGATGAGTTAAATGGTTACGGCTTAGTAAGTTTTTAAAAAATGTTACTATTATATAACTTTGTACAAATTTTATTATTCCGTAAGTACTGTTTTATTTATAAAAGGAAATAAGTACCTTCTTAATAGACCAACATTTAGTTTTAGTTAGTTTTGTATTCATAATCGTAGCAACCTATTGCAATTTGTGCATGTTAACTAACATAGATAAACAGGCTAGCACGTTTCAAAAATAACAAATAATAAAGAAATAATAATTTAAAGAAGTATACGAATACGTTTTCGTTTGCGTGGAATTCAGTCTTACCACGTTATCTCTTTGAGGATAGAAGACAACCTAGCCTTCTTAATCTTTCCAGCTATCTTAATACCAAATCTCGTCAAAATCAGTTGAGTGGCTTAGCATTTTCTATACAAAGTTTTATACTAATTTCACCGTTTTTATTCATATTGGCGGTTTAACGGCTAATAACGACTTTAATTATAGTACGCTTTACAGCCAACTTAGCTGTGATATCACTTTTTTGACTTAACCAGGCATTAAACTATCTCAATTTTATCAAAATGTATTAATTCAGCGGTTTAGACATAAAAGTCTGAGACAGACATTCGAATTATAATAAAAAGTATGGATTTTCGACGGAATCAAAGGCTTTCTCATAGTCCACATACGCCAGGCAAAGTGGCAGATTGTACTCTTCGGACTTCTGTACAATTTGCCGAAGGGTATGTATGTGGTCTATGGTACTAAAGCCTTTTCGGAAACCGACTTGTTCGGGAGGCTGGAAGTCGTCGAGTCTGCGTGCGAGACGATTCGTAATGTCTCTCGAAAACAGCACGTAGACGCGGCTCAGAAGGGATATCGGAATGTAGTTCTTCAAGAGGGCGTTGTCACCTTTCTTGAAGAACAAGACCACCGCACTTCTGCTCCACGCCTCCGGAGTAGTGTCACGATGGAGGACGGAATTGAAGAGCTTCTGAAGGACTTCAAGTACCGGGGTTCCACCCGCTTTCAGAAGCTCCGCTGTAATTCCATCCTCGCCCGGGGACTTGCCGTTTTTAAGGGGCTGGAGAGCCATTCTAATCTCGCTCAGACTGACATCCGGGATATCATCGGAATAGTGTCGGATAAGACCCGCTCTTGGATCGTTACTCACACTTGGGTGTGGCTCCAACGGTGATGTGTACAAAATTTGAGGATATTTCCAGAGACATACATTCCTCCACAACCCACTACACGGTGTTGATGGGAGACTTCAACGCAAAACTAGGCACAAGAGAAAGCGGTGAGCTGAAGGTAGGGAAATTTGGAGTAGGGCAACGGAACCGTAGGGGCCAGCAGCTGGCCGACTTTATGGAGAAAGAGGGACTCTTTATGATGAACTCTTTCTTCCAGAAGCGGCCCCACAGGAAGTGGACCTGGAATGTCGAAATTTGGGCGGTGCTACAGTCTCAGGCACAAGAGAAAGCGGTGAGCTGAAGGTAGGGAAATTTGGAGTAGGGCAACGGAACCGTGGGGGCAACAGCTGTCCGACTTTATGGAGAAAGAGGGACTCTTTATGATGAACTCTTTCTTCCAGAAGCGGCCCCACAGGAAGTGGACCTGGAATGTCGAAATTTGGGCGGTGCTACAGTCTCTTCAGCGGTGCCAAGTTGACTGTCGGTATATCGAAGTGCTGAAGTGTTTGTACAGTAGGGCTATGATGGCTATCCGAGTACAGAACCAGAGTACGAAACCTATCCAACTGCAGAGAGGTGTAAGACAGGGTGACCCTAACCAAAATACGTGCCGTACCCAGTAACACGGTTGAAGGAGGTTGTGCTCCCATATTTGCCAATGAGCACAGAGCGACATCACCAGGTCGACCGCTAGAATCGTTGACCTTAGTAGGGGCGAATTCCTTCTCCGCTTTACTTGACGCCGCTATGTTGCTATTTTCAAAATGTAATAGCGTGTGATGTTTCCTGGCGCACTTGCTACATACGGAACTCGAATTGCATTTTGCAACTAAATGCTTATCGCTTAAGCAGTTCAAACATAGGTTGTTTGTCTTTACTAATTTATAACGCTCGCTTGGTGAATATTTACGAAAAGTCGCACAATTATATAAATTACCGTGTCTATCTTTACATACTAAACAAGTATGCTGGAGTGATGTTGGCGTAGCGGTTACGTAAGTTAACGACCCTGCTATTTTAGATGGTTGAGTCTGTCTACGGTCGACGCACCTTTTATTCTCCTGTTTAACGTTCGGAGAGCGCTGCATCACCTTTATTTGATTTCGCACGAACGATGCTAATGAATGAAAGGAAGGCATCTCCGAGCTACGATGCTCCATTTCAAACGCACGCACGGTGTCGGGGTCCAACTTCTTCAGTGCAATATGGAGAAACACCACGTCCATAAGATCATTAAATTTCAAATTCTTAAGTGCAGCCACCGATGCCACAAATTTATCTAGAAACTGCTCTAAGCCGTTGATGTTCGCGGATGATATAGGTTTAAGATCGAATATCTGGTTCAAATATTCGGAAGCTAACATTCTCCTATCTTCATATTTAGTTTTAAGCGTTTCGAATATTAATAAGTAATTGTTTGCTGTAGGTGTAAAACCAGAGCAGATCGACTGTGCCCTGCCACTAAGTTTACTGATTAAGTAATATAATTTTTCGGCGTCCGATAACTATGGGTTATTGTGTATATTGTTTTGAAAACTACTGAAGAAGAAGGGCCACGTCTTAATATCACCATTAAATACCGGAATATCTATTGACGGCAACCTAATCGAGTCGCTTGGACGTACCTGTTTTTCCGGCTTTGCTTCGTTTTGAGATAGTAGGGATCTCGCAATTCTTTTCACGCGACACAACATATCTTCGAATGCCAGCAGCGGTTGGTAGTTCACTATGTATTTCGGGTCGATTTGTAATTCCAAATGATTAATTTGGTCTAATATTTTTTCGTAATCTATTCGTAAAGAATCTATCGTTTCGATTTCAGTCAAAAAGGTTTCTCGCACTGCTTCTATATGAATGTTCTTTATATAATCACTTATATTCTGCATACGCGAAAAGAGTATGTCCCTCTTGGCATAAAGCGTTTTAATTTTGATTTCACTTCCACTAACTGCCATTTTAAACTATTATACTAAAGTTATATCAATCACAATTAATCTCACAACGCACAAACAATAAAGGATGGACACTCGGTATGCCGTATTACGTAATTAAATCGAACACCTGCGCAGCGAGTCGAGGTGACGCGTCATTTGCTAAACTCAATAATTTTATCAAGATTGTGGGTAAGCGTATCAAACGGTTCCTATTACACTGTTTCAATTATTTAATAGGCTTTAAATTTAATCAAATACGAGCGCTATAAAACGAATAATTCTGTTTGCGAGTACCTAATCAAAATTTAAATTTAAACGAACACTATTTAAGTCTATTCTATAAATTAGAGTGCATTATCTAATTAATTAATTCAACAATTCGACCAAAATCCTGCTCGAAGTGACCATAAAATGGTGGGGCCACGTGTTTAAGGCTGCCGAAGTCTAGTTCCCCGGTCGAACCTTAAACCTATTACGCGAGATATTAACTAAAGTGGACTGTATATGCGGTTGCTTCTACGCTTACGTAAAGGCGACTACTATAGCACGCGGTATAATGCACTCGCTCTTCCCTAAACTACAACTATTATTGTGCCAAATCGCTGAAAAGGAATCCTGCCTGATTAGGAGAACAACAAAATTGGAGCGGGTTAAACTATGTATCAGGCAGTAAATAAAGGAGTATTGACTCACCGGGGTTTCTTCTATCCTGTTGAGTACTATAGCTGCAATTTCTGGAACTTCTTCTGGAACACTCCGGAGAGAGGCGGTGCGCGACTATATCTCACACGAGGTGAGGCGGTTCTCCTGGAGCTCGACTGCTTCCAGGCTAAAGCGGTTTCTACTAGCGGTGTGGTTTCAACGACGACTGCGGTGGAAAAGAGGCCGCGCAACGGTCGCGCGTGTCTTATATGTCCTCAGCTCCGATGATTACGTGACATTCTAGAATCATCTTCTTGCCCCTCCCACCCCACCACCCCGATGTGTCGATGGAGGATCGAGGAGGGTATGAATGATATCGTTTTTCGGAAAGGAACAAGCGGCTTGGCACCTCTACCGTCAAATATAATAATCCAATGGTTTTTTCCGCGCAACCAGGCAGTCTTTCCTCATTCATTCTTTCTACATGAACAAACCATCGAAGCATTCTTAATCCTGGTCACCGCATCATCTTATAAACCACACTCTTCTTTTATCACACAGTTTCTCACCCTGTCACTCAGATTCAGCCCTAAAATACTCCTTAGCCACCGCATTCCTACTGCATTTATTCTACTCTCGTGCTTCTTCTGCCACACCCAACTTTCACTACCATACGTTAAATTAGGGACTAATACAGCATTGTGAATTGCTATACGTGCCCTTTTTGACACATTCTAACTTGTCACAATAGAGTGTAGAGCCCCATTTACTTTATTTCCTGCATTCACTCGTCGTTCAATATCCTTATCATATCTCCCATCCCTGCTGAATACACATCCCAAATAAACGAACTAATCCACTTACTCAATTAATTCTCCTTTTATTCTTATTTCACATACAACCGGTATGTGCTTTCTTCTCTTTCAAAAACCATCACTTTCGTTTTACTTGCGTTTACTTTCATTCCCCTTCCTTTTAATGACCTGTTCATTAATTTAACCATCATTTGCAACTCGGCCGCCGACGACGCAAGTATGACTTGATCATAGGCGTACAAAAGGCATTTGATGGTTAACTCACCCATTCTTAAATTTTCCAAGCAACTGTCCATAAATACGTCGAATAGCCACAGGGGAAGCTAGCCAAAGAAAGAAAACACAGCCCTGTCAGACTCCTTTATGGATGCCAAACCAGTCCGAGTAGGCCCCGTTGATCCTAACACAAGCACTCGAGTCCCTATACAGAGACTTTAATACCTGTATCAACCCAGCGTTCAACCTAAATTAGTTCAGCGTTTGCCATTACACATCCCTGTCCACTCTGTCATAAGCATTTTCCAAGTCCATTAACGCACAAAAAACTTTTTGGTTTTTCATCAAAAACTTCTCCACGATCATACGCATGGAAAAGACTTGATCTGTACACCCCATTCCCTTTCCATATCCGCTTACACATCCCAAATTTTTCCATCAGTTTCTTTCATAACTCTTTCAATTAGTACCTTAGCATACAGTTTTCCCACAATGATAAGAAGGCTGATACCACGGTAGTTTTTACAGTCCTTCTGTGACCCTTTTCCCTTATATATTGGAACTACCATGGCTTTGCACCAGTTTCCCGGTACCCGCCTTAGATCCCAACATAAATTAAACAACGTGTACAGCAGGCCTGCCACCACTTCCTCTCCAGCCCTTAGCATTTCGAGTGAAACTCTATCATATCCGGCTACCTTACCTACTTTCATGCTTTTCATTGCTTTCATTATTTCATCTATACTTATCTCCCTATCTGTTTCATCTTCTTTCGGAATTTCTATTTCATTTAGTTCACATGTCTCTTCAATCATAAATACGCTTTCAAAACATTCCTTCCATCTCTTTAGACTCAACACTTCATCATTCAGAATACAGCCATTCTCGTCTCGTATCGCATTCAATCTAGGCTGTTTTGAATGTCCCCTGGTATTTCTTACAAGGTTCCAGAACATTTTAATATTTTCCTGGAAGTTATCCGATATTCCAATATTTAAAGGAAAAAGCAAGAAAGAACGGATAAGAATGATAGAAGAAACTCTTTATATTTGGTGAATATTAGGAACGTAGACAGAGAAACCTATAGACAAATTGACGCCTTCTTTCGCATTCGCACACGAAAAGTGTGATTGTTTATCCCTTTCTCCGTGTGGGATTTTTGGTTTAGCAAACTACACTTTGCTAAACAACTTTGACAGTTGGTAGTGATCTAAAGAGTTTACAAGTTGGTTTAAGTGAGAAAAAAGTATTTTGTGAGCTTAAGATTGGTGAATCTTGTTCAGTTTAGTTCTTAGAACATTTAAATTTTTTATCTAAATATCTTTAAAAGTCATAAAGATTATTGTATAACCTAAAAGTACGTTATCGCCCTTTCTCACTCGAGGCCACGCTAATCATTAGTCTATAAGTTTCTCTGTCTACGATTAGAAACAAAAATAAAGAAATATTGATGTGTCAAAAACAAAAGAATATTGCAAGTACTAGAGATTTAAAAAAATTATCGATACCGATAAGCTAAAAAATATAGTCACTTTTAAATTTGTACTTGGGTTAATGAAAAGCTAAATAGGTATGATAAAATACGATGAAAAATATTAATTTAATAACCTACCAATAAACTCAATTACAATATTATTTATCAAATTTTTAATTTGTTCCCTCTATAGATAGGTTAATATTAAAAATATGCACTAAAGTTTTAAGATTCGATCCTCTGGTTATGTATCATTACTATTATATTCACCTTACGCTTCTTTACTCACAAAGGATTGGGTAGATCCGTTTTGTATTAAAAGTAAAAAGATATATAATATGTTAACACTTTTTCATCCATTTTCGCGCTTGCCTTGTGTTGGATTACCAATACTGTACTATTTACTACTATTAGTACTTTTTTTGATATTTTCCATTTCCAGAAATCATTTTTGCAGTTTTCTTGGAGGTCCAGAATTAAAGAATACATAGTAGACATACACACTCGATCGATTAATGATTACGGATGAGTTAAATGGTTACGGCTTAGTAAGTTTTTAAAAAATGTTACTATTATATAACTTTGTACAAATTTTATTATTCCGTAAGTACTGTTTTATTTATAAAAGGAAATAAGTACCTTCTTAATAGACCAACATTTAGTTTTAGTTAGTTTTGTATTCATAATCGTAGCAACCTATTGCAATTTGTGCATGTTAACTAACATAGATAAACAGGCTAGCACGTTTCAAAAATAACAAATAATAAAGAAATAATAATTTAAAGAAGTATACGAATACGTTTTCGTTTGCGTGGAATTCAGTCTTACCACGTTATCTCTTTGAGGATAGAAGACAACCTAGCCTTCTTAATCTTTCCAGCTATCTTAATACCAAATCTCGTCAAAATCAGTTGAGTGGCTTAGCATTTTCTATACAAAGTTTTATACTAATTTCACCGTTTTTATTCATATTGGCGGTTTAACGGCTAATAACGACTTTAATTATAGTACGCTTTACAGCCAACTTAGCTGTGATATCACTTTTTTGACTTAACCAGGCATTAAACTATCTCAATTTTATCAAAATGTATTAATTCAGCGGTTTAGACATAAAAGTCTGAGACAGACATTCGAATTATAATAAAAAGTATGGATTTTCGACGGAATCAAAGGCTTTCTCATAGTCCACATACGCCAGGCAAAGTGGCAGATTGTACTCTTCGGACTTCTGTACAATTTGCCGAAGGGTATGTATGTGGTCTATGGTACTAAAGCCTTTTCGGAAACCGACTTGTTCGGGAGGCTGGAAGTCGTCGAGTCTGCGTGCGAGACGATTCGTAATGTCTCTCGAAAACAGCACGTAGACGCGGCTCAGAAGGGATATCGGAATGTAGTTCTTCAAGAGGGCGTTGTCACCTTTCTTGAAGAACAAGACCACCGCACTTCTGCTCCACGCCTCCGGAGTAGTGTCACGATGGAGGACGGAATTGAAGAGCTTCTGAAGGACTTCAAGTACCGGGGTTCCACCCGCTTTCAGAAGCTCCGCTGTAATTCCATCCTCGCCCGGGGACTTGCCGTTTTTAAGGGGCTGGAGAGCCATTCTAATCTCGCTCAGACTGACATCCGGGATATCATCGGAATAGTGTCGGATAAGACCCGCTCTTGGATCGTTACTCACACTTGGGTGTGGCTCCAACGGTGATGTGTACAAAATTTGAGGATATTTCCAGAGACATACATTCCTCCACAACCCACTACACGGTGTTGATGGGAGACTTCAACGCAAAACTAGGCACAAGAGAAAGCGGTGAGCTGAAGGTAGGGAAATTTGGAGTAGGGCAACGGAACCGTAGGGGCCAGCAGCTGGCCGACTTTATGGAGAAAGAGGGACTCTTTATGATGAACTCTTTCTTCCAGAAGCGGCCCCACAGGAAGTGGACCTGGAATGTCGAAATTTGGGCGGTGCTACAGTCTCAGGCACAAGAGAAAGCGGTGAGCTGAAGGTAGGGAAATTTGGAGTAGGGCAACGGAACCGTGGGGGCAACAGCTGTCCGACTTTATGGAGAAAGAGGGACTCTTTATGATGAACTCTTTCTTCCAGAAGCGGCCCCACAGGAAGTGGACCTGGAATGTCGAAATTTGGGCGGTGCTACAGTCTCTTCAGCGGTGCCAAGTTGACTGTCGGTATATCGAAGTGCTGAAGTGTTTGTACAGTAGGGCTATGATGGCTATCCGAGTACAGAACCAGAGTACGAAACCTATCCAACTGCAGAGAGGTGTAAGACAGGGTGACGTTATTTCCCCGAAACTCTTCACCGCTGCATTGGAAGACGTTTTCAAGCTACTGGACTGGAAAGGATACGGTATTAACATCAATAGCGAGTACATCACTCACCTTCGATTTGCCGACGATATAGTACTTATGGCAGAATCGCTGGAGGACTTAAGCACTATGCTCAATGACCTCAATAGTGCCTCCCAACGGATAGGTCTTAAGATGAACATGGACAAAACAAAGATCATGTTTAACGTCCATGTCACGCCTATGCCGGTAGTTGTTGGGAGCACTAAGCTCGAAGTTGTTGACGAGTACGTTTACCTGGGACAAATAGTCCGGCTAGGTAAGTCCAACTTCAACCGAGAGGTCAATCGACGGATTCAACTCGGGTGGGCAGCGTTCGGGAAATTACAACGCATCTTCTCGTCAGGTATAACTCAAAACTTGAAAACTAAGTTGTACAACCAGTGCGTGTTGCCAGTGATGACATATGGAACTGAGACGTGGTCCTTCACTGCTGGCCGTATGAGGACGCTCAAAGTCGCTCAGCAAGCTATGGAGAGGGCTATGCTCGGAGTTTCTCTGCGTGATAAACTTAGAAATGAGGATATCCGCAGTAGAACCAGAGTGATCGACATAGCCCAACGGATTAGTAAGCTGAAGTGGCAATGGGCCGGCCATATAGCTCGAAGAACCGACAACCGTTGGGGAAAAAATGTTCTCGAGTGACAGCCTCGTACCGGTAGACGAAGTGTAGGGCGACCCCCCACTAGATAGAGTGACGACCTGGTAAGACATGCAGGAAGTCGATGGATGCAGGTAGCTCAGGACAGTGCTTTGTGGCATACCTTGGGGGAGGCCTATGTTCAGCAGTGGACTTGTAAAGGGCTGTAATGATGATGATGATGATGTATGGATTTTCATACACGTGATTTGGAACAACTCTATTTATCTATTTTTAGTACATTTTCACAGCAAATTACATTCTTGTTTTATATTTCTTGAAGTAAAATTTTGGTTTTTTTAATCAAAAATTTGCAAAGAATCGTGTATTTGGAACATACATAACATTTCTTTCATTGCACTTTTACAAAGTGAATACTTTAGTATTTATCTTTTAGTATAAATATGTACAAAATAAATTTACAAAAATAACAATAATAAAATTAACAAAAATATTATTAAAATATTTTAAAAATAAATACACTCAACTTTTACCGGTGCTTACCGGTTACCGATAAGTCACTAAACAAGACTACATCCCTGGTGGTGATACCATTATTTACTACAGTTTGCTTAAATGTAGACTAATATTACGATGCTACGCATCTGAAACGTGTTCCACAACTTATTATTTACAATAACAAACATTATATTTACTGGGATTATATTTACGATTAATTTGTACACTATTTACAAATAAATATGTATTAAAATTTAAAAGATTTATTTTTAAATATGATCTTGAACATTATTCAAAAGTCTAAAATGTGTGAATTCGCTCAGTCGGTCAACACAGCGAATTGGGTTTGTAATAGCGATAATACGACGTAATTACCAGTATGTGTTGTTTATACGTGGTAGAGCCATGCTGCAGTTATATTAGTAGTATAGTTGTAGCACGAATGGGTCGGCTCGACCGGGGAAGGACCACGCTCTCACAGAATACCAGCGTGAAATAGTAGCTTAATTCTGCTGTATTTCGTATGGTGAGTGTAGAGAACCGGAGACCCTTTTTACTGGAAACGAGGCATTCCATCTTAGTCCTCACGGGTGACAACGCATCTGCATTTTGATTCGTAATCGAGGATAGATGTAGATGTCTATGGGCCACAGCAACCACTTACCATCAGGTAGACTGTGTGCTCGTTTGTTACCCTATCCTATAAAAAAATATGTGTGCTCCCGGCAGCACCGATCCTCGTACAAAATAAGGTTGACAGCCATTCTATTGTGTATTATAGTATAATATGGATCAGAAATAATCTCGTAGTGGCTTTTACAGCTTCGTTGGTCTCAGAACTCGTAGGCTGAAAGTCCGTAGGCTTAAAACTGTGTGTAACGACGCGGTAGAAGTAAAACCTTCAAATGAAATGGAATATACGAGTAAAATAAAAATATTTCACGGTTAATGATTTCCTTAATATGCATATGTGCGGCATATAACATAGGATAAGTGTTTACCTATAGCAAATGAATATTTTAATCCCTGTTTACTTAATGGTGCCAACTACTACATTCCATAGGAAAAGTCATTTTTCGGAACAAAAAATAGAAAAGATTGAATCTCAAGGTGGTATAAATATATGGTGGTATTATACCGGGTGGCCCATAAGTCCCTTGAAATGTAAAAAAATAATTTAAAAAAAACTAATGACATTATGAAAAAGGTTTTTATTTTATCATAATCCTTATAAAATGGGAATTATTTTTTGAAAATTACATTATCTAAATGTAATCCGTTACGATCGCGGCACTCCTGTAAGCGACGTTTAAAATTATCCATCACTGCGCGGCAAGTAAGCTCTGTAATGTTTGCCATTTCTCTTTGGATATTTTCTTTCAGGTCGTCAATTGTCCGCGGGTTGGTTTCGTACACTTTAGTCTTAAGATAACCCCATAAGAAAAAGTCCATTGGGGTCAGATCTGGACTACGTGGTGGCCATGGAATATCTCCTCTTCGAGAGATCACTATATTAGGGAAAAGTTGACGGACGACCGGCATAGCGACGTTAGGGGTATGGGCAGTTGCTCCATCTTGTTGAAACCGGGTCCGCGTATTGAAGCCTGGAAAATTCTGCAACTCTGGTGTAAAAAAGTCCTGGATCATAGCTACATACCGTTGTGAATTAACAGTAAGCGCGCGGTCTCTGCCGTCCTCAAAAAAGTAAGGGCCTATAATGCCATGCGCTGACATAGTCGCCCAAACTGTCACTTTAAGGCTATGTAAGGGCTTTTGATGTTTGCAATTTGGATTTTCGCAACTCCAGTAGCGACAATTTTGCTTATTGACATGGCCGTTGATGTGAAAGTGAGCCTCATCAGAGAATAACACGTTATTAAACGAAGTAAAGCGGTTCAACATTTCATTTGCGAAATTTAGTCTGTGAATAGTGTCAGTATCTTTTAATTCCTGTACTATCTGAATCTTGTACGGGTGAAGATGTAAATCTTTCTTTAAAATTCGCTGTAACGATGTTCTGGGTAAGTTTAATGCACTGGAACGCTTACGAGTAGACTGGGTAGGATTTTCACGAATTGAGTGTTTCACTACATCGATGTTTTCTTCCGTCCGTGATGTCCTTGGTCGACCTGACCGTTGTTTATCCAACGTCGAACCCCTCTCTTCTAACTTAATAACCCAGTTCTTAATAGTTTGAACACTTGGAATCTCTTTAAAGTTGCGTAAATTCTGATATTCTCGAAATTTACGCCGCGCAATGGTAGCCGAATCATTGTTTCGATAAAACTCGCGCACACAAAATGCACGGTCCGCACCGGTGAAACGCTCCATGGCGACTGAATTCCCAGAAACCGTCGGTACTCCCCCCGCACCGCGCGCGCCACTCATGCGCGCCTTTTGTATTTTATTCGAAATTTACATTTCTAACGACTTACGGGCCACCTTGTACGTAAAATAGATGATAGATGGCCTAAACACGACTATTAAATATAGAATGAATAGTTAAGTTATAAAATCGTGGATTGTTACGAATACATAATTTTATTCATAATAAACTTCCAGTAAGCATTAAAGAAGAGACAGAAATTGGTAAATTTAAAACCAACCTAAAAAGCTGGCTACTATTAAAATGTTTTTATGACGTAAAACAATTTTAAATTAATAGAATCTTAATGCCTAAATTTGACATTATTGTACTACTTTAGATTATTTTTTTGTGTAATTTTCTGTAGATTTTATATACGTACTCTTTTGACCATTGATTTATATATTACACTAGATTAGTAATTACCGCGCCAAAACATTGCCACTGCACATATGGCCAAAGCCATATACCTACCCAACGTCAGTTCAGTGTTCAATATGATGCCGAAAGAATTGAGCCGCGACAAAAAATGGGCAAATGCGTAGTGAAAGAATGCAATTCAAGGTCACAAAAACATAATAAATCAAGCGGAATCACTTTCAACACATCGTTTTTCGTTCTTGTTTTCATATAAACGTAAACACCTCAAATAATTAAATAAAATTATCTAATGTTGCGATTTAGGTTCAATGTTGCCACTTTTCCACCTTTGTGATTATCCCACATTAATGGGAGAACTATATATTTAACGGAGTAAGTTATTTTGTTACCTCTAATTTTAAATATTTTGGAAATAATAATAATAAGCTATGTTTCAACTTTCATATAAAATAATTAATTATGTATTCTTATTTAAGTTTATTCATGAACGATCTAACAACTATATTTTATTACCTATTTTATATTAATAATTTTATATTAATTATAACTTTATATTTTATGTTAGTTACATTTTATTACCTATTTTATATTGTTTGATACAATAATAATAATAATAAAAATTTATTTATTGAATAAAACCATAAAATAAAGGTTTGCTCCTCTAGTTTTGTATAATTCAATACTTTTGACATTCTAATTTTTACTATTTATGGGACATTTTAAAAATAATTGTAAATTACAGATACGAAACATATAGGAAAACGATTTCGTTGTAACAGAAAAGTAACAGAGAGGAGTTATTAGGGCCAGAGTATAATCACATACTTTTTAAAGAAGATTAGAAGTAATAATAATAAGTAAAATATTATTTTTCTCTATTCTATTCGAAATGGCTTGAGATAAAATGTAAACTGAACCCAAAAAATAACGTATTCCCAAAAAATAAATATTCATTACATTATATTTATAAACATAAAAAAATATGCTATAAATGTTGTAGTTCCTATAAATTGTGTACTCTAAGTCTTGAATAAAACTAAATTTACGGATTATATCGCGTTTATTTAACTGATTTTACTTATTTTTAATTCCCAACGTTACGGGTGCTTTACAGCAACCATGGTCACGGGGGGGGGGGGGGACTGAGATGTTTGACGTCCCAATGTCATTGTTAGCCCGGCTACCTTCAGTTTTTGAATATTAATTTTTGGTCCGATTTACGCAAAACGAACTTACAGTATCTTGAAGTCTTGCAGTGGTATGCTTGGGTTTGGGTTTAATTTTGTTAATTATAGGATCCCAAGCGGATGGCAGCACCCAACCATATTCTCTATTGAAATTAGGATGTTTTTAAGCTATTGCATAACTTCTATCGCGGGCCTTGAGCGCGGGGACCGAATCCAGAAATTTATTCCGTAACGAAAAAACCTCACGCTCCCCACTCCGATGGGCACGGAGGTGTGGCTTGAAGGCCGTGCATTGTCTAACGTCGTTTCTTTTCGGCAGTCTTCGATGGTCTTCGACACGGTGTTTGTGTGCGTGCAACTAGACGTATTGTACGACTCTACGAAGCTCGCACGAATCGAGACGAGCTGCTCCGAAATCGGACGAATACATAAGCAGCTGTTTATGAGAAAGTATATAGGTGTATAGGTATTTATGTACAACAGCGAATAGCTGTACTTGTAAAATTTGTGTATAAAGTGTTTTGAATATGAATGAACAAAGTGCATTTATTATTTATTTATTTAATAAAAGAAAAAAAATTGTTTTCTTATCGGTCACCACGCTCAAAAAGTGTAACTTGAATTAATATCAAAGAAAAAGAAATACTGCATAAATAAAATAAATAAATAATTATAATTGCATAAGTTAATACAAAATGCTATGCAATAGCTTTACCGCGGCAGTCCCCGAGTGCCATACGTATTTTTTAATTTCAATAGCCTCGCGTATCATCCTTGGTAGGAATCGGTGTTCTTTTGCGAGGATTTGTGGTTTATCAAATCGATCTTGAACATGTTCACAGACTGCAGACTTCCCGGAGCGTCGGTGCTTCACGTCAGCTATATGTTCTTTCACACGGGTTTTTATGGATCTTTTTGTTTGACCTATGTAAGAGAGACCACATTCACAATCTAACTTGTACACTCCTGCATCTTGTAGAGGGATATTACACTTGACGGATGGTAAAAATTGACTAATCTTCTTCGGCGGCTTGTAGTATGTTTTAGTTCAAGATGTAGCCAACCTTGTCTCTGACTCCTCTGACATATGGTAGTACAGCAGGCACACGCTCGACTGTGGCCGGCTTCACTCGGTCACTGTGACGTAGGTGCGGGATCCGAAGCTTGTTGTCTTGCAACAATTGCTTGACATGCTGCAGCTCGGCGGCCAGATGTTTTCTGTCACAGATCCCTCGTGCTCTCTGAAACAAAGATTTACCCACGGTGGCTAACTGTGAAGGATGATGGTGAGATTCACCATATAAATATCGGTTGGTATGGGTCTTTCTTCTATACACAGTGTGATCAATAGTGTTATCAGGATTTCGAATGACTAAAACATCTACGAAAGCTAAGCCATTACATCAGATTTGATAAACCACAAATCCTCGCAAAAGAACACCGATTCCTACCAAGGATGATACGCGAGGCTATTGAAATTAAAAAACATCCTAATTTCAATAGAGAAGATGGTTGGGTGCTGCCATCTGCTTGGGATCCTATAATTAACAAAATAAACCCAAACCCAAGCATACCACTGCAAGACTTCAAGATACTGTAAGTTCGTTTTGCGTAAATCGGACCAAAAATTAATATTCGAAAACTGAAGGTAGCCGGGCTAACAATGACATTGGGACGTCAAACATCTCAGTCCCCCCCCGTGACCATGGTTGCTATAAAGCACCCGAAACGTTGGGAATTAAAAAGAAGTAAAATCAGTTAAATAAACGCGATATAATCAGTAAATTTAGTTTTATTCAATGTGTAGTGTTCGCGTAAATTGTAATGATTTCTTATCATTACCCTAAGTCTCCTAAAATTATTAAATAAAAGTTTTAAATCAAATATTTAGCTATTAAAAAGAAAGAAACAGAACATTTTTTAAGTTTTTGTTTGGCTTGTCTCAAGCAAAGTTGAATAGGAGCTATAAAAGTTATTTCTGTTTGGTCTAGTTGTATAAACGTATACTATATAATACAAATATGAAATAGATAAATATTAATAAATTTAATTATTTTTATTTGTGTACAATGTGAACAAACCTTAACCGTTCATATCTGTTAAGTCACAGAAAAAAGTAACCGATATGATAACATGTATGAACGTATTGCTCATGTCTAACCTAAAAAAATCTTTTTTGCAATACCAGTTCTTACTTTCTTACGAATCTTTTATTTGTATTGAATTGTACCAATACCCATTTATTCTAAGCTGGCTTTAAAAGTATCACAGTAAAGTGTAACTTTTATTGTCGAAGAATGACTGCACCACAAAAATCTCGATACGGTGTCATCAACAAATTGGCCGAACGTTTTTGTGTCGCCAGTAAAATAATCCTGATAACTACCATAAAGGCAATAAAAATATAACATAACGGTAAGGGACAACAGAAATTAATGAAATCAGGACACGCATTAATTAATTAATTATAAATTACACGTTTTGTAGAACTCAATATATATTTATCGAATTCATTGGGCTTGAACCATGCTCTGTTAAGAAAGAAAATGCTTATGAATTGTAACGCTATATTGAATTATAAAATATTTTTAAAAGTACCGCCATGAAGGGGGACACAGGTTGCCTCTATGAAATATAATCTATCCTTGGTAAATTTTAGTGAAATTATTAATTTATTAAGATTTGTGGAGGATTTTATCGTTTTTATTTCATTTAAACAAGTATGTACAATCTGTTTATGAGAGTATTCATAAGTAGTTACGCCTTGATATTAAAATAACTATGTTGGACGTTAAAAATTACAATTATTTTTAAAATACAACTTGGGTAGTTAAACAATATTGACATGTTTGATTTGCTCCGTGAAGTAATAAATAATACAGTAGTAAAATTTTGTTAATACGTTCAAATTTTTACATAAACGTATAGTTAACTAAGTGACCTAACATATAGTGTAAATGATTTACTTCAATCTTATGATATTGCGACGTTATCAGTAAATTAATTTCGAAATTAAGTAAAATAACGTTTCACTGTGTACATCGCTTCGAGTTACTGCGGCCCGCTGCTGTGTGTGACTCATAACATAGAATTTCGTATTGCATTGTGCTGCGTTCAAATGAGTAAGTTCACTTGCTTTTGTGCTGCGTTGAGTTCTATATCCTTTCAACTGCGGACGTCTAACACTTGGACACGAAAATATCTCCGCTGACTGCGGGTGTCCAAGTACTGGACATTTTTTACCCGCTCTTTTAATGTCGAAATAAAGCATTACGCACTATGTCTAACTTATTCTACCATATGTCGATGTGTACAGGATAAAAAAGATTACCATAAAAACCCCACAGATTATACACTTTAGTAGGATTTTTTATATATACCATCTTAATGCTGCATCTGGTCCGAACTACATTCTACATGTGTGTAAGTTGATTGTTGGTTCTTGTAAGCTTACTATTAATGCGTTTTATGATAAAAAATTGTATTGTACCCTATGGTTTTGCGCATAAAATACTGTAAACAATAGATTTAAAATTAAACGAAATTAAAATCGAAGTATTAAAAAAACTTTGTTTCATCGAGAAATATGACAATTTTGTCTTTATTCAATATTTACTTACACTTATTACTTTGGGACTTTATTTAATTTATGTACTCGTTTATAGGAAATTTCATAGAGAATTCAGAAATGTATACATATTATAGTATTTGATATACCAAAATAAAGAAATTTGCGTTTAAACGGATTGCGCCCAATGCGCCGTCAATTTTATTAAACAGTCTTCCGCAGTCAACGGAGTATGACGGTTAGAGTCTCCGCAGCTGAAAGGATATGATAATAAAAACAAAGTATACTACTATTAGCTAATTTAAGTAATTATGCCGCAAGCAAGAGTGAAATTTGGATGTTGCGAAAGACAGACGGCATCACCTAATGCATTAAGCTGTTACTCCTGTAAAATCAAATATCATCTTAACTGTGTCAACATAAAAAAAATCATTAAAAAAGTTACCAGAGGAATTAAATCTAAATGGACTTGTCCATGTTGCTGTAGTAAGCTACCAAAATTTGACAACACTGACACGCCAATTAAAGCAACTACAAATCAACCTGAATCGGATAGTGAGGAATTCTCAACAAATATAAACTTAAGAAGGGATACAGTACAAAAGTTGGAAGTATCCGCCGAAAATATACGGCAAATTGTTAGAGAAGAATTAGAAAGTATTTTAGACAGTTTCAAAACCAAGATAATTAAACAGTTAGAGGTAAACACTAAGGAAGTTCTTGATAAATTCAATCAAATATCTGAGTCTATGTCCAAAGTCGAAAGTCAACTGGAACATATTCAAAACGAAGTACAATCCAATTGTAAGAAAATTAATGTATTAGAATCTGAAAATACAACGCTACGAAGTACAATCATCAACCTTAACTACAGACTTACACGACTTGAACAGCACTCTAGGGCCAGCAATCTTGAAATACAAAATATACCTGAACATAAATCGGAAAACTTAATCACAACAGTTAAGCAAGTTGCCAACACAGTTAACTGCAAGTTGGAAGAATCAGATATTCATCTGTGCACGAGAGTAGCTAAAGTAAATAAAGATAGCCGATGCCCTAGATCCGTTGTAATAAAATTTGGTTCCCCAAGAATACGTGATTACTTTTTAGCTGCTACACATAGATTTAACAAAACAGCTAAGAGTCAAAGTGAAAAGCTCAATAGTAGTCATCTTGGCATTGGCGGTGAGAAGCAGCCAGTCTTTGTCGTTGAGCATCTGTCACCCACCCAAAAGGAAATACATGCTGCAGTGAGATCTAAGGCAAAAGAACTCAACTACAAATTTGTCTGGGTCAAGGGAGGAAGAATATTTATGCGTAAGACGGAAACATCCGAGTACAAATTAATAAAGACCATCCAAGAACTATCTGAACTAAAATAGTTTTCATAGCAAACTTAGTGTATAAAGGTGTTTTATTGTTTATCTAAATTATTTTGTTTGTGTAACCTGTATGTTGTTAGATCATTTGATCATATATTATCAAAATGTAAGAGGCTTAAACACAAATGCGGTTGAGGTACGTCAACATATTATTAATAATAAATACGATGTTTATATATTCACGGAAACGTGGCTTAATAACAGTTGCTATGACACTGAAATCTTTGCCAGAGGCTATGCAGTGTACAGACGTGTGAAACTTGTGAAAACCTCTCCTCTATCAGGGCAAAAAAAAAAATGCGGGGGCGTGCTTATTGCTGTATCCGAACGACTCATGTCAAGGCGTATCGTAGAGTGGGAAACTGATTGTGAAGATATTTGGGTGTCAGTTACATCTAACTCTACCAAAAATCCAAATACAATACTACTATGCGCTGTGTATTTACCACCTCCAGTTACTAAAGATACTTTAGATATTTTTATAGATAAAGCAAATGGTATACTTGGTTCCCGAACTGATAGAGAAAGCATACTTATTGCCGGTGATTTCAATTTGAGTGGAATAACTTGGCTATGCAATCATAGAAACCACATCTTTAATCATATGTTACCATCAGGGTTCGGTAATAATGAGCTCTTATGTAAATTTGTTGATTTTATAAATCTCAATAACTTAAATCAATTTAACTATGTAAAAAACATAAAAAATCGTATATTAGATTTGATACTTTGCAATAAAGAAGTCTTGAATATTGTCGAAACACAAGATCCAGTAAGAAATATTGACAAGTTTCATCCTCCTCTTGTAATGAAAATGGAGATCTTATTAGAAAGTAATAGAAAACTACATCTTACCAAACGTAATTTGTAGTGTTATGCTACTTACATACCATTTTACACTATTTTAAATTTATTTTTCCATTCTGTTTTCGATTTTCTGCATTCATCTCAAAACTGGATATTTTGCATCACCTTTATTTCCATAGGAACCTGTAACATTTTTAAACCATAAGAACACAATAACAAATCATTTTCACGTCGTATTTTCACGTTATCGGCACTTTTTAAATCGATGTCAATGGAGTCTACTTTTTCGGTCTTTTATTTAGTTCTCCGTAACTCTGCAATTTCGTGCTTCATGCGCGCTGTTGCGCTACCTTTTTTCCTGTAACAATAATATCTCATTTTTCACTTAAATCTTGTCGTTTCTCTATTACGAGCCTAAAACCAAAATTTGACATGTTTTGACATCGTTGTTTATCTGGTTGTCATGGCAATTTTTATTCAAATATCGTTACCGGCCTGATGTTTTTACTTCAAAAATACTCTTTTCTTCTTGGCCATTTACAAAAATTTGCTTTTAATTTAAATAATTTCAAATTTGATTTAAATAATTTCTCGTTCTTATCCCAGATCCGTCAAAAAGTATAAAAGCCGAACAATCGGCCAATAGAGGTTCTCACTTCAGCTTTGATACGAGAAGCACCTCTTAAAGGCTTTATCCGCACTGCCTCGGGATCTTGCAAGCCTCTGCCTTCTCCTGAAGTCGTCGCCTAGCCACGCCTACGCCTCCACCTACTAGTGCCCGCGCTATCTTCGGCCGCTGTGCGTGCTTGTCTCAAGCGCTGCGTGTGCCTACTCCAGACGCTGCGTGTTCCTACTCCAGACACTGCGTGTCTACTCCGGGCGCTGTGTGTGTCTACTCCGGGCGTTGTGTGTGCTTACTCCGAGCGGTGTGTGTGCCTACTTTAAGTGCTGCGTGTACCTGCTCAATACGCTGTGTGTACCTACTCCAGACGCTGCGTGGACCTACTCCAGACGCTGCGTGTCTACTCCAGGCGCTGTGTGTGTCTACTCCGGGTGTTGTGTGTGCTCATTCTGGTCGCTGTGTGTGCCTACTTCAAGCGCTGCGTGTACCTAGATTAGGCGCTGTGCATCTACCACAGGCATAGCCTGTGAATACATTGTTTCCGTACTCATTTATCTTTATTAACTTTTTTTTTTTTAAAAATTGTAATTCACTATCATCACTACAGCCCATCATCACCTTCATATCTTTTTTTTTATATAAAAGAAACTGTAAATATCTTTACAAATTTTAAATAAATTATTTTCTTTTTGGTTGTTTCGTTGTTAGGTTAGGTTCTATAGTTTTTAATTGTCGCTTTACATTTTATAAAAGAAACTGTAAATATCTTTACAAATTTTAAATAAATTATTTTCTTTTTGGTTGTTTCGTTGTTAGGTTAGGTTCTTTAGTTTTTAATTGTCGCTTTACGACATTTTGGCGCCCAACGTAAAAGTTCTTCTCTCTTAATTTTTCTTTTTTCTCTTTTCTTCACCTTAACTACGCCTTGTCCATTTCCTTTTGATTTAATTGCTTTCTCTTTCATTCTTAACTCTTTATTTACTCATCCTTATCATATCTTCCAAATTCTAAAACAAAACTTCATCTAGTTTTTCAACTTATCTGGATTATGTTTAGACCTACATATAACACTTCACTTACATTCATCACTTTAATATTTTTATTCTAGATAACTTAAAGAGGTACAATCTTCCAAATTCTAAAACAAAACTTCATCCAGTTTTTCAACTTATCTGGATTATATTTAGACCTGCATATAACACTTCACTTACATTCATTCTAGATAACTTAAAGAGGTACAATTTTTAATTAATTTTTTATTTTTTAAACTTAACACTTAATTACAACAATGAAAAGGGTTATTAAGTACGAATTCCTTAACAAGGCTGAAACTCGAATACGAAGTGAAGATTAGATGTGAGGAACCAGCTAATACTGTTTTGCATGACACTACATTTGTATATATGTTTGTATATTTGTATATATGTTTGTATATATGTAAAATTATTACCTGATTAATTTCTTTATCTTTATCTTCACTCAGGAGCGGATGACAACTCCTTAAATAAGCCTGAATGTCCTTTCGAAATGTTTTTTTTCCACGCAGGAGCGGATAACAACTCCTTAAATAAGCCTGAATGTCCTTTCGAAAACACACTTTTAGAGTGGTAGTCATTGAATGTGAACTCCACCCTTACCTGAATGCAGATGATGAATGTAAGAGATAGTATATCTGATTTTGCCTGGTAATGTCTGTTACTGCAAAGCTGTGTTTTTATGGTTTATTTTAGAATGTACATGTCAAAATTTTTGCTGAGTCAAAAATTTTCCAGGGTCTGGGGGAAAATGTAGTGTTATGCTACTTACATACCATTTTACACTATTTTAAATTTATTTTTCCATTCTGTTTTTGATTTTCTGCATTCATCTCAAAACTGGATATTTTGCATCACCTTTATTTCCATAGGAACCTGTAACATTTTTAAACCATAAGAACACAATAACAAATCATTTTCACGTCGTATTTTCACGTTATCAGCACTTTTTAAATCGATGTCAATGGAGTCTACTTTTTCGGTCTTTTATTTAGTTCTCCGTAACTCTGCAATTTCGTGCTTCGTGCGCGCTGTTGGGCTACCTTTTTTCCTGTAACAATAATATCTCATTTTTCACTTAAATCTTGTCGTTTCTCTATTACAAGCCTAAAACCAAAATTTGACATGTTTTGACATCGTTGTTTATCTGGTTGTCATGGCAATTTTTATTAAAATATCGTAACCGGCCCGATGTTGTTACTTCAAAAATACTCTTTTCTTCTTGGCCATTTACAAAAATTTGCTTTTAATTTAAATAATTTCAAATTTGATTTAAATAATTTCTCGTTCTTATCCCAGATCCGTCAAAAAGTATAAAAGCCGAACAATCGGCCAATAGAGGTTCTCACTTCAGCTTTGATACGGGAAGCACCTCTTAAAGGCTTTATCCGCACTGCCTCGGGATCATGCAAGCCTCTGACTTCTCCTGAAGTCGTCGCCTAGCCACGCCTACGCCTCCACCTACCATTGCCCGCGCTATCTTCGGCCGCTGTGCGTGCTTGTCTCAAGCGCTGCGTGTGCCTACTCCAGACGCTGCGTGTTCCTACTCCAGACACTGCGTGTCTACTCCGGGCGCTGTGTGTGTCTACTCCGGGCGTTGTGTGTGCTTACTCCGAGCGGTGTGTGTGCCTACTTTAAGTGCTGCGTGTACCTGCTCAATATGCTGTGTGTACCTACTCCAGACGCTGCGTGGACCTACTCCAGACGCTGCGTGTCTACTCCAGGCGCTGTGTGTGTCTACTCCGGGTGTTGTGTGTGCTCATTCTGGTCGCTGTGTGTGCCTACTTCAAGCGCTGCGTGTACCTAGATTAGGCGCTGTGCATCTACCACAGGCATAGCCTGTGCATACATTGTTTCCGTACTCATTTATCTTTATTAACTTTTTTTTAAAAAAAATTGTAATTCACTATCATCACTACAGCCCATCATCACCTTCATACCTTTTTTTTATATAAAAGAAACTGTAAATATCTTTACAAATTTTAAATAAATTATTTTCTTTTTGGTTGTTTCGTTGTTAATGATTTCTTAAATTTACGCGAACACTACACATTGAATAAAACTATTATTTACGGATTTTATCGCGTTTAATTACATTAATTTATTTTTATTATTATCCCGACGTTTCGGGTGCTTTACATGACCCCCGTGACCATGGGCGCTGTAAAGCACCCGAAACGTCGGGATAATAATAAAAATAAATTAATGTAATTAAACGCGATAAAATCCGTAAATAATAGTTTTATTCAATGTTTCGTTGTTAGGTTAGGTTCTATAGTTTTTAATTGTCGCTTTACATTTTATAAAAGAAACTGTAAATATCTTTAGAAATTTTAAATAAATTATTTTCTTTTTGGTTGTTTCGTTGTTAGGTTAGGTTCTTTAGTTTTTAATTGTCGCTTTACGACAAATTTTTATAAAGGTAACTATAGAACTATACCTGAAATCGGTGTCATGGGAGAATGAATTTAGTTCTTGTGATAATCTCAATGAAATGGTAAAAAGATTCTATGAACTGCTAAACTATGCTATTGAAAAGCATATTCCTATGACTAAAGCCGACCATGGGCCTTATCCTGTGTGGTACTCGTCCCATTTAATCAAACTTCTAAGACAAAAATATAGATACCATAAAAAATAAAAAAGTATAAAAATCCACTAGATCAAATAGAATTTGAATATTTAAGCCAAAACTGTAAAAAGCTAATAAAGGAGTGCTATAATAAATACATAAATACAATAGAGACAAATATTAAAACCAACCCCAAACTATTTTGGACATATATATCAAAAATCTACGAAAGAATTGCTCATTATATCCTAATACCACGACCTTTAAAGATGATAAATCATCAGATACAAAGCTAATAGTGGACATGTTTGCATCTCATTTTTCTTCAACATGTGAAAGAGATCTTAATGATAACAATTCAAAAAATAATATGTACACTGGACTAATACCTAATTCCTTTGATGTTATCGGGGAAATTCAATTTAGACCAGAAGATGTCAAAAATAAACTAAAAAAGCTAGATATCACAAAAGGAGTAGGCCCAGATAATATACACCCACTACTTTTATTAAACTGTGCAGATGCGTTAACTTTTCCACTAACTTTTCTATACAATCGATCTCTCAAAATGGACATATTCCCCAATGAATGGAAACTAGCAAGAGTAGTCCCTATATTTAAGAATGGAGCAAAAGATTTAGTGGTTAACTATAGTCCGATTTCTATCTTATCAGCAATACCAAAAGTATTTGAATCATTAGTTCACTCTGTAATTTATCGGCATACTCAAAAATACATCAACGAAAATCAGCATGGTTTTATGTCAAGGAGGCCGACCAACACTAATCTTATTGTTTTCACTTCAGATTTAAAAGAAAAAGTAGATCAAGGCTTACAAGTTGACGCCATCTATACAGATTTTTCGAAAGCTTTTGACAAAGTAAATCATAGCATCCTGATTAATAAACTATATTTATTTGGAATTACAGATAACCTACTGGAGTGGTGTAAATCTTACCTTTCAAATCGCTTTTCTAGGGTGGTAATTGATGGCAAAAAATCTGGGCTATCTTACCGTTTTGGTACTACAAGAAATGTCAAAACCTATCATGAAAAAATTAAGCATTTTCAACTAGAACCCCTTTCCCTACGCCGAAATCACTTAGACATGTCACTCCTACATAAGATCGTAAATAATTACATTGACTGTGTCCCGTTATTGTCCAAATTTCAATTTAACGTACCATGCAGAATACCAAGATATCCGTGTAGCCTTTTTAAGATCAAATTTTGTAGAACCAACTTAGGTCGCGACTCCCCAGTAATCCGTATATCTCGCCTGTACAACAAGCTCACCAAAAATGAACCCAACCTCAACGTTCACCATGATACCCTTGCTCAATTTATTGCCAAACTAAAGCATGTTGACGTACGTTAAATTTCAGTTCCACAATTAACTTTTATTATTTTATCATTATTTTTTATTTAAGAACATATTTTTCTCAATTTAGTAAAATTTTGTCATTTGTAACACAACGCATGCTGTGATTGCCTATAATTATAAGAGCAGTTAATCATGTAAATTTATAACGTTGTAATGTAACCAAACATTAATTGCTGTTTCTTATGTTGGTAATCCAAATAAAAAAAAATACCCTTATAATGATTGACATGACGGTTATAATTTTAATTATATTTAAATTCTTTGCTTGAAATGATGATTGTAATTTTAACATTTTTAATTTATATTTATTTGTTTAAATTAATTAATGATTATGTATTTTCATTTAATTAATAATTTTCGCATGCCAGATGTGGTAAACAAGTCGACTATTTACAATATGCAACTATTTGTCACCTCTGATGTACCATGTTTAAGCGAATACATGATATTATTATTTTTGGGGTATCTATATGGTTTTCTAATCTGGTTGGGTTCCATAAATATATAATTTTGAATAAGAATGATAAATATACATAATATCAATAAAATAAATACATAAAAAATACATAAATAAATAAAAGCCCAACCATATGGAAGCCCTTGGCAGGGGAGACCAAACGGCCGAGGGTTAGGGGGAAAGGGAAAGAAACCAGCGGACAGTGCGGACGGTATCGAGAGGCACCACCTTCTGCATTTGAGCCTGGAGCGGTCCGTCACGGAGTCCCAGTCGCCTCAGATGACCCGAGGGGCTGACCGGGATTAGTCCATTCGCAGAGACGATAACAGGAATAATTTCGGTCGGCAGACGACACCCCACATTTCGGTCACCTCGTGAGCCAGGTCCAGATATTTTGTTTGCTTATCTGTTTCGGCTTTCACGAGGTTCTCGTCATACGGAATGGTAATGTCGACCAAAAATATCCTTCTTGTGTGTCTGTGCCCGGTCCATCAGCACAATATCAGACTTATTAATAGTCCTGTCTGTGATGATGGCTCGGTCCCAGTAGAGCCTGGCGCGGTCATTTTCGAGCACGACTTCCAGAAAGTACTTGTAATAAGGCAATTTCCGGTCCACGAGACCGTATTTCAGAGCGAGCTCCTGGTGTAGAATTCTGGCTACTTGGTTGTGCCTGTGCAAGTATTCAGAGTAAGAAAGCGCCGAACAACCAGAGGTGACATGCCTAAGTCCGGTGAGACTTAGGCATCTCTGCCGGAGATGACTCAACGGGTTGACGACAAGCTCGACAGACGTCGACGGTGCCATATTTTTTTTTTCATTATGTGCGAGGAGGTATGCAGGTCTAGGGAAAGAGACCAGTATCACTGCGAGCTAAAAGATTTATTGTGATCGCTGCTATGGCTATAGTTCACTGCTAAGCCCTATGTATTTAATGAATAGAAGCTGTGAGCAATTTCACTTCTTCTGGGCGGAGTACATAGTTTCCCAGATGTGTGTTACGTTTGCGCATTAAGGGTCCGCAATCAGTTATGATGTGTAGAGGCGTTTCTTCCGTTATGGAACAGCACGGACACATCTTTGAGTTACTTAGTGCCAGGACGGACATGTGCTTTTTAAGACAACAGTGTTCAGTTAAGGCTCTTGCCAGAATGCGCAACTTATTTTACTTAATCCCAAGGCTTCTGAAGCGAATTTACGATCAAAAGCCCGGATTAACGTTTTAGAATGTTTTAAGCCTAGTGTGTCAGACCAGATCTTAAGTGATTTATGGTGATAAAGAGTTTCAAGGGTCAATCGGGCTAGGCTTCTTGAGATCCATCTTAAAACGACCCTTTTGTTACATCCCAAGGCGTTTAAATGGTTCACGCAGTTTCCAACTAGCTTCGAGTTCACTAAGTTTGACCTCAGCACTAGCAATGCTGCTTGACTATCAGAGTTTATATAAATTATATGGTTGACGTAGTGTTTTTGCAGATTGATTTCTGCACATCGAAGTATGGCGAAAATTTCTGCCTGGAAGATAGAGGTGTATTACCCAAATTTTTTCAACCATCTCTTTTTGGTAAAGGGTATTATAACAGTTTTATCAGCATTAACTGATTAACTGCTATCCCTACACCAGTTATTTATGGTGTTTAGGGCTCTTTGTATTATTGACGATAAAGTATTTTGGCAAAAGCCCCTCGCAATGATCACAAGGTCATCAGCATAACCCGGTGTGTCAATACGTAGGTCTGCCATTTTGTACAATAGTTGGTCAACCGCAAGAGTCCAAAGAAGGGGTGACAAAACACCTCCTTGTGGGCAGTCTTTTGTAGTTGCAATCTCAATCGAAGTTTGAAACAGCGCTATTTTTGCCTTTCTGTTTGAGAGCAATGACTTCACCCATCTGATGGTTGTGGGGTCAATATTTTTAGATGTCAGCCCCACTCAGCAGTGATGTGGGGCTACTGTCGAAGGCACCGTCAATATCTAGAAAGGCACAAAGAGCTATTTCTTTATCTTCCAGTGCTTTTTCGACCCTGTCAATGACACTGATCAGGACTGTTTCCGTAGATTTGCCTCTGCGGTAAGCATGCTGGTTGTAATGTAGCTCTAGCTACGAGGCCCATACATTACGAAGGAGAAAGGAAGATAGGCTTATGGGTCTAAAGGACTTTGGTAAAGCGTAGTCCTTTCTACCAGCCTTAGGTATAAATAGAACCTTAACAATTGTCCATCGTTCTGGAATATATCCCCATGCAAAATATGCTCTGAAGATTTTTTGTTAATTTTTCATCCTTTAGCATGTATCTCCGATAGTTGTTGGTCTTAAAAACTTGATCCCATCCCATCCCACCAACACCGTGTAGTGGGTTTTGGAGGAATGTATGGCTCTGGAAATATCCTCATACATTTCCTCCACCTCCTCATCGGGATGTGCCGAGGTTGGTTCGTAGACCTGTATGACCTTCAGCGAATACCGTTTGGTGATTCTGAGTATCAGATACGCGACCCTCGTCGACACACTCCCAATCTTTACAAAGTTGTTGACGAGAGACTTGTGGACGATAAATCCGACACCTCCTTGGGACAGATGGTCGCCCTCCCGGTGATAGAACAAGTTGCCGGACTCGAGGATCGCCGTGTCCTCCCCCTCTCTTCGGACCTCAGATAATCCAATAATATGCCAGCGCAACTTGTCTACCTCTTCTTCCAGCTCCAGTATCTTCTCATCAGTCCTCAGACGGGGGGCCGTCCGTTTACGTCGTTATTCATGGGGGATATTTGCTATAGTTGCCACGCTTGGCGAGCGGGTTGGCAACCGTAGTTTTTTATTACGTCACAGTTGTTATTTTTTTCTGCCTGTCTCCCTCTGTCGCCTCTTACGACACCCACGGGGAGATATGGGGTAGTGGATATTCTCAACCGCCACTACACGGCGTAATGGAATATAGTAGTATAATAGTAAATACATGAATATAGATTATAAGTCACAAGTTGCTATTAGAAAAACTTGAAAGCATCGGAATCAAAGGTAGTGCTCTTAAAATGCTTAAATCATACCTATCAGATAGATCGCAAGTAGTAAAGCTGGATAATTTTCAAAGTAGTGCCTTACCTATCACGCATGGTGTGCCGCAGGGATCTATACTTGGGCCACTCCTATTTCTAGTCTATATTAACCAAATCGCAAAGCTAGGGTTACATGGTCATCTAACTTTTTACGCTGACGATACATGTCTATTTTATTTCGGATCTAAAATACATGATATTATCTTGCAAGCGCAAGAAGATCTAGAACAATTGTCTGAGTGGTTCCGATATAACTTGCTAACGGTAAACACTTCTAAAACATGTTACATAATTTTTAAAGCAAAGAACAAAACTATACCATTACATGACCCACTGACAATTGATAACATCCGCTTAGAACAAAAAACCTGCGAAAAATATCTAGGCTTGAGAATGGACAATTACTTAACATGGAATAGGCTAACAGATCACATTAAAAGTAAACTTTCGGCACTTACTGGATCACTTCACAATATTTCCCATTGTCTACCTAAAAAAATGCGTAACACTACTTATAACTCTTTAGTTAAATCACATTTACTTTATCTTATAGAAATTTGGGGCAATGCTGCTAAAACTAAGTTACGGTAACTTCAAAGAATACAAAATAAAATCATAAAAATACTTTTTCACTACCCCTATTTAACAGCAACTTCTAAAATTTTCAAAGAAAAAAACCTTATGAACGTTCAACAACTACATACATATAATACTTACATTATAATTAGGAGAATACTAGATAAAACCATTCATACTAACTTGTCTTTTGTAAAAGTCTTTGTAAAAAAATTGTCTTTTGTAAAAAAATCACAAATTTGTAAACGAAGTCTTCGTCGACCTAGCTTACTTGTACTACCAAAGGTACGAACAAACTACGCAAAAAAGCATTACCTTTGAAGGAGCACAGATTTATAATAAATTGCCTTGTAATACAAAAAAAATGTAAGCTCATTTAGTAGTTTTTAGTCTCAACTATCACAACACGTAATTGAACATTTTTCACCATTAAATTGAGGCTATGAAGTTACTGACTGAGTGTTCTGCGACCATTAGAATAAGTATACTAAATAATAATAATAATAATAATAATAATAATAATAATAATAATAATAATAATAATAATAATAATAATAATAATAATAATAATAATAATAATAATAATAATAATTCTACACCAGAATTCTACACCAGGAGCTCGCTCTGAAATACGGTCTCGTGGATCGGAAATTGCCGTATTACAAGTACTTGCCGGAAGCCGTGCTCGAAAATGATCGCGCCAGGCTCTATTGGGACCGGGCCATCATCACAGACAGGACTATTCTTGCGAATAAGCCTGATATTGTGCTGATGGACCTGGCACAGTCAAGGATATTTTTGGTCGACATTACCATTCCGTGTGACGAAAACCTCGTGAAAGCCGAAACAGATAAGCAAACAAAATATCTGGACCTGGCTCACGAGGTGACCGACATGTGGGGTGGTCTGCCGACCGAAATTATTCCTGTAGTCGTCTCTGCAAACGGGCTAATCCCAGTCAGCCTCTCGGGTCATCTGAGGCGGCTGGGTCTACGTGGCGGACCGCTCCAGGCTCAGATGCAGAAGGCGGTGCTCCTCGATACCGCCCGCATCGTCCGCCGGTTTCTTCCCCTTTCCCCCTAACCCTCGGCCGTTTGGTCTCCCCTGCCGAGGGCCTCCATCTGGTTGGGCTTTTATTTATATATGTATTTTTATATTTAGTTTATGTTATTGATATTTATGTATATTTATCTTTTTATTTCCATTTATAATTATATATTTATAGAACCCAACCAGATGAGAAAACTATATTGATAGCCCACATAATAATAATAATTAGGCGTAGGGAAGTGACGACCCCATCGCCCGCTGATGTAACGGTTATGTGACAAAACCGCTACGTCAGCGCAGTCAGTCAGCACCTTGCCAAGAGGTGTTAGTGCCGTGCCTCGGCAAAAATTGAAGGTGCCAAGGCCCGCTTGTGCTCATGGCCTAACCATGAAACGGCGCCGGGTCTGGGCGTCTCCCGCTAAATGACGCCCTAAAATGGATGATGGAATCAAATGGAACGCGCAAAGGGCCGCTGCCTGGAGGTCGCCAGGGCGCGTCTGGAGCTGGCGCTGGACGCGACAGCATGCGAACCGCCAGCCGAGCGCGAGGTGCTGCACGACCACCCAGCAGCTCCTCGCATCCATCATCCCCACCAGCTGGCTTGGTGTCGGCAGGGTCTTCGCGGGCTCAGCAGTCGGCACCCGCCACTGGTGCAGTACGCCGCATGCGTTGGACAACCCAGATGAACAGCAACGCATTGCGGGCGTATTTTAGGGCGAAAGGGGGAGAAACTGGAGGTTTTGCGTATCGGGCAAGGATGCATCGACTTTTTGCTGAGCTGGAGCCATCTGTAACCGTCACCGAGCAAAACCTGGCAGACCGAGTTCGGTATATCTTGCGCTCAAATACATTTGATGTCACCGAACTCGAACGGCTACGACGTGAGGCTGTTCCTTCATCGGGTGAAAATGCTGCGGCTGAGGATGCGGCGCCACAACTTGCTGAGCAAACGGCAAATGTGGATGCCGCCGTGAATACGCCAGTTGTGGTTGATTCAAACGATGATGGAACAGTCGCCCAGGAGCTGGAACTAGAGCAAATGAGGAGAACATTGGAAGAGGCGATTGTGGAAACGCGCAGTACGCCTCTCGAAAATCGACCGCGACTTCCCCGCTTAGCCCTAAGCAAGCGGAATCGGGCTGTCGTGAGGGCTCTGAACCCAATGCTGGTTACCTATTTGGAAGCCAGCCGGGACCTTTGCGAGACGGACTCAATTCTTTTTGGCGCCGCGCTGGCAGTCTGCCGTATCATAGGCGCCAAGGTTTCCACGGCTGGACGCGCTACTGGCCATAGTAGCGCTATCCCAGCATGGAGAAGAAGAATTGAGGAACGTATCGCAAGGGCTAGAGCTCTCATCGGCAGACTGATATGCTTCAGATCAGGCAACAACAGGCCAAGAATTGTGCGCACCGTCAGGATGGCGTTTGCTGGGACAAATGTTAGTTTGTCCCAGCCGGATATAATGCAAAAACTGACGGAGCGCATAGACGACCTGAAGCAAAGAATAGCTCCTTGGGGAAAGCGGATTCGGCGATATACCGAGAGGTCGACACGGTTCAACCAGAATCGTCTCTTCCAGAGTGATCAGAAGAGGCTCTATAAATCATTGGAGCGACCAATACTAAGTGGAACGGGCCCTGCACCAAATCAGACCGACACGGTCGCATTCTGGCGCAGCCTGTGGTCAGAGCCCGTAAACCACAACGAGGGCCCTTGGACGGAAGTTGTGGCGAGTCGCATTACGCCGGATGACGTAGCTGAGGCGGTCCGTAGGGCCCCGAACTGGAAAAGTCCGGGGCTCGACGGGCTGCATCACTACTGGCTGAAGGGGTTTGTGGTGTGTCACACTGTGCTCGCCCGACAGTTCCAAGAGGCTCTCAACCAGAAGTCGCTCCCGAGCCTCTTCACTACTGGGATCACTCATTTGGTTCCTAAAGACCAGGTTACCACAGACCCGAGCAAATACCGCCCCATCACGTGTCTGCCGACCATATACAAGACACTAACATCCATTTTGAGCGCGAGAATCACTCGTCACCTGGAATCAAATCAGGTGATGTCGCGCGCTCAAAATGGATGTCGGGGCGGCGGCCGTGGAACCAAGGAACCACTCCTCATTGACGCGGTCATTGGCAAAGTGGTGAAACGCAACCGTCGGAACTTCTCCGCCGCCTGGATAGACTACAGAAAGGCATTTGACTCGGTGCCCCATACATGGCTAAAGAGGATCCTCGAGCTGTACAAGATTGATCGTACAGTTCGAGACTTCCTCGAGCGGTGTATGGGGCAGTGGAGTACGATCCTCTGTCATCTAGGCGAGCGGATGACGGATGTGGAAAGCCGCATAAGGATAAGAAGGGGTATATTCCAGGGCGACTGTCTGAGTCCAATCTGGTTCTGCCTCTCTTTGAACCCTCTCAGTACTTTACTGGAGGGTTCCGGGAGGGGATTTCAGCTTCGGAAGGGAGGTACAAAAGTGACCCACCTCTGCTATATGGATGACCTCAAATTATTCGCCTCCAGTCGCTCCCATCTTATGGAATTGCTAAACATCACTTGTGAATTTAGCAATTCTATTGGAATGGAGCTGGGGACGGATAAGTGTGCGGTCCTCCATGTTGAGAGGGGTAGGGTTGCTAACTCTGAGGGCATAGACTTATCTATGCCCGTCAACTTCAGGACCCTTTCCGAGGCTGAAACATACCGATATCTGGGTATGTCACAGAACATGGGTATCGATGAGGCTGGTACGAAACAGTCAGTTTGCGACACGTTTTATGCACGCTTGACCAAAGTGCTCAACAGCCTTTTGTCCGGTGTGAATAAGGCACACGCATATAACGGCTGGGTCATGCCTGTCCTCATGTATACCTTTGGCATACTCAGGTGGACTCAGACCGAACTTAACGCCCTGGATAGAAAAGTCCGCACTACCATGACGTCCCATAGGATGCATCATCCGAGATAGTCGGTAATGAGGCTGTACTTGCCGCGAAAGCATGGTGGGCGTGGCTTCCTGAGCGCGCTCACCATGCATAATCGCGAAGTGTGCAGCCTCCGTAATTACTTCCTGGTGAGATCGGATGATCCATTCTATAATGACGTCATTTCTAGTGATAAAGGACTTACCCCTCTATCCTTAGCCAACGAGCAATGGCAGGACCCGGCAGTACTAAGCATTTCCGACCGGGAGACCGTATGGAAGGAGAAGGAGCTCCACGGGAGGTACTACAGGGTTCTACATGAGCCCTTCGTAGATACAGTTGCCTCCCTCAACTGGCTACGTTTCGGTGACCTCTTCGGGGAAACCGAGGGTTTTGTCTGTGCAATCCAGGATCAGGTTATTAAGACCAACAACTATCGGAGATACATCCTAAAGGATGGCACCGTCGACGTCTGTCGAGCTTGTCGCCATCCCGGTGAGTCACTTAGGCATGTCATCTCCGGTTGTTCGGCGCTTTCTAACTCTGAATACTTGCACAGGCACAACCTAGTAGCCAGAATTCTACACCAGGAGCTCGCTCTGAAATACGGTCTCGTGGGCCGGAAAGTGCCGTATTACAAGTACTTGCCGGAAGCCGTGCTTGAAAATGACCGCGCCAGGCTCTACTGGGACCGGGCCATCATCACAGACAGGACTATTCTTGCGAATAAGCCTGATATTGTGCTGATGGACCGGGCACAGTCAAGGATATTTTTGGTCGACATTACCATTCCATATGACGAGAACGAGTTTCTTTCCCTTTCCTCCTAACCCTCGGCCGTTTGGTCTCCCCTGCCGAGGGCTTCCATCTGGTTGGGCTTTTATTTATTTATGTAGTTTTGTATTTATTTTATGTTATTAATATTTATGTATATTTATCGTTTCATTTTAATTTATAATTATATATTTATATAACCCAACCAGATGAGAAAACTATATAGATACCCCAAATAATAATAATAATAATAATAATAATAATAATAATAATAATAATAATAATAATAATAATAATAATAATAATAATAATAATAATAATAATAATAATAATAATAATAATAATAATAATAATAATAATAATAATAATAATAATAATAATAATAATAATAATAATAATAATAATAATAATAATAATAATAATAATAATAATAATAATAATAATAATAATAATAATAATAATAATAATAATAATAATAATAATAATAATAATAATGATAATAATTGACGACCCCATCGCCCGCTGACGTAACAGTTAAGTGACAAAACTGCTACGTCAACGCAGTCAGTCAGCGCCTTGCGAGAGGTGTGAGCGCCGTGCCTCGGCAGAATTCAGGGTGCAAAGGCCCGTTTGTGCTTATGGCCGTCCACGATACGGTGCCGGGCCTGGGCGTCTCCCGTTAATGGACGCCCATATTATGGATGATGGAGAAAAAGATAGTGCGCAAAGGGCCGCTGCCTGGAGGTCGCCAGGGCGCGTCTGGAGCTGGCGCTGGACGCGACAGCATGCGGGCCGCCAGCCGAGCGCGGGGTGTTGCAAGACCACCTAGCAGCCCCCCGCATCCATCATCCCCACCAGAAGGCTTGGTGTTGGCTGGGTCTTCTCGGACTCAGCAAGCGGCACCCGCCGCTGGTGGAGCACGTCGCATGCGTTGGTCTAAATCGATGAATGAAAACGCACTGCGGGCGTATTTTAGGGCAAAAGGGGAAGAAACTGGATGTTTGGCGTATCGGGCTCGGATGCATCGCTTTTTTGCAGAGCTGGAGCCATCTCTATCCGTCACTGAGCAAAACCTGGCAGACCGAGTTAGGTACATCCTGCGCTCCAACATATTTGGTGACGCCGAACTCGAGCGAATACGACGTGAGGCTATTCCTTCATCGAATGGAAATGCTGCGGCTGGGAATGCGGCGCCACTAGATGCGCAACAAACTGCATATGTGGATGCTGCCGTCAACATTCCATTTGTGGCTAATTCAGACGATGATGGAATAGTCTCCCACGAACTAGAGAAAATGAGGAGCATACTGGAAGAGTCGATGCTGGAAACGCGCAGCATGCCTCTCGATAATCGACCGCGACTTCCCCGCATACCCCTTAGCAAGCGAAATCGGGCTGTCGTGCGGGCTCTTAACCCAATGCTGGTAACCTATTTGGAAGCCAGCCGGGACCTTTGCGAGACGGATTCAATTCTTTTTGGCGCCGCACTGGCAGTATGCCGTATTATTGGCGCCAAACTTCCCGTGGCTGGACGTGCTACTCAAAAAAGTAGCGCCATACCAGCCTGGAGAAAAAGAATTGAGGACCGTATCGCAAAGGCAAGGGCCCTTATCGGCAGACTGACAAGCTTCAGGTCGGGTAATACTAGACCGAGGATTATGCGCACCGTTAGGATGGCGTTTGCTGGGACAAGGAACGTGGAACCAAGGAACCACTCCTCATTGACGCGGTCATTGGCAAAGTGGTGAAACGCAACCGTCGGAATTTCTCCGCCGCCTGGATAGACTACAGAAAGGCATTCGACTCGGTGCCCCATACATGGCTAAAGAGGGTCCTCGAGCTGTACAAGATTGACTGTACAGTTCGAGACTTCCTCGGGCAGTGTATGGGGCAGTGGAGTACGATCCTTTGCTATCTGGGCGAGCGGATGATGGCTGCGGAGAACCACATAAGGATAAGAAGGGGTATCTTCCAGGGCGATTGTCTGAGTCCAATCTGGTTTTGCCTCTCCCTGAACCCTCTCAGTACTTTACTGGAGGGCTCCGGGAGGGGATTTCAGCTTCGGAAAGGAGGTACAAAAGTGACCCACCTTTTCTATATGGATGACCTCAAATTATTCGCCTCCAGTCGCTCCTATCTTATGGAATTGCTAAACATCACGTGTGAATTTAGCAATTCTATTAGAATGGAGCTGGGGACGGATAAGTGTGCGGTCCTCCATGTTGAAGGGGGAAGGGTTGCTAACTCTGAGGGCATAGACTTATCTATGCCCGTCAACTTAAGAACCCTTTCCGAGGCTGAAACATACCGATACCTGGGTATGTCACAGAACATCGGTATCGATGAGGCTGGTATGAAACAGTCAGTTTGCGACGTGTTTTATGCACGCTTGACCAAAGTGCTTAACAGCCTTTTGTCCGGTGTGAATAGGACACACGCATATAACGGTTGGGTCATGCCTGTCCTCATGTATACCTTTGGCATACTCAGGTGGAGTCAGACTGAACTTAACGCCCTGGATAGAAAAGTCCGCACTACAATGACGTCCCATAGGATGCATCATCCGAGATCGTCGGTAATGAGGCTGTACTTGCCGCGAAAGCATGGTGGGCGTGGCTTCTTGAGCGCGCTCACCATGCATAATCGCGAAGTGTGCAGCCTCCGTGATTACTTCCTGGTGAGATCGGATGATCCATTCTATAAAGACGTCATTTCTTGTGATAAAGGACTTACCCCTCTATCCTTAGCCAACGAGCAATGGCAAAACCCGGCAGTGCAGAGCATTTCCGACCGGGAGACCGTATGGAAGGAGAAGGAGCTCCACGGGAGGTTCTACAAGGCTCTACATGAGCCTTTCGTAGACACAGCAGCCTCCCTCCACTGGCTACGCTTTGGTGATCTCTTCGGGGAAACCGAGGGTTTTGTCTGTGCAATACAGGATCAGGTTATTAAGACCAACAACTATCGGAGATACATCCTAAAGGATGGCACCGTCGACATCTGTCGAGCTTGTCGCCATCCCGGTGAGTCACTTAGGCATGTCATCTCCGGTTGTTCGGCGCTTTCTAACTCTGAGTACTTGCACAGGCACAACCTAGTAGCCAGAATTCTTCACCAGGAGCTTGCTCTGAAATACGGTCTCGTGGATCGAAAATTGCCGTATTACAAGTACTTGCCGGAAGCCGTGCTCGAAAATGGTCGCGCCAGGCTCTATTGGGACCGGGCCATCATCACAGACAGGACTATTCTTGCGAATAAGCCTGATATTGTGCTGATGGACCGGGCACAGTCAAGGATATTTTTGGTCGACATTACCATTCCGTATGACGAGAACCTCGTGAAAGCCGAAACAGACAAGCAAACAAAATATCTGGACCTGGCTCACGAGGTGACCGACATGTGGGGTGACCGAAATTATTCCTGTAGTCGTCTCTGCAAACGGGCTAATCCCAGCCAGCCTCTCGGGTCATCTGAGGCGACTGGGACTACGTGGCGGACCGCTCCAGGCTCAAATGCAGAAGGCGGTGCTCCTCGATACCGCCCGCATCGTCCGCCGGTTTCTTTCCCTTTCCCCCTAACCCTCGGCCGTTTGGTCTCCCCTGCCGAGGGCGTCCATCTGGTTGGGCTTTTATTTATTTATGTATTTTTATATTTATTTTATGTTATTGATATTTATGTATATTTATCTTTTCATTTTCATTTATAATTATATATTTATGGGACCCAACCAGATGAGAAAACTATATAGATACCCCAAAATAATAATAATAATAATAATAATAATAATAATAATAATAATAATAATAATAATAATAATAATAATAATAATAATAATAATAATAATAATAACGCAGAACTTAAAGACGAAGTGACTAGAATCTGGAAACAAGAAAAAGTATATGTGGTCCCTATAGTCCTCTCCACAACAGGTGTCATCCCAAATCATCTCCTCCGTAGCTTAAAATTATTACAACTAAAAGAAACTCTATATATTACACTTCAAAAAGCAGCTATATTAAATACATGCAGAATAGTTCGGAAATTCATGCAGATAGAAGAAAACGAAATAGGACCTCATCAAATCACATGAACTACACTACACACAACACGCTGCATTTGCTTTGGCTTCGGCCCGTAAATGTAGTTGAAATCCAGCCTAGAGCTGAGAAGTGAAAACACTTACCATAATGATAATAATAATAATAATAATAATAATAATAATAATAATAATAATAATAATAATAATAAAAATAATAATAATAATAATAATAATAATAATAAAAATAATAATAATAATAATAATAATAATAATTTGGCGTAGGGAAGTGACGACCCCATCGCCCGCTGACGTAACAGTCATGTGACAAAACTGCTACGTCGGCGCAGTCAGTCAGCATCCTGCCAAGAGGTGTGAGCGCCGTGCCTAGGCAAAATTGTAGGTGCAAAGGTCCGTTTGTGCATATGACCCAACCACGAAACGGTGCCGGGTTTGGGCGTCTCCCGTTATTTGGCGCCCATAAAATGGATGATGGCACAAAGAGGAACGCGCATAGGGCCGCTGCCTGGGGGTCGCCGGGGCGCGTCTGGAGCTGGCGCTGGACGCGGCAGCATGCGGGCCGCCAGCCGAGCGCGAGGAGCTGCACGATCACCTAGCAGCCCCTCGCATCCATCATCCCCACCAGAAGGCTTGGTGTCGGCTGGGTCTTCTCGGACTCAGCAAGCGGCACCCGCCGCTGGTGGAGCACGTCGCATGCGTTGGACAAAATCTATGAACGAAAACGCATTGCGGGCGTACTATAGGGCGAAAGGGGAAGAAACTGGGGGAATAGCGTACAGGTCTCGGATGCATAGCTTTTTTGCTGAGCTGGAGCCTTCTATCCCCGTCACGGAACAAAACCTGGCAGACCGAGTTCGGTACATCATGCGCTCGAAAATATTTGATGATGCCGAACTCGAACGACTACGACGTGAGGCTATTCCGTCGTCGAATGAATCGGCTATGGCTGGAGATGCAGCTCCACATTCGACAGACCAGCATCCACACGTGGAAGCCGCCATGGATCTTCCAGTTGTGGTTGATTCGAACGACGATGAAATAGTCTCCCACGAACTAGAGAAAATGAGGAGTATATTGGAAGAGGCGATTTTGGAAACGCGCAGCATCCCTCTCGAAAATCGACCGCGACTTCCCCGCATACCCCTAAGCAAGCGAAATCGGGCTGTCGTGAGGGCTCTTAAACCAATGCTGGTGACCTATTTGGAAGCCAGCCAGGACCTTTGCGAGACGGACTCAATTCTCTTTGGCGCCGCAGTGGCAGTTTGCCGTATTATTGGCGCCAAACTTCCCATGGCTGGACGCGCTACTACACAAAGTAGCGCCATCCCAGCCTGGAGAAAAAGAATCGAGGACCGTATCGCAAAGGCTAGGGCCCTTATCGGCAGACTGACAAGCTTCAGGTCGGGTAATAATAGACCGAGGATTATGCGCACCGTTAGGATGGCGTTTGCTGGGACAAATATCAGTTTGTCCCAGCCGGATATCATGCAGAAACTAACGGAGCGCATAGACGACCTGAAGCAAAAGATCGCCGCTTGGGGGAAGCGGATTCGACGATTTACCGAGAGGTCAAGGCGGTTCAACCAGAATCGTCTCTTCCAGAGTGATCAGAAGAGGCTCTATAAATCATTGGAGCGACCAAAGGTATGTGGAGCGGGCCAAGGACCGGATCAGGCTGACATTATCGCATTCTGGCGTGGCCTGTGGTCAGAGCCCGTAAACCACAGCGAGGGCCCTTGGATGGAAGTTGTGGCGAGCCAGGGTGCGAGTGTTACGCCTATGGACCCCATCACCATAACGCCGGAAGACGTGGCTGAGGCGGTCCGTAGGGCCCCGAACTGGAAATGTCCGGGGCTCGACGGGTTGCATCATTACTGGCTGAAGGGGTTCATAGTGTGTCACGCTGTGCTCGCCCGACAGTTTCAAGAGGCTCTCGACCAGAAGTCGCTCCCGAGCCTCTTCACTACTGGGATCACTCACTTGGTTCCTAAAGATCAGGATACCACAGACCCGAGCAAATACCGCCCCATCACGTGTCTACCCACCATATATAAGACACTGACATCCATTTTGAGCGCGAGAATCACTCGGCACCTGGAGCTAAACCAGGTGATGTCACGCGCTCAAAATGGATGTCGGGGCGGTGGTCGTGGAACCAAGGAACCACTCCTCATTGACGCGGTCATAGGCAAAGTGGTGAAACGCAACCGTCGGAACTTCTCTGCCGCCTGGATAGACTACAGAAAGGCGTTCGACTCGGTGCCCCATACATGGCTAAAGAGGGTCCTCGAGCTGTACAAGATTAACTGTACAGTTAGAGACTTCCTCGAGCAGTGTATGGGGCAGTGGAGTACGATCCTTTGTCATCTGGGCGAGCGGATGATGGCTGCGGAGCACCACATAAGGATAAGAAGGGGTATCTTCCAGGGCGATTGTCTGAGTCCAATCTGGTTCTGCCTCTCTCTGAACCCTCTCAGTACCTTACTGGAGGGCTCCGGGAGGGGATTTCAGCTTAGGAAAGGAGGTACAAAAGTGACCCACCTTTTCTATATGGATGACCTCAAATTATTCGCCTCCAGTCGCTCCCATCTTATGGAACTGCTAAACATCACTTGTGAATTTAGCAGTTCTATTGGAATGGAGCTGGGAACGGATAAGTGTGCGGTCCTCCATGTTGAAAGGGGGAGGGTTGCTAACTCTGAGGGCATAGACTTCTCTATGCCCGTTAACTTAAGGACCCTTTCCGAGGCTGAAACATACCGATACCTGGGTATGTCACAGAACATCGGTATCGATGAGGCTGGTATGAAACAGTCAGTTTGCGACGTGTTTTATGCACGCTTGACCAAAGTGCTTAACAGCCTTTTGTCCGGTGTGAATAAGACACACGCATATAACGGCTGGGTCATGCCTGTCCTCATGTATACCTTTGGCATACTCAGGTGGACTCAGACTGAACTTAACGCCCTGGATAGAAAAGTCCGCACTACCATGACGTCCCACAGGATGCATCATCCGAGATCGTCGGTAATGAGGCTGTACTTGCCGCGAAAGCATGGGGGGCGTGGCTTCTTGAGCGCGCTCACCATGCATAATCGCGAAGTGTGCAGCCTCCGTAATTACTTCCTGACGAGATCGGATGATCCATTCTATAATGACGTCATTTCTAGTGATAAAGGGCTTACCCCTCTATCCTTAGCCCACGAGCAATGGCAGGACCCAGCAGTGCTTAGCATTTCCGATCGGGAGACCGTATGGAAGGAGAAAGAGCTCCACGGGAGGTACTACAGGGCTCTTCATGAGCCCTTCGTAGATACAGTCGCCTCCCTCAACTGGCTACGTTTCGGTGACCTCTTCGGGGAAACCGAGGGTTTTGTCTGTGCAATACAGGATCAGGTTATTAAGACCAACAACAATCGGAGATACATCCTAAAGGATGGCACCGTCGACGTCTGTCGAGCTTGTCGCCATCCCGGTGAGTCACTTAGGCATGTCATCTCCGGTTGTTCGGCGCTTTCTAACTCTGAGTACTTGCACAGGCACAACCTAGTAGCCAGAATTCTACACCAGGAGCTCGCTCTGAAATACGGTCTCGTGGACCGGAAATTGCCGTATTACAAGTACTTGCCGGAAGCCGTGCTCGAAAATGACCGCGCCAGACTCTACTGGGACCGGGCCATCATCACAGACAGGACTATTCTTGCGAATAAGCCTGATATTGTGCTGATGGACCGGGCACAGTCAAGGATATTTTTGGTCGATATTACCATCCCGTATGACGAGAACCTCGTGAAAGCCGAAACAGATAAGCGATCAAAATATCTGGACCTGGCTCACGAGGTGACCGACATGTGGGGTGGTCTGCCGACCGAAATTATTCCTGTAGTCGTCTCTGCAAACGGGCTAATCCCAGTTAGCCTCTCTGGTCATCTGAGGCGACTGGGACTCCGTCACGGACCGCTCCGGGCTCAAATGCAGAAGGCGGTGCTCCTTGATACTGCCCGCATCGTCCGCCGGTTTCTTTCCCTTTCCCCCTAACCCTTGGCCGTTTGGTCTCCCCTGCCGAGGGCTTCCATCTGGTTGGGCTTTTATTTATTTATGTATTTTTGTATTTATTTTATTTTATTGATATTTATGTATATTTATCTTTTCATTTTCATTTTCATTTATAATTATATATTTATACATCCCAACCAGATGAGAAAACTATATAGATACCCCACAATAATAATAATAATAATAATAATAATAATAATAATAATAATAATAATAATAATAATAATAATAATAATAATAATAATAATAATAATAATAATAATAATAATAATAATAATAATAATAATAATAATAATAATAATAATAATAATAATAATAATAATAATAATAATAATAACACTACGACGTGAGGCTATTCCTTCATCGAATGGAAATGCTGCGGCTGGGAATGCGGCGCCACTAGATGCGCAACAAACTGCATATGTGGATGCTGCCGTCAACATTCCATTTGTGGCTAATTCAGACGATGATGGAATAGTCTCCCACGAACTAGAGAAAATGAGGAGCATACTGGAAGAGTCGATGCTGGAAACGCGCAGCATGCCTCTCGATAATCGACCGCGACTTCCCCGCATACCCCTTAGCAAGCGAAATCGGGCTGTCGTGCGGGCTCTTAACCCAATGCTGGTAACCTATTTGGAAGCCAGCCGGGACCTTTGCGAGACGGATTCAATTCTTTTTGGCGCCGCACTGGCAGTATGCCGTTTTATTGGCGCCAAACTTCCCGTGGCTGGACGTGCTACTCAAAAAAGTAGCGCCATCCCAGCCTGGAGAAAAAGAATTGAGGACCGTATCGCAAAGGCAAGGGCCCTTATCGGCAGACTGACAAGCTTCAGGTCGGGTAATACTAGACCGAGGATTATGCGCACCGTTAGGATGGCGTTTGCTGGGACAAATGTTAGTTTGTCCCAGCCGGATATAATGCAAAAACTGACGGAGCGCATAGACGACCTGAAGCAAAGAATAGCTGCTTGGGGAAAGCGGATTCGGCGATATACCGAGAGGTCGACACGGTTCAACCAGAATCGTCTCTTCCAGAGTGATCAGAAGAGGCTCTATAAATCATTGGAGCGACCAATAGTAAGTGGAACGGGCCCTGCACCAAATCAGGCCGACATGGTCGCATTCTGGCGCAGCCTGTGGTCAGAGCCCGTAAACCACAACGAGGGCCCTTGGACGGAAGTTGTGGCGAGTCAGTGTGCGGGTATTACGCCCATGGACCCCGTCATCATAACGCCGGATGACGTAGCTGAGGCGGTCCGTAGGGCCCCGAACTGGAAAAGTCCGGGGCTTGACGGGCTGCATCACTACTGGCTGAAGGGGTTCATGGTGTGTCACGCTGTGCTCGCCCGACAGTTTCAAGAGGCTCTCGATCAGAAGTCGCTCCCGAGCCTCTTCACTACTGGGATCACTCATTTGGTTCCTAAAGATCAGGGTGCCACAGACCCGAGCAAATACCGCCCCATCACGTGTCTACCGACCATATACAAGACACTAACATCCATTTTGAGCGCGAGAATCGCTCGTCACCTGGACTTAAATCAGGTGATGTCGCGCGCTCAAAATGGATGTCGGGGCGGCGGTCGTGGAACCAAGGAACCACTCCTCATTGACGCGGTCATTGGCAAAGTGGTGAAACGCAACCGTCGGAATTTCTCCGCCGCCTGGATAGACTACAGAAAAGCATTTGACTCGGTGCCGCATACATGGCTAAAGAGGGTCCTCGAGCTGTACAAGATTGACTGTACAGTTCGAGACTTCCTCGGGCAGTGTATGGGGCAGTGGAGTACGATCCTCTGTCATCTAGGCGAGCGGATGACGGCTGCGGAGAACCACATAAGGATAAGAAGGGGTATCTTCCAGGGCGATTGTCTGAGTCCAATCTGGTTTTGCCTCTCCCTGAACCCTCTCAGTACTTTACTGGAGGGCTCCGGGAGGGGATTTCAGCTTCGGAGAGGAGGTACAAAAGTGACCCACCTTTTCTATATGGATGACCTCAAATTATTCGCCTCCAGTCGCTCCCATCTTATGGAATTGCTAAACATCACGTGTGAATTTAGCAATTCTATTAGAATGGAGCTGGGGACGGATAAGTGTGCGGTCCTCCATGTTGAAAGGGGAAGGGTTGCTAACTCTGAGGGCATAGACTTATCTATGCCCGTCAACTTAAGAACCCTTTCCGAGGCTGAAACATACCGATACCTGGGTATGTCACAGAACATCGGTATCGATGAGGCTGGTATGAAACAGTCAGTTTGCGACGTGTTTTATGCACGCTTGACCAAAGTGCTTAACAGTCTTTTGTCCGGTGTGAATAAGACACATGCATATAACGGTTGGGTCATGCCTGTCCTCATGTATACCTTTGGCATACTCAGGTGGAGTCAGACTGAACTTAACGCCCTGGATAGAAAAGTCCGCACTACAATGACGTCCCATAGGATGCATCATCCGAGATCGTCGGTAATGAGGCTGTACTTGCCGCGAAAGCATGGTGGGCGTGGCTTCCTGAGCGCGCTCACCATGCATAATCGCGAAGTGTGCAGCCTCCGTCATTACTTCCTGGCGAGATCGGATGATCCATTCTATAATGACGTCATTTCTAGTGATAAAGGACTTACCCCTCTATCCTTAGCCAACGAGCAATGGCAAAACCCGGCAGTGCAGAGCATTTCCGACCGGGAGACCGTATGGAAGGAGAAGGAGCTCCACGGGAGGTTCTACAAGGCTCTACATGAGCCTTTCGTAGACACAGCAGCCTCCCTCCACTGGCTACGCTTTGGTGATCTCTTCGGGGAAACCGAGGGTTTTGTCTGTGCAATACAGGATCAGGTTATTAAGACCAACAACTATCGGAGATACATCCTAAAGGATGGCACTGTCGACGTCTGTCGAGCTTGTCGCCATCCCGGGGAGTCACTTAGGCATGTCATCTCCGGTTGTTCGGCGCTTTCTAACTCTGAGTACTTGCACAGGCACAACCTAGTAGCCAGAATTCTACACCAGGAGCTCGCTCTGAAATACGGTCTCGTGGACCGAAAATTGCCGTATTACAAGTACTTGCCGGAATCCGTGCTCGAAAATGACCGCGCCAGGCTCTACTGGGACCGGGTCATCATCACAGACAGGACTATTCTTGCGAATAAGCCTGATATTGTGCTGATGGACCGGGCACAGTCAAGGATATTTTTGATCGACATTACCATTCCGTATGACGAGAACCTCGTGAAAGCCGAAACGGATAAACGAACAAAATATCTGGACCTGGCTCACGAGGTGACCGACATGTGGGGTGGTATGCCGACCGAAATTATTCCTGTAGTCGTCTCTGCGAATGGGCTAATCCCAGTCAGCCTCTCGGGTCATCTGAGGCGACTGGGACTCCGTGACGGACCGCTCCGGGCTCAAATGCAGAAGGCGGTGCTTCTCGATACCGCCCGCATCGTCCGCCGGTTTTTTTCCCTTTCCCCCTAACCCTCGGCCGTTTGGTCTCCCCTGCCGAGGGCTCCCATCTGGTTGGATCTTATTTATTTATGTAGTTTTTGTATTTATTTTATTTTATTGATATTTATGTATATTTATCTTTTCATTTTAATTTATAATTATATATTTATAGCACCCAACCAGGTGAGAAAATTATATAGATTAAAAAAAAAAAAAAAATAATAATAAAAATAAAAAGGCGTAGGGAATTGACGACCCCATCGCCCGCTGACGTAACAGTTAAGTGACAAAACTGCTACGTCAACGCAGTCAGTCAGCGCCTTGCGAGAGGTGTGAGCGCCGTGCCTCGGCAGAATTTAGGGTGCAGAGGCCCGTTTGTGCTTATGGCTACACACGAAACGGTGCCGGGCCTGGGCGTCTCCCGTTAATGGACGCCCAAATAATGGATGATGGATAAGAAGATAGTGCGCAAAGGGCCGCTGCCTGGGGGTCGCCGGGGCGCGTCTGGAGCTGGCGCTGGACGCGGCAGCATGCGGGTCGCCAGCCGAGCGCGAGGAGCTGCACGGTCACCTAGCAGCCCTCCGCATCCATCATCCCCACCAGAAGGCTTGGTGTCGGCTGGGTCTTCTCGGACTCAGCAAGCGGCACCCGCCGCTGGTGGAGCACGTCGCATGCGTTGGTCACAAGAAATGAATGCAAACGCACTGCGGGCGTACTTTAGGGCAAAAGGGGAAGAAACTGGATGTTTGGCGTATCGGGCTAGGATGCATCGTCTTTTTGCTGAGCTGGAGCCATCTTTAACCGTCACAGAGCAAAACCTGGCAGACCGAGTTCGGTATATCTTGCGCTCAAATATATTTGATGTCGCCGAACTCGAACGGCTACGACGTGAGGCTGTTCCCTCGTCGGATGAGAATGCTACGGCTGAGGATGCGGCGCCACAAATGGTAGAGCAATCCGCAAACGTGGATGCCGCCGTGAATACCCCAGTTGTGGTTGATTCAAACGATGATGGAACAGTCGCCCAGGAACTGGAATTAGAGCATATGAGGAGTATATTGGAAGAGGCGATTGTGGAAACGCGCAGTACGCCTCTCGAAAATCGACCGCGACTTCCCCGCATAGCCCTAAGCAAGCGGAATCGGGCTGTCGTGAGGGCTCTGAACCCAATGCTGGTTACCTATTTGGAAGCCAGCCGGGACCTTTGCGAGACGGACTCAATTCTTTTTGGCGCCGCGCTGGCAGTCTGCCGTATCATAGGCGCCAAGGTTTCCACGGCTGGACGCGCTACTGGCCATAGTAGCGCTATCCCAGCATGGAGAAGAAGAATTGAGGAACGTATCGCAAGGGCTAGAGCTCTCATCGGCAGACTGATATGCTTCAGATCAGGCAACAACAGGCCAAGAATTGTGCGCACCGTCAGGATGGCGTTTGCTGGGACAAATGTCAGTTTGTCCCAGCCGGATATAACGCAAAAACTGACGGAGCGCATAGATGATCTGAAGCAGAGAATCGCTGCTTGGGGAAAGCGGATTCGGCGATATACCGAGAGGTCGACACGGTTCAACCAGAATCGTCTCTTCCAGAGTGATCAGAAGAGGCTCTATGAATCATTGGAGCGACCAATGGTAAGTGGAACGGGTCCAGCACCGAATCAGGCCGACAGTGTAGCATTCTGGCGCGGCCTGTGGTCAGAGCCCGTAAACCACAGCGAGGGCCCTTGGACAGAAGTTGTGGCGAGTCAGTGTGCGGGTATTACGCCCATGGACCCCGTCATCATAACGCCGGATGACGTAGCTGAGGCGGTCCGTAGGGCCCCGAACTGGAAAAGTCCGGGGCTTGACGGGCTGCATCACTACTGGCTGAAGGGGTTCATGGTGTGTCACTCTGTGCTCGCCCGACAGTTTCAAGAGGCTCTCAACCAGAAGTCGCTCCCAAGCCTCTTCACTACTGGGATCACTCATTTGGTTCCTAAAGACCAGGGTACTACAGACCCGAGCAAATACCGCCCCATCACTTGTCTACCGACAATATACAAGACACTAACATCCATTTTGAGCGCGAGAATCACTTGTCACCTGGACTCAAATCAGGTAATGTCGCGCGCTCAAAATGGATGTCGGGGCGGTGGTCGTGGAACCAAGGAACCACTCCTCATTGACGCGGTCATTGGCAAAGTGGTGAAACGCAACCGTTGGAACTTCTCCGCCACCTGGATAGACTACAGAAAGGCATTCGACTTGGTGCCCCATACATGGCTAAAGAGAGTCCTCGAGCTGTACAAGATAGACTGTACAGTTAGAGACTTCCTCGAGCAGTGTATGGGGCAGTGGAGTACGATCCTTTGTCATCTGGGTGATTGGATGATGGCTGCGGAGAACCACATAAGGATAAGAAGGGGTATCTTCCAGGGCGATTGTCTGAGTCCAATCTGGTTCTGCCTCTCTCTGAACCCTCTCAGTACCTTACTGGAGGGCTCCGGGAGGGGATTTCAGCTACGGAAAGGAGGGACAAAAGTGACCCACCTTTTCTATATGGATGACCTCAAGTTATTCGCCTCCAGTCGCTCCCATCTTATGGAATTGCTAAACATCACTTGTGAATTTAGCAATTCCATTGGAATGGAGCTTGGGACGGATAAGTGTGCGGTCCTCCATGTTGAGAGGGGAAGGGTTGCTAACTCTGAGGGCGCAGACTTATCTGTGCCCGTCAACTTAAGGACCCTTTCCGAGGCTGAAACATACCGATACCTGGGTATGTCACAAAACATCGGTATCGATGAGACTGGTATGAAACAGTCAGTTTGCGACGTGTTTTATGCACGCTTGACCAAAGTGCTTAACAGCCTTTTGTCCGGTGTGAATAAGGCACACGCATATAACGGCTGGGTCATGCCTGTCCTCATGTATACCTTTGGCATACTCAGGTGGACTCAGACTGAACTTAACGCCCTGGATAGAAAAGTCCGCACTACCATGACGTCCCATAGGATGCATCATCCGAGATCGTCGGTAATGAGGCTGTACTTGCCGCGGAAGCATGGTGGTCGTGGCTTCTTGAGCGCGCTCACCATGCACAATCGCGAAGTGTGCAGCCTCCGTGATTACTTCCTGGCGAGATCGGATGATCCATTCTATAAGGACGTCATTTCTTGTGATAAAGGACTTACCCCTCTATCCTTAGCCAACGAGCAATGGCAAGACCCGGCAGTGCAGAGCATTTCCGACCGGGAGACCGTATGGAAGGAGAAGGAGCTCCACGGGAGGTTCTACAAGGCTCTACATGAGCCTTTCGTAGACACAGTAGCCTCCCTCCACTGGCTACGCTTTGGTGATCTCTTCGGGGAAACCGAGGGTTTTGTCTGTGCAATACAGGATCAGGTTATTAAGACCAACAACTATCGGAGATACATCCTAAAGGATGGCACCGTCGACATCTGTCGAGCTTGTCGCCATCCCGGTGAGTCACTTAGGCATGTTATCTCCGGTTGTTCGGCGCTTTCTAACTCTGAGTACTTGCACAGGCACAACCTAGTAGCCAGAATTCTACACCAGGAGCTCGCTCTGAAATACGGTCTCGTGGATCGGAAATTGCCGTATTACAAGTACTTGCCGGAAGCCGTGCTCGAAAATGATCGCGCCAGGCTCTATTGGGACCGGGCCATCATCACAGACAGGACTATTCTTGCGAATAAGCCTGATATTGTGCTGATGGACCGGGCACAGTCAAGGATATTTTTGGTCGACATTACCATTCCGTATGACGAGAACCTCGTGAAAGCCGAAACAGACAAGCAAACAAAATATCTGGACCTGGCTCACGAGGTGACCGACATGTGGGGTGGTCTGCCGACCGAAATTATTCCTGTAGTCGTCTCTGCAAACGGGCTAATCCCAGTCAGCCTCTCGGGTCATCTGAGGCGGCTGGGACTACGTGGCGGGCCGCTCCAGGTTCAAATGCAGAAGGCGGTGCTCCTCGATACCGCCCGCATCGTCCGCCGGTTTCTTTCCCTTTCCCCCTAACCCTCGGCCGTTTGGTCTCCCCTGCCGAGGGCCTCCATCTGGTTGGGCTTTTATTTATTTATGTACTTTTATATTTATTTTATGTTATTGATATTTATGTATATTTATCTTTTCATTTTCATTTATAATTATATATTTATAGCACAAAACCAGATGAGAAAACTATATAGATACCCCACAATAATAATAATAATAATAATAATAATAATAATAAATAAATAAAATGGCGTAGGGAAGTGACGACCCCATCGCCCGCTGACGAAACAGTTAAGTGACAAAACTGCTACGTCGGTGCAGTCAGTCAGCGCCTTGCCAAGAGGTGTGAGCGCCGTGCCTCGGCAGTACTCAGGGTGCAAAGGCCCGTTTGTGCTTATGGCCGTACAATGATACAATGAAACGGTGCCGGGCCTGGGCGTCTCCCGTTAATTGACGCCCAATAATGGATGATGGATTTAAGTAGAAAGAGTATAGGGCCGCTGCCTGGGGGTCGCCGGGGCGCGTCTGGAGCTGGCGCTGGACGCGGCAGCATGCGGGCCGCCAGCCGAGCGCGAGGAGCTGCAATATCACCTAACAGCCCCCCGCATCCATCATCCCCACCAGACGGCTTGATGTCGCCAGGGTCCTCTCGGACTCGGCAAGCGGCATCCGCCGCTGGTGGAGTGCGCCGCATGCGTTGGACAAGGGATATGAACGCAAACGCATTGCGGGCGTACTATAGGGCGAAAGGGGAAGAAACTGCGGGGATAGCGTATCGGGCTCGGATGCACTGCTTTTTTGCTGAGCTGGAGCCGTCTATTCCCGTCACGGAACAAAACCTGGCAGACCGAGTTCGGTACATCATGCGCTCGAAAATATTTGATGATGCCGAGCTCGAACGACTACGACGTGAGGCTATTCCCTCATCGAATGAATTGGCTACGGCTGGGGATGCGGCTCCTCAGGCGACAGACCAGCTGCCACGCGTAGAAGCCGCCATGGATCTTCCAGTTGTGGTTGATTCAGACGATGATGAAATGGTCTCCCACGAACTAGAGCAAATGAGGAGTATATTGGAAGAGGCGATTTTGGAAACGCGCAGCATGCCTCTCGAAAATCGACCGCGACTTCCCCGCATACCCCTAAGCAAGCGAAATCGGGCTGTCGTGAGGGCTCTTAACCCAATGCTGGTAACCTATTTGGAAGCCAGCCGGGACCTTTGCGAGACGGACTCAGTTCTTTTTGGCGCCGCAGTGGCAGCTTGCCGTATTATTGGCGCCAAACTTCCCATGGCTGGACGCGCTACTAAACAAAGTAGCGCCATCCCAGCCTGGAGAAAAAGAATTGAGGACCGTATCGCAAAGGCAAGGGCCCTTATCGGCAGACTGATAAGCTTCAGGTCGGGTAATAATAGACCGAGGGTTGTGCGCACCGTTAGAATGGCGTTTGCTGGGACAAATATCAGTTTGTCCCAGCCGGACATCACGCAAAAACTAACGGAGCGCATAGACGACCTGAAGCAAAAGATTGCTGCTTGGGGGAAGCGGATTCGCCGATTTACCGAGAGGTCAAGGCGGTTCAACCAAAATCGTCTCTTCCAGAGTGATCAGAAGAGGCTCTACAAATCATTGGAGCGACCAGAGGTATGTGGAGCGGGCCCAGGACCGGATCAGGCTAACACTGTCGCATTTTGGCGTGGCCTGTGGTCAGAGCCCGTAAACCACAGCGAGGGCCCTTGGATGGAAGTTGTGGCGAGCCAGAGTGCAAGTGTTACGCCTATGGACCCCGTCACCATAACGCCTGAAGACGTGGCTGAGGCGGTCCGTAGGGCCCCGAACTGGAAAAGTCCGGGGCTCGACGGGCTGCATCATTACTCTGGTTGAAGGGGTTCGTAGTATATCACGCTGTGCTCGCCCGACAGTTTCAAGAGGCTCTCGATCAGAAGTCGCTCCCGAGCCTCTTCACTACTGGGATCACTCATTTGGTTCCTAAAGATCAGGATACCACAGACCCGAGCAAATACCGCCCCATCACGTGTCTACCCACCATATATAAGACACTGACATCCATTTTGAGCGCGAGAATCACTCGTCACCTGGAGCTAAATCAGGTGATGTCACGCGCTCAAAATGGATGCCGGGGCGGTGGTCGTGGAACCAAGGAACCACTCCTCATTGACGCGGTCATTGGCAAAGTGGTGAAACGCAACCGTCGGAATTTCTCCGCCGCCTGGATAGACTACAGAAAAGCATTCGACTCGGTGCCCCATACATGGCTAAAGAGGGTCCTCGAGCTGTACAAGATTGACTGTACAGTTCGAGACTTCCTCGGGCAGTGTATGGGGCAGTGGAGTACGATCCTTTGCTATCTGGGCGAGCGGATGATGGCTGCGGAGAACCACATAAGGATAAGAAGGGGTATCTTCCAGGGCGATTGTCTGAGTCCAATCTGGTTTTGCCTCTCCCTGAACCCTCTCAGTACTTTACTGGAGGGCTCCGGGAGGGGATTTCAGCTTCGGAAAGGAGGTACAAAAGTGACCCACCTTTTCTATATGGATGACCTCAAATTATTCGCCTCCAGTCGCTCCTATCTTATGGAATTGCTAAACATCACGTGTGAATTTAGCAATTCTATTAGAATGGAGCTGGGGACGGATAAGTGTGCGGTCCTCCATGTTGAGGGGGGAAGGGTTGCTAACTCTGAGGGCATAGACTTATCTATGCCCGTCAACTTAAGAACCCTTTCCGAGGCTGAAACATACCGATACCTGGGTATGTCACAGAACATCGGTATCGATGAGGCTGGTATGAAACAGTCAGTTTGCGACGTGTTTTATGCACGCTTGACCAAAGTGCTTAACAGCCTTTTGTCCGGTGTGAATAGGACACACGCATATAACGGTTGGGTCATGCCTGTCCTCATGTATACCTTTGACATACTCAGGTGGAGTCAGACTGAACTTAACGCCCTGGATAGAAAAGTCCGCACTACAATGACGTCCCATAGGATGCATCATCCGAGATCGTCGGTAATGAGGCTGTACTTGCCGCGAAAGCATGGTGGGCGTGGCTTCTTGAGCGCGCTCACCATGCATAATCGCGAAGTGTGCAGCCTCCGTGATTACTTCCTGGTGAGATCGGATGATCCATTCTATAAAGACGTCATTTCTTGTGATAAAGGACTTACCCCTCTATCCTTAGCCAACGAGCAATGGCAAAACCCGGCAGTGCAGAGCATTTCCGACCGGGAGACCGTATGGAAGGAGAAGGAGCTCCACGGGAGGTTCTACAAGGCTCTACATGAGCCTTTCGTAGACACAGCAGCCTCCCTCCACTGGCTACGCTTTGGTGATCTCTTCGGGGAAACCGAGGGTTTTGTCTGTGCAATACAGGATCAGGTTATTAAGACCAACAACTATCGGAGATACATCCTAAAGGATGGCACCGTCGACATCTGTCGAGCTTGTCGCCATCCCGGTGAGTCACTTAGGCATGTCATCTCCGGTTGTTCGGCGCTTTCTAACTCTGAGTACTTGCACAGGCACAACCTAGTAGTCAGAATTCTTCACCAGGAGCTCGCTCTGAAATACGGTCTCGTGGATCGAAAATTGCCGTATTACAAGTACTTGCCGGAAGCCGTGCTCGAAAATGATCGCGCCAGGCTCTATTGGGACCGGGCCATCATCACGGACAGGACTATTCTTGCGAATAAGCCTGATATTGTGCTGATGGACCGGGCACAGTCAAGGATATTTTTGGTCGACATTACCATTCCGTATGACGAGAACCTTGTGAAAGCCGAAACAGACAAGCAAACAAAATATCTGGACCTGGCTCACGAGGTGACCGACATGTGGGGTGGTCTGCCGACCGAAATTATTCCTGTAGTCGTCTCTGCAAACGGGCTAATCCCAGCCAGCCTCTCGGGTCATCTGAGGCGACTGGGACTACGTGGTGGACCGCTCCAGGCTCAAATGCAGAAGGCGGTGCTCCTCGATACCGCCCGCATCGTCCGCCGGTTTCTTTCCCTTTCCCCCTAACCCTCGGCCGTTTGGTCTCCCCTGCCGAGGGCGTCCATCTGGTTGGGCTTTTATTTATTTATGTATTTTTATATTTATTTTATGTTATTGATATTTATGTATATTTATTTTTTCATTTTCATTTTTTAATTATATATTTATGGGATCCAACCAGATGAGAAAACTATATAGATACCCCAAAATAATAATAATAATAATAATAATAATAATATGTCCAACTTAAAAGTCTTGACCACGTACGAATTAAAAATTCTCTCGCTACGGAATACAAGAGAAGACTTAACGCCGTTTGTAAAACTCAACTTTCAGGTAAACATCTCATCAAAGCCATTAACACCTATGCCATCCCCATATTAACGTACTCTTTCGGAGTTATAAAATGGTCCAAAACTGACGCAGAACAATTAGAGCGAACTACACGTACAACACTCACGAAACACAACAACCTATACCCTAAATCCGCCATAGAGAGACTAACAATAAGACGAGAACATGGAGGGAGAGGCCTAATAGATATCCAGCACCTATGGCGGAAACAAGTTAGTCGATTAAAATCATTCTTCTATACAAAATCCCATACTAGCAATATTCATAAAGCCATCGTAACGAATGATATTAACTACACTCCACTTAACTTAAGCAATCAGATTGAACCCCAAAACACTACCAGTGATAACCCAGAGACACACAAAATTGACGAATGGAAGAAGAAAGTTCTCCACGGTCGGCATCCTCATGACTTAGAGCAATCCCACATAAATAAGTTAGCTTCAAATAAGTGGCTGAAAATAGGCAACTTATTCCCAGAAACAGAGGGATTTATAATAGCTATTCAAGACCAGATCATAAACACAAAAAATTACAGAAAATATATAATCAAAGATCCTACAGTAAATAATGACAAATGTCGCAAATGCCACACACATCCAGAAACCATTCAACACATCACAGGCGCATGCACAACTCTTACACAGACTGACTACACTCACAGACACAATCAGGTGGCCAATGTCATTCACCAAAAACTAGCACTCAAACACGCACTCATTCAAGATGCCAACACTCCGTACTACAATTATACACCAAAACCTACTCTAGAAAACACCACACATAAACTTTTTTACGACCGCGGCATTCTCACCGATAGGACAATCCACTATAACCGACCAGATATAATTCTACAAGATAAAATAAATAATATTACTTACCTGATAGACGTTGCGGTCCCCAACACACACAACTTGCAGAAGACGATAACTGAAAAAATTAGTAAGTACGCAGAACTTAAAGACGAAGTGACTAGAATCTGGAAACAAGAAAAAGTATATGTGGTCCCTATAGTCCTCTCCACAACAGGTGTCATCCCAAATCATCTCCTCCGTAGCTTAAAATTATTACAACTAAAAGAAACTCTATATATTACACTTCAAAAAGCAGCTATATTAAATACATGCAGAATAGTTCGGAAATTCATGCAGATAGAAGAAAACGAAATAGGACCTCATCAAATCACATGAACTACACTACACACAACACGCTGCATTTGCTTTGGCTTCGGCCCGTAAATGTAGTTGAAATCCAGCCTAGAGCTGAGAAGTGAAAACATTTACCGTAAAAATAATAATAATAATAATAATAATAATAATAAAATACGGTAAATAGGCGTAGGGAAGTGACGACCCCATCGCCCGCTGACGTGACGGTTATGTGACAAAACCGCTACGTCCGCGCAGTCAGTCAGCACCTTGCCAAGAGGTGTGAGCGCCGTGCCTCGGTAAAAATTGATGGTGCAAGGGCCCGCTTGTGCATATGGCCTCACCATGAAACGGCGCCGGGTCTGGGCGTCTCCCGTTAAATGACGCCCTGTATGGATGATGGAACATAGAAGATTGCGCAAAGGGCCGCTACCTGGAGATCGCCAGGGCGCGTCTGGAGCTGGCGCTGGACGCGACAGCATGCGAACCGCCAGCCGAGCGCGAGGTGCTGCACGACCACCCAGCAGCCCCTCGCATCCATCATCCCCACCAGCTTGCTTGGTGTCGGCAGGGTCTTCGCGGACCCAGCAATCGGCACCCGCCACTGGTGGAGTACGCCGCATGCGATGGACCATCAATATGAATACAAACGCATTGCGGGCGTATTTTAGGGCGAAAGGGGGAGAAATTGGAGGTTTCGCGTATCGGGCTAGGATGCATCGTCTTTTTACTGAGCTGGAGCCATCTATTACTGTCACCGAGCAAAACCTGGCAGACCGAGTTCGGTATATCTTACGCTCAAATATATTTGATGGCGCCGAACTCGAACGGCTACGACGTGAGGCTGTTCCCTCATCAAATGAAAACGCTGCGACTGAGGGTGCGGTGCCACAAGTTGCAGAACAACCCGCACACGTGGATGCCGCCGTGAATACCCCAGTGGTTGCTGATTCAAATGATGATGGAACATTCACCCAGGAACTAGAAATGGAGCAAATGAGGAGTACATTGGAAGAGGCGATTATGGAAACGCGCAGTACGCCTCTCGAAAATCGACCGCGACTTCCCCGCATAGCCCTAAGCAAGCGGAATCGGGCTGTCGTGAGGGCTCTGAACCCAATGCTGGTGACCTATTTGGAAGCCAGCCGGGACCTTTGCGAGACGGACTCAATTCTCTTTGGCGCCGCACTGGCAGTCTGCCGTATTATAGGTGCCAAACTTTCCACGGCTGGACGCACTACTGGACAAAGTAGTGCTATCCCAGCCTGGAGAACAAGAATTGAAGAACGTATCGCAAAGGCTAGGGCTCTCATCGGCAGACTGATATGCTTCAGGTCAGGCAATACCAGGCCAAGGATTGTGCGCACCGTCAGGATGGCGTTTGCTGGGACAAATATTAGTTTGTCCCAGCCGGATATAATGCAAAAACTGACGGAGCGCATAGACGACCTGAAGCAGAGAATCGCTGCTTGGGGAAAGCGAATTCGGCGATATACCGAGAGGTCGACACGGTTCAACCAGAATCGTCTCTTCCAGAGTGATCAGAAGAGGCTCTATAAATCATTGGAGCGACCAATGGTAAGTGGAACGGGCCCAGTACCGAATCAGGCCGACACGATCGCATTCTGGCGCGGCCTGTGGTCAGAGCCCGTAAACCACAACGAGGGCCCTTGGATGGAAGTTGTGGCGAGTCAGTGTGCGGGTATTACGCCCATGGACCCCGACACCATAACGCCGGATGACGTAGCTGAGGCGGTCCGTAGGGCCCCGAACTGGAAAAGTCCGGGACTCGACGGGCTGCATCACTACTGGCTGAAGGGGTTTGTGGTGTGTCACACTGTGCTCGCCCGACAGTTCCAAGAGGCTCTCAACCAGAAGTCGCTCCCGAGCCTCTTCACTACTGGGATCACTCATTTGGTTCCTAAAGACCAGGTTACCACAGACCCGAGCAAATACCGCCCCATCACGTGTCTGCCGACCATATACAAGACACTAACATCCATTTTGAGCGCGAGAATCACTCGTCACCTGGACTCAAATCAGGTGATGTCGCGCGCTCAAAATGGATGTCGGGGCGGTGGTCGTGGAACCAAGGAACCACTCCTCATTGACGCGGTCATTGGCAAAGTGGTGAAACGCAACCGTCGGAACTTCTCCGCCGCCTGGATAGACTACAGAAAGGCATTCGACTCGGTGCCCCATACATGGCTAAAGAGAGTCCTCGAACTGTACAAGATAGACTGTACAGTTAGAGACTTCCTCGAGCAGTGTATGCCCACTGCCCCAGTGGAGTACGATCCTTTGTCATCTGGGCGAGCGGATGACGGCTGCGGAGAACCACATAAGGATAGGAAGGGGTATCTTCCAGGGCGATTGTCTGAGTCCAATATGGTTCTGCCTCTCTCTGAACCCTCTCAGTACCTTACTGGAGGGCTCTGGGAGGGGATTTCAGCTACGGAAAGGAGGGACAAAAGTGACCCACCTTTTCTATATGGATGACCTCAAGTTATTCGCCTCCAGTCGCTCCCATCTTATGGAATTGCTAAACATCACTTGTGAATTTAGCAATTCCATTGGAATGGAGCTGGGGACGGATAAGTGTGCGGTACTCCATGTTGAGAGGGGTAGGGTTGCTAACTCTGAGGGCATAGACTTATCTATGCCCGTCAACTTAAGGACCCTTTCCGAGGCTGAAACATACCGATACCTGGGTATGTCACAGAACATCGGTATCGATGAGGCTGGTATGAAACAGTCAGTTTGCGACGTATTTTATGCACGCTTGACCAAAGTGCTTAACAGCCTTTTGTCCGGTGTGAATAAGACACAAGCATATAACGGCTGGGTCATGCCTGTCCTCATGTATACCTTTGGCATACTCAGGTGGACTCAGACTGAACTTAACGCCCTGGATAGAAAAGTCCGCACTACCATGACGTCCCACAGGATGCATCATCCGAGATCGTCGGTAATGAGGCTGTACTTGCCGCGAAAGCATGGTGGGCGTGGTTTCTTGAGCGCGCTCACCATGCATAATCGCGAAGTGTGCAGCCTCCGTAATTACTTCCTGGCGAGATCGGATGATCCATTCTATAAGGACGTCATTTCTTGTGATAAAGGACTTACCCCTCTATCCTTAGCCAACGAGCAATGGCAAGACCCGGCAGTGCAGACAATTTCCGACCGGGAGACCGTATGGAAGGAGAAGGAGCTCCACGGGAGGTTCTACAAGTCTCTACATGGGCCTTTCGTAGACACAGTAACCTCCCTCCACTGGCTACGCTTTGGTGACCTCTTCGGGGAAACCGAGGGTTTTGTCTGTGCAATACAGGATCAGGTTATTAAGACCAACAACTATCGGAGATACATCCTAAAGGATGGCACCATCGACATCTGTCGAGCTTGTCGCCATCCCGGTGAGTCACTTAGGCATGTCATCTCCGGTTGTTCGGCGCTTTCTAACTCTGAGTACTTGCACAGGCACAACCTAGTAGCCAGAATTCTACACCAGGAGCTCGCTGTGAAATACGGTCTCGTGGATCGGAAATTGCCGTATTACAAGTACTTGCCGGAAGCCGTGCTCGAAAATGATCGCGCCAGGCTCTATTGGGACCGGGCCATCATCACAGACAGGACTATTCTTGCGAATAAGCCTGATATTGTGCTGATGGACCGGGCACAGTCAAGGATATTTTTGGTCGACATTACCATTCCGTGTGACGAAAACCTCGTGAAAGCCGAAACAGATAAGCAAACAAAATATCTGGACCTGGCTCACGAGGTGACCGACATGTGGGGTGGTCTGCCGACCGAAATTATTCCTGTAGTCGTCTCTGCAAACGGGCTAATCCCAGTCAGCCTCTCGGGTCATCTGAGGCGGCTGGGTCTACGTGGCGGACCGCTCCAGGCTCAGATGCAGAAGGCGGTGCTCCTCGATACCGCCCGCATCGTCCGCCGGTTTCTTTCCCTTTCCCCCTAACCCTCGGCCGTTTGGTCTCCCCTGCCGAGGGCCTCCATCTGGTTGGGCTTTTATTTATATATGTATTTTTATATTTAGTTTATGTTATTGATATTTATGTATATTTATCTTTTCATTTCCATTTATAATTATATATTTATAGAACCCAACCAGATGAGAAAACTATATTGATAGCCCACATAATAATAATAATAATAATAATAAAAAGGCGTAGGGAATTGACGACCCCATCGCCCGCTGACGTAACAGTTAAGTGACAAAACTGCTACGTCAACGCAGTCAGTCAGCGCCTTGCGAGAGGTGTGAGCGCCGTGCCTCGGCAGAATTTAGGGTGCAGAGGCCCGTTTGTGCTTATGGCTACACACGAAACGGTGCCGGGCCTGGGCGTCTCCCGTTAATGGACGCCCAAATAATGGATGATGGATAAGAAGATAGTGCGCAAAGGGCCGCTGCCTGGGGGTCGCCGGGGCGCGTCTGGAGCTGGCGCTGGACGCGGCAGCATGCGGGTCGCCAGCCGAGCGCGAGGAGCTGCACGGTCACCTAGCAGCCCTCCGCATCCATCATCCCCACCAGAAGGCTTGGTGTCGGCTGGGTCTTCTCGGACTCAGCAAGCGGCACCCGCCGCTGGTGGAGCACGTCGCATGCGTTGGTCACAAGAAATGAATGCAAACGCACTGCGGTCGTACTTTAGGGCAAAAGGGGAAGAAACTGGATGTTTGGCGTATCGGGCTAGGATGCATCGTCTTTTTGCTGAGCTGGAGCCATCTTTAACCGTCACAGAGCAAAACCTGGCAGACCGAGTTCGGTATATCTTGCGCTCAAATATATTTGATGTCGCCGAACTCGAACGGCTACGACGTGAGGCTGTTCCCTCGTCGGATGAGAATGCTACGGCTGAGGATGCGGCGCCACAAATGGTAGAGCAATCCGCAAACGTGGATGCCGCCGTGAATACCCCAGTTGTGGTTGATTCAAACGATGATGGAACAGTCGCCCAGGAACTGGAATTAGAGCATATGAGGAGTATATTGGAAGAGGCGATTGTGGAAACGCGCAGTACGCCTCTCGAAAATCGACCGCGACTTCCCCGCATAGCCCTAAGCAAGCGGAATCGGGCTGTCGTGAGGGCTCTGAACCCAATGCTGGTTACCTATTTGGAAGCCAGCCGGGACCTTTGCGAGACGGACTCAATTCTTTTTGGCGCCGCGCTGGCAGTCTGCCGTATCATAGGCGCCAAGGTTTCCACGGCTGGACGCGCTACTGGCCATAGTAGCGCTATCCCAGCATGGAGAAGAAGAATTGAGGAACGTATCGCAAGGGCTAGAGCTCTCATCGGCAGACTGATATGCTTCAGATCAGGCAACAACAGGCCAAGAATTGTGCGCACCGTCAGGATGGCGTTTGCTGGGACAAATGTCAGTTTGTCCCAGCCGGATATAACGCAAAAACTGACGGAGCGCATAGATGATCTGAAGCAGAGAATCGCTGCTTGGGGAAAGCGGATTCGGCGATATACCGAGAGGTCGACACGGTTAAACCAGAATCGTCTCTTCCAGAGTGATCAGAAGAGGCTCTATGAATCATTGGAGCGACCAATGGTAAGTGGAACGGGTCCAGCACCGAATCAGGCCGACAGTGTAGCATTCTGGCGCGGCCTGTGGTCAGAGCCCGTAAACCACAGCGAGGGCCCTTGGACAGAAGTTGTGGCGAGTCAGTGTGCGGGTATTACGCCCATGGACCCCGTCATCATAACGCCGGATGACGTAGCTGAGGCGGTCCGTAGGGCCCCGAACTGGAAAAGTCCGGGGCTTGACGGGCTGCATCACTACTGGCTGAAGGGGTTCATGGTGTGTCACTCTGTGCTCGCCCGACAGTTTCAAGAGGCTCTCAACCAGAAGTCGCTCCCAAGCCTCTTCACTACTGGGATCACTCATTTGGTTCCTAAAGACCAGGGTACCACAGACCCGATTAAATACCGCCCCATCACTTGTCTACCGACAATATACAAGACACTAACATCCATTTTGAGCGCGAGAATCACTTGTCACCTGGACTCAAATCAGGTAATGTCGCGCGCTCAAAATGGATGTCGGGGCGGTGGTCGTGGAACCAAGGAACCACTCCTCATTGACGCGGTCATTGGCAAAGTGGTGAAACGCAACCGTCGGAACTTCTCCGCCACCTGGATAGACTACAGAAAGGCATTCGACTTGGTGCCCCATACATGGCTAAAGAGAGTCCTCGAGCTGTACAAGATAGACTGTACAGTTAGAGACTTCCTCGAGCAGTGTATGGGGCAGTGGAGTACGATCCTTTGTCATCTGGGTGAGCGGATGATGGCTGCGGAGAACCACATAAGGATAAGAAGGGGTATCTTCCAGGGCGATTGTCTGAGTCCAATCTGGTTCTGCCTCTCTCTGAACCCTCTCAGTACCTTACTGGAGGGATCCGGGAGGGGATTTCAGCTACGGAAAGGAGGGACAAAAGTGACCCACCTTTTCTATGTGGATGACCTCAAGTTATTCGCCTCCAGTCGCTCCCATCTTATGGAATTGCTAAACATCACTTGTGAATTTAGCAATTCCATTGGAATGGAGCTTGGGACGGATAAGTGTGCGGTCCTCCATGTTGAGAGGGGAAGGGTTGCTAACTCTGAGGGCGCAGACTTATCTGTGCCCGTCAACTTAAGGACCCTTTCCGAGGCTGAAACATACCGATACCTGGGTATGTCACAAAACATCGGTATCGATGAGACTGGTATGAAACAGTCAGTTTGCGACGTGTTTTATGCACGCTTGACCAAAGTGCTTAACAGCCTTTTGTCCGGTGTGAATAAGGCACACGCATATAACGGCTGGGTCATGCCTGTCCTCATATATACCTTTGGCATACTCAGGTGGACTCAGACTGAACTTAACGCCCTGGATAGAAAAGTCCGCACTACCATGACGTCCCATAGGATGCATCATCCGAGATCGTCGGTAATGAGGCTGTACTTGCCGCGGAAGCATGGTGGTCGTGGCTTCTTGAGCGCGCTCACCATGCACAATCGCGAAGTGTGCAGCCTCCGTGATTACTTCCTGGCGAGATCGGATGATCCATTCTATAAGAACGTCATTTCTTGTGATAAAGGACTTACCCCTCTATCCTTAGCCAACGAGCAATGGCAAGACCCGGCAGTGCAGAGCATTTCCGACCGGGAGACCGTATGGAAGGAGAAGGAGCTCCACGGGAGGTTCTACAAGGCTCTACATGAGCCTTTCGTAGACACAGTAGCCTCCCTCCACTGGCTACGCTTTGGTGATCTCTTCGGGGAAACCGAGGGTTTTGTCTGTGCAATACAGGATCAGGTTATTAAGACCAACAACTATCGGAGATATATCCTAAAGGATGGCACCGTCGACATCTGTCGAGCTTGTCGCCGTCCCGGTGAGTCACTTAGGCATGTTATCTCCGGTTGTTCGGCGCTTTCTAACTCTGAGTACTTGCACAGGCACAACCTAGTAGCCAGAATTCTACACCAGGAGCTCGCTCTGAAATACGGTCTCGTGGATCGGAAATTGCCGTATTACAAGTACTTGCCGGAAGCCGTGCTCGAAAATGATCGCGCCAGGCTCTATTGGGACCGGGCCATCATCACAGACAGGACTATTCTTGCGAATAAGCCTGATATTGTGCTGATGGACCGGGCACAGTCAAGGATATTTTTGGTCGACATTACCATCCCGTATGACGAGAACCTCGTGAAAGCCGAAACAGACAAGCAAACAAAATATCTGGACCTGGCTCACGAGGTGACCGACATGTGGGGTGGTCTGCCGACCGAAATTATTCCTGTAGTCGTCTCTGCAAACGGGCTAATCCCAGTCAGCCTCTCGGGTCATCTGAGGCGGCTGGGACTACGTGGCGGGCCGCTCCAGGTTCAAATGCAGAAGGCGGTGCTCCTCGATACCGCCCGCATCGTCCGCCGGTTTCTTTCCCTTTCCCCCTAACCCTCGGCCGTTTGGTCTCCCCTGCCGAGGGCCTCCATCTGGTTGGGCTTTTATTTATTTATGTACTTTTATATTTATTTTATGTTATTGATATTTATGTATATTTATCTTTTCATTTTCATTTATAATTATATATTTATAGCACCCAACCAGATGAGAAAACTATATAGATACCCCACAATAATAATAATAATAATAATAATAAATAAATAAAATGGCGTAGGGAAGTGACGACCCCATCGCCCGCTGACGAAACAGTTAAGTGACAAAACTGCTACGTCGGTGCAGTCAGTCAGCGCCTTGCCAAGAGGTGTGAGCGCCGTGCCTCGGCAGTACTCAGGGTGCAAAGGCCCGTTTGTGCTTACGGCCGTACAATGATACAATGAAACGGTGCCGGGCCTGGGCGTCTCCCGTTAATTGACGCCCAATAATGGATGATGGATTTAAGTAGAAAGAGTATAGGGCCGCTGCCTGGGGGTCGCCGGGGCGCGTCTGGAGCTGGCGCTGGACGCGGCAGCATGCGGGCCGCCAGCCGAGCGCGAGGAGCTGCAATATCACCTAACAGCCCCCCGCATCCATCATCCCCACCAGACGGCTTGATGTCGGCAGGGTCCTCTCGGACTCGGCAAGCGGCATCCGCCGCTGGTGGAGTGCGCCGCATGCGTTGGACAAGGGATATGAACGCAAACGCATTGCGGGCGTACTATAGGGCGAAAGGGGAAGAAACTGCGGGGATAGCGTATCGGGCTCGGATGCACTGCTTTTTTGCTGAGCTGGAGCCGTCTATTCCCGTCACGGAACAAAACCTGGCAGACCGAGTTCGGTACATCATGCGCTCGAAAATATTTGATGATGCCGAGCTCGAACGACTACGACGTGAGGCTATTCCCTCATCGAATGAATTGGCTACGGCTGGGGATGCGGCTCCTCAGGCGACAGACCAGCTGCCACGCGTAGAAGCCGCCATGGATCTTCCAGTTGTGGTTGATTCAGACGATGATGAAATGGTCTCCCACGAACTAGAGCAAATGAGGAGTATATTGGAAGAGGCGATTTTGGAAACGCGCAGCATGCCTCTCGAAAATCGACCGCGACTTCCCCGCATACCCCTAAGCAAGCGAAATCGGGCTGTCGTGAGGGCTCTTAACCCAATGCTGGTAACCTATTTGGAAGCCAGCCGGGACCTTTGCGAGACGGACTCAGTTCTTTTTGGCGCCGCAGTGGCAGCTTGCCGTATTATTGGCGCCAAACTTCCCATGGCTGGACGCGCTACTAAATAAAGTAGCGCCATCCCAGCCTGGAGAAAAAGAATTGAGGACCGTATCGCAAAGGCAAGGGCCCTTATCGGCAGACTGATAAGCTTCAGGTCGGGTAATAATAGACCGAGGGTTGTGCGCACCGTTAGAATGGCGTTTGCTGGGACAAATATCAGTTTGTCCCAGCCGGACATCACGCAAAAACTAACGGAGCGCATAGACGACCTGAAGCAAAAGATTGCTGCTTGGGGGAAGCGGATTCGCCGATTTACCGAGAGGTCAAGGCGGTTCAACCAAAATCGTCTCTTCCAGAGTGATCAGAAGAGGCTCTACAAATCATTGGAGCGACCAGAGGTATGTGGAGCGGGCCCAGGACCGGATCAGGCTAACACTGTCGCATTTTGGCGTGGCCTGTGGTCAGAGCCCGTAAACCACAGCGAGGGCCCTTGGACGGAAGTTGTGGCGAGTCAGTGTGCGAGTATTACGCCCATGGACCCCGTCATCATAACGCCGGATGACGTAGCTGAGGCGGTCCGTAGAGCCCCGAACTGGAAAAGCCCGGGACTCGACGGACTGCATCACTACTGGCTGAAGGGGTTCATGGTGTGTCACGCTGTGCTCGCCCGTCAGTTTCAAGAGGCTCTCAACCAGAAGTCGCTCCCTAGCCTCTTCACTACTGGGATCACTCATTTGGTTCCTAAAGACCAGGTTACCACAGACCCGAGCAAATACCGCCCCATTACGTGTCTACCCACCATATATAAGATACTGACATCCATTTTGAGCGCGAGAATCACTCGTCACCTGGAGCTAAATCAGGTGATGTCACGCGCTCAAAATGGATGTCGGGGCGGTGGTCGTGGAACTAAGGAACCACTCCTCATTGACGCGGTCATTGGCAAAGTGGTGAAACGCAACCGTCATAATTTCTCCGCCGCCTGGATAGACTACAGAAAGGCATTCGACTCGGTGCCCCATACATGGCTAAAGAGAGTCCTCGAGCTGTACAAGATAGACTGTACAGTGAGAGACTTCCTCGAGCAGTGTATGGGGCAGTGGAGTACGATCCTTTGTCATCTGGGTGAGCGGATGATGGCTGCGGAGAACCACATAAGGATAAGAAGGGGTATCTTCCAGGGCGATTGTCTGAGTCCAATCTGGTTCTGCCTCTCCCTGAACCCTCTCAGTACTTTACTGGAGGGCTCCGGGAGGGGATTTCAGCTTCGGAAAGGAGGTACAAAAGTGACCCACCTTTTCTATATGGACGACCTCAAGTTATTCGCCTCCAGTCGCTCCCATCTTATGGAATTGCTAAACATCACTTGTGAATTTAGCAATTCTATTGGAATGGAGCTGGGAACGGATAAGTGTGCGGTCCTCCATGTTGAAAGGGGAAGGGTTGCTAACTCTGAGGGCATAGACTTATCTATGCCCTTCAACTTAAGGACCCTTTCCGAGGCTGAAACATACCGATACCTGGGTATGTCACAGAACATCGGTATCGATGAGGCTGGTATGAAACAGTCAGTTTGCGACGTGTTTTATGCACGCTTGACCAAAGTGCTTAACAGCCTTTTGTCCGGTGTGAATAAGACACACGCATATAACGGCTGGGTCGTGCCTGTCATCAGGTATACCTTTGGCATACTCAGGTGGACTCAGACTGAACTTAACGCCCTGGATAGAAAAGTCCGCACTACCATGACGTCCCACAGGATGCATCATCCGAGATCGTCGGTAATGAGGCTGTACTTGCCGCGAAAGCATGGTGGGCGTGGCTTCTTGAGCGCGCTCACCATGCATAATCGCGAAGTGTGCAGCCTCCGTAATTACTTCGTGGCGAGATCGGATGATCCATTCTATAAGGACGTCATTTCTTGTGATAAAGGACTTACCCCTCTATCCTTAGCCAACGAGCAATGGCAAGACCCGGCAGTGCAGACAATTTCCGACCGGGAGACCGTGTGGAAGGAGAAGGAGCTCCACGGGAGGTTCTACAAGGCTCTACATGAGCCTTTCGTAGACACAGTAGCCTCCCTCCACTGGCTACGCTTTGGTGATCTCTTCGGGGAAACCGAGGGTTTTGTCTGTGCAATACAGGATCAGGTTATTAAGACCAACAACTATCGGAGATACATCCTAAAGGATGGCACCGTGGACATCTGTCGAGCTTGTCGCCATCCCGGTGAGTCACTTAGGCATGTTATCTCCGGTTGTTCGGCGCTTTCTAACTCTGAGTACTTGCACAGGCACAACCTAGTAGCCAGAATTCTTCACCAGGAGCTCGCTCTGGAATACGGTCTCGTTGATCGGAAATTGCCGTATTACAAGTACTTGCCGGAAGCCGTGCTCGAAAATGATCGCGCCAGGCTCTATTGGGACCGGGCCATCATCACGGACAGGACTATTCTTGCGAATAAGCCTGATATTGTGCTGATGGACCGGGCACAGTCAAGGATATTTTTGGTCGACATTACCATTCCGTATGACGAGAACCTCGTGAAAGCCGAAACAGACAAGCAAACAAAATATCTGGACCTGGCTCACGAGGTGACCGACATGTGGGGTGGTCTGCCGACTGAAATTATTCCTGTAGTCGTCTCTGCAAACGGGCTAATCCCAGTCAGCCTCTCGGGTCATCTGAGGCGACTGGGACTACGTGGCGGACCGCTCCGGGCTCAAATGCAGAAGGCGGTGCTCATCGATACCGCCCGCATCGTCCGCCGGTTTCTTTCCCTTTCCCCCTAACCCTCGACCGTTTGGTCTCCCCTGCCGAGGGCCTCCATCTGGTTGGGCTTTTATTTATTTATGTATTTTTATATTTATTTTATGTTATTGATATTTATGTATATTTATCTTTTCACTTTCATTTATAATTATATATTTATAGAACCCAACCAGATGAGAAAACTATATAGATACCCCATAATAATAATAATAATAATAATAATAATAATAATAATAGACATGTCATCTCCGGTTGTTCGGCGCTTTCTAACTCTGAGTACTTGCACAGGCACAACCTAGTAGCCAGAATTCTACACCAGGAGCTCGCTCTGAAATACGGTCTCGTGGATCGGAAATTGCCGTATTACAAGTACTTGCCGGAAGCCGCGCCCGAAAATGATCGCGCCAGGCTCTATTGGGACCGGGCCATCATCACAGACAGGACTATTCTTGCGAATAAGCCTGATATTGTGCTGATGGACCGGGCACAGTCAAGAATATTTTTGGTCGACATTACCATTCCGTGTGACGAAAACCTCGTGAAAGCCGATACAGATAAGCAAACAAAATATCTGGACCTGGCTCACGAGGTGACCGACATGTGGGGTGGTCTGCCGACCGAAATTATTCCTGTAGTCGTCTCTGCAAACGGGCTAATCCCAGTCAGCCTCTCGGGTCATCTGAGGCGGCTGGGTCTACGTGGCGGACCGCTCCAGGCTCAGATGCAGAAGGCGGTGCTCCTCGATACCGCCCGCATCGTCCGCCGGTTTCTTTCCCTTTCCCCCTAACCCTCGGCCGTTCGGTCTCCCCTGCCGAGGGCCTCCATCTGGTTGGGCTTTTATTTATATATGTATTTTTATATTTAGTTTATGTTATTGATATTTATGTATATTTATCTTTTCATTTCCATTTATAATTATATATTTATAGAACACAACCAGATGAGAAAACTATATTGATAGCCCACATAATAATAATAATAATATAATAATAATAATAGTGCTTAGCATTTTCGACCGGGAGACCGTATGGAAGGAGAAGGAGCTCCACGGGAGGTACTACAAGGCTCTACATGAGCCCTTCGTAGATACAGTCGCCTCCCTCAACTGGCTACGTTTCGGTGACCTCTTCGGGGAAACCGAGGGTTTTGTCTGTGCAATACAGGATCAGGTTATTAAGACCAACAACTATCGGAGATACATCCTAAAGGATGGCACCGTCGACGTCTGTCGAGCTTGTCGCCATCCCGGGGAGTCACTCAGGCATGTCATCTCCGGTTGTTCGGCGCTTTCTAACTCTGAGTACTTGCACAGGCACAACCTAGTAGCCAGAATTCTACACCAGGAGCTCGCTCTGAAATACGGTCTCGTGGTCCGGAAATTGCCGTATTACAAGTACTTGCCGGAAGCCGTGCTCGAAAATGACCGCGCCAGGCTCTACTGGGACCGGGCCATCATCACAGACAGGACTATTCTTGCGAATAAGCCTGATATTGTGCTGATGGACCGGGCACAGTCAAGGATATTTTTGGTCGATATTACCATCCCGTATGACGAGAACCTCGTGAGAGCCGAAACAGATAAGCAATCAAAATATCTGGACCTGGCTCACGAGGTGACCGATATGTGGGGTGGTCTGCCGGCCGAGATTATTCCTGTAGTCGTCTCTGCGAATGGGCTAATCCCAGCTAGCCTCTCTGGTCATCTTAGGTGACTGGGACTCCGTGACGGACCGCTCCGGGCTCAAATGCAAAAGGCGGTGCTCCTTGATACTGCCCGCATCGTCCGCCGGTTTCTTTCCCTTTCCCCCTAACCCTTGGCCGTTTGGTCTCCCCTGCCGAGGGCTTCCATCTGGTTGGGCTTTTATTTATTTATGTAGTTTTGTATTTATTTTATTTTATTGATATTTATGTATATTTATCTTTTCATTTTCGTTTATAATTATATATTTATATATAATTATATATTACACATAATAATAATGATAATAATAATATAATAGGGAAGTAACGACCCCATCGCCCGCTGACGAAACAGTTAAGTGACAAAACTGCTACGTCGGTGCAGTCAGTCTGCGCCTTGCCAAGAGGTGTGAGCGCCGTGCCTCGGCAGTACTCAGGGTGCAAAGGCCCGTTTGTGCTTACGGCCGTACAATGATACAATGAAATGGTGCCGGGCCTGGGCGTCTCCCGTTAATTGACGCCCAAAAATGGATGATGGATATAAGTAGAAAGCGTATAGGGCCGCTGCCTGGGGGTCGCCGGGGCGCGTCTGGAGCTGGCGCTGGACGCGGCAGCATGCGGGCCGCCAGCCGAGCACGAGGAGCTGCAAGATCACCTAACAGCCCCCAGCATCCATCATCCCCACCAGACGGCTTGATGTTGGCAGGGTCCTCTCGGACTCGGCAAGCGGCATCCGCCGCTGGTGGAGTGCGCCGCATGCGTTGGACAAGGGATATGAACGCAAACGCATTGCGGGCGTACTATAGGGCGAAAGGGGAAGAAACTGCGGGGATAGCGTATCGGGCTCGGATGCATTGCTTTTTTGCTGAGCTGGAGCCGTCTATTCCCGTCACGGAACAAAACCTGGCAGACCGAGTTCGGTACATCATGCGCTCGAAAATATTCGATGATGCCGAGCTCGAACGACTACGACGTGAGGCTATTCCCTCATCGAATGAATTGGCTACGGCTGGGGATGTGGCTCCTCAGGCGACAGACCAGCTGCCACGCGTAGAAGCCGCCATGGATCTTCCCGTTGTGGTTGATTCAGACGATGATGAAATAGTCTCCCACGAACTAGAGCAAATGAGGAATATATTGGAAGAGGCGATTTTGGAAACGCGCAGCATGGCTCTCGAAAATCGACCGCGACTTCCCCGCATACCCCTAAGCAAGCGAAATCGGGCTATCGTGAGGGCTCTTAACCCAATGCTGGTAACCTATTTGGAAGCCAGCCGGGACCTTTGCGAGACGGACTCAGTTCTTATTGGCGCCGCAGTGGCAGCTTGCCGTAGCCAAACTTCCCATGGCTGGACGCGCTACTAAACAAAGTAGCGCCATCCCAGCCTGGAGAAAAAGAATTGAGGAACGTATCGCAAAGGCAAGGGCCCTTATCGGCAGACTGATAAGCTTCAGGTCGGGTAATAATAGACCGAGGGTTGTGCGCACCGTTAGAATGGCGTTTGCTGGGACAAATATCAGTTTGTCCCAGCCGGATATCACGCAGAAACTAACGGAGCGCATAGACGACCTGAAGCAAAAGATTGCTGCTTGGGGGAAGCGGATTCGCCGATTTACCGAGAGGTCAAGGCGGTTCAACCAGAATCGTCTCTTCCAGAGTGATCAGAAGAGGCTCTACAAATCATTGGAGCGACCAGAGGTATGTGGGGCGGGCCCAGGACCGGATCAGGCTAACACTGTCGCATTTTGGCGTGGCCTGTGGTCAGAGCCCGTAAACCACAGCGAGGGCCCTTGGACGGAAGTTGTGGCGAGTCAGTGTGCGAGTATTACGCCCATGGACCCCGTCATCATAACGCCGGATGACGTAGCTGAGGCGGTCCGTAGAGCCCCGAACTGGAAAAGTCCGGGACTCGACGGACTGCATCACTACTGGCTGAAGGGGTTCATGGTGTGTCACGCTGTGCTCGCCCGTCAGTTTCAAGAGGCTCTCAACCAGAAGTCGCTCCCTAGCCTCTTCACTACTGGGATCATTCATTTGGTTCCTAAAGACCAGGTTACCACAGACCCGAGCAAATACCCCCCATTACGTGTCTACCCACCATATAAAAGACACTGACATCCATTTTGAGCGCGAGAATCACTCGTCACCTGGAGCTAAATCAGGTGATGTCACGCGCTCAAAATGGATGTCGGGACGGTGGTCGTGGAACTATGGAACTACTCCTCATTGACGCGGTCATTGGCAAAGTGGTGAAACGCAACCGTCGGAACTTCTCCGCCGCTTGGATAGACTAAATAAAGGCATTCGACTCGGTGCCCCATACATGGCTAAAGAGAGTCCTCGAGCTGTACAAGATAGACTGTACAGTGAGAGACTTCCTCGAGCAGTGTATGGGGCAGTGGAGTACGATCATTTGTCATCTGGGTGAGCGGATGATGGCTGCGGAGAACCACATAAGGATAAGAAGGGGTATCTTCCAGGGCGATTGTCTGAGTCCAATCTGGTTCTGCCTCTCCCTGAACCCTCTCAGTACTTTACTGGAGGGCTCCGGGAGGGGATTTCAGCTTCGGAAAGGAGGTACAAAAGTGACCCACCTTTTCTATATGGATGACCTCAAGTTATTCGCCTCCAGTCGCTCCCATCTTATGGAATTGCTGAACATCACTTGTGAATTTAGCAATTCTATTGGAATGGAGCTGGGAACGGATAAGTGTGCGGTCCTCCATGTTGAAAGGGGAGGGATTGCTAACTCTGAGGGCATAGACTTATCTATGCCCTTCAACTTAAGGACCCTTTCCGAGGCTTAAACATACCGATACCTGGGTATGTCACAGAACATCGGTATCGATGAGGCTGGTATAAAACAGTCAGTTTGCGACGTGTTTTATGCACGCTCGACCAAAGTGACTAACAGCCTTTTGTCCAGTGTGAATAAGACACACGCATATAACGGCTGGTTCATGCCTGTCCTCACGTATACCTTTGGCATACTCAGGTGGACTCAGACTGAACTTAACGCCCTGGATAGAAAAGTCCGCACTACCATGACGTCCCACAGGATGCATCACCCGAGATCGTCGGTAATGAGGCTGTACTTGCCGCGAAAGCATGGTGGGCGTGGCTTCTTGAGCGCGCTCACCATGCATAATCGCGAAGTGTTCAGCCTCCGTAATTACTTCCTGGCGAGATCGGATGATCCATTCTATAAGGACGTCATTTCTTCTGATAAAGGACTTACCCCTCTATCCTTAGCCAACGAGCAATGGCAAGACCCGGCAGTGCAGACAATTTCCGACCGGGAGACCGTGTGGAAGGAGAAGGAGCTCCACGGGAGGTTCTACAAGGCTCTACATGAGCCTTTCGTAGACACAGTAGCCTCCCTCCACTGGCTACGCTTTGGTGATCTCTTCGGGGAAACCGAGGGTTTTGTCTGTGCAATACAGGATCAGGTTATTAAGACCAACAACTATCGGAGATACATCCTAAAGGATGGCACCGTAGACATCTGTCGAGCTTGTCGCCATCCCGGTGAGTCACTTAGGCATGTTGTCTCCGGTTGTTCGGCGCTTTCTAATTCTGAGTACTTGCACAGGCACAACCTAGTAGCCAGAATTCTTCACCACGAGCTCGCTCTGAAATACGGTCTCGTTGATCGGAAATTGCCATATTACAAGTACTTGCCGGAAGCCGTGCTCGAAAATGATCGCGCCAGGCTCTATTGGGACCGAGCCATCATCACAGACAGGACTATTCTTGCGAATAAGCCTGATATTGTGCTGATGGACCGGGCACAGTCAAGGATATTTTTGGTCGACATTACCATTCCGTAAGACGAAAACCTCGTGAAAGCCGAAACAGACAAGCAAACAAAATATCTGGACCTGGCTCACGAGGTGACCGACATGTGGGGTGGTCTGCCGACTGAAATTATTCCTGTAGTCGTCTCTGCAAACGGGCTAATCCCAGTCAGCCTCTCGGGTCATCTGAGGCGACTGGGACTTCGTGGCGGACCGCTCCGGGCTCAAATGCAGAAGGCGGTGCTCATCGATACCGCCCGCATCGTCCGCCGGTTTCTTTCCCTTTCCCCCTAACCCTCGGCCGTTTGGTCTCCCCTGCCGAGGGCCTCCATCTGGTTGGGCTTTTATTTATATATGTATTTTTATATTTATTTTATGTTATTGATACTTACTTACTTATCGTCACGCACAATCCCTAACGGGGTAGCCAGAGAGAACAGATCGCCAAGTGTCACGATCCTTACATACCTCTTTCGCTTCTTTCAGGTTCATTAACTTCTTCATACATGCACGTCTAGGTATCCGAGTACTCTTGACCCTCCCCTCTTCGAGCAATTTGCTCACATGGTCTTCGAAAGTTAGTCTCGGTCTACCTAGACACCTTTTAATATTTACTTTCGCTCTATATATTTTCTTCACCATTCGGTCTTCACTCATTCGTTCAACGTGCCCAAACCATTGGAGTACGCCCCTATCAATTTTTGTGATAAGGTCATCTTTCAATCCTGCCATATTGCGAATTCTCTTCGTTTCGCTTTCGGTCGGCTATGGTAACGCCACACATTTTACGAAGAGATCGCATCTCCACTGCATTCAACTTGCTTTTATGCTTCTTCTGGCATACCCAGGTTTCGCTGCCATATAACAAAGTCGGTACCAAAACTGCGTTATGTATTGCAAGGCGTGCACTCTTCACCACGCCTTGCCTTTTTACTAATGCATTCAGGGCACCATTGACTTTGTTTCCGGCAGCGACACGCCTATCCATATCTAAATCACATCTTCCATCCCGGCTGAAAGCACTTCCCAAGTATACAATTTCATTTACCTGTTCTAGACATTCCTGATTTACCCATATTTCACATATCATATATGTTATTGATATTTATGTATATTTATCTTTTCATTTTCATTTATAATTATATATTTATAGAACCCAACCAGATGAGAAAACTATATAAGAAATAAAAATAATAATAATAATAAATAAATCCTAAATCCCTTACTGACAATTTAGCTAAGCTGGGCATTTCAGTGAGGGTGAGGAACAAAATTCAAAAAGCCGTAATTTTGGATACGACAGCGATAGTACGTCGCCACCTCACAATTTAAACAAAAGAGCGGCATCTTGCGATCAGCCGATGCCGCATCTTAAAACCCTAAAAGGAGCGTTAATGGATAACCCATAATAATAATAATAACTAGGTGTAGTAGTACTCAAGGTGCAAAGACCCGTTTGTGCTTACGGCCGTACAATGATACAATGAAACGGTGTCGGGCCTGGGCATCTCCCGTTAATTGGCGCCCAAAAATGGATGATGGATAAGATTGGAAAACGTATAGGGCCGCTGCCTGGGGGTCGCCGGGGCGCGTCTGGAGCTGGTGCTGGACGCGGCAGCATGCAGGCCGCCAGCCGAGCGCGAGGAGCTGCAAGATCACCTAATAGCCACCATCACCACCAGACGGCTTGATGTCGGCAGGGTCCTCTCGGACTCGACAAGCGGCATCCGCCGCTGGTGGAGTGCGCCGCATGCGTTGGACATGGGATAAGAACGCAAACGCATTGCGGGCGTACTATAGGGCGAAAGGGGAAGAAACTGCGGGGATAGCGTATCGGGCTCGGATGCATTGCTTTTTTGCTGAGCTGGAGCCGTCTATTCCCGTCACGGAACAAAACTTGGCAGACCGAGTTCGGTACATCATGCGCTCGAAAATATTCGATGATGCCGAGCTCGAAATACTACGACGTGAGGCCATTCCCTCATCGAATGAATTGGCTACGGCTGGGGATGCGGCTCCTCAGGCGACAGACCAGCTGCCACGCGTAGAAGCCGCCATGGATCTTCCAGTTGTGGTTGATTCAGACGATGATGAAATGGTCTCCCACGAACTAGAGCAAATGAGGAGTATATTGGAAGAGGCGATTTTGGAAACGCGCAGCATGGCTCTCGAAAATCGACCGCGACTTCCCCGCATACCCCTAAGCAAGCGAAATCGGGCTGTCGTGAGGGCTCTTAACCCAATGCTAGGAACCTATTTGGAAGCCAGCCGGGACCTTTGCGAGACGGACTCAGTTCTTATTGGCGCCGCAGTGGCAGCTTGCCGTATTATTGGCGCCAAACTTCCCATGGCTGGACGCGCTACTAAACAAAGTAGCGCCATCCCAGCCTGGAGAAAAAGAATTGAGGACCGTATCGCAAAGGCAAGGGCCCTTATCAGCAGACCGATAAGCTTCAGGTCGGGTAATAATAGACCGAGGGTTGTGCGCACCGTTAGAATGGCATTTGCTGGGACAAATATCAGTTTGTCCCAGCCGGATATCACGCAGAAACTAACGGAGCGCATAGACGACCTGAAGCAAAAGATTGCTGTTTGGGGGAAGCGGATTCGCCGATTCACCGAGGGGTCAAGGCGGTTCAATCAGAATCGTCTCTTCCAGAGTGATCAGAAGGGGCTCTACAAATCATTGGAGCGACCAGAGGTATGTGGAGCGGGCCCAGGACCGGATCAGGCTAACACTGTCGCATTTTGGCGTGGCCTGTGGTCAGAGCCCGTAAACCACAGCGAGGGCCCTTGGACGGAAGTTGTGGCGAGTCAGTGTGCGAGTATTACGCCCATGGACCCCGTCATCATAACGCCGGATGACGTAGCTGAGGCGGTCCGTAGAGCCCCGAACTGGAAAAGTCCGGGACTCGACGGACTGCATCACTACTGGCTGAAGGGGTTCATGGTGTGTCACGCTGTGCTCGCCCGTCAGTTTCAAGAGGCTCTCAACCAGAAGTCGCTCCCTAGCCTCTTCACTACTGGGATCATTCATTTGGTTCCTAAAGACCAGGTTACCACAGACCCGAGCAAATACCCCCCATTACGTGTCTACCCACCATATAAAAGACACTGACATCCATTTTGAGCGCGAGAATCACTCGTCACCTGGAGCTAAATCAGGTGATGTCACGCGCTCTAAATGGATGTCGGGGCGGTGGTCGTGGAACTATGGAACTACTCCTCATTGACTCGGTCATTGGCAAAGTGGTGAAACGCAACCGTCGGAACTTCTCCGCCGCCTGGATAGACTACAGAAAGGCATTCGACTCGGTGCCCCATACATGGCTAAAGAGAGTCCTCGAGCTGTACAAGATAGACTGTACAGTGAGAGACTTCCTCGAGCAGTGTATGGGGCAATGGAGTACGATCCTTCGTCATCTGGTTGAGCGGATGATGGCTGCGGAGAACCCCATAAGGATAAGAAGGGGTATCTTCCAGGGCGATTGCCTGAGTCCAATCTGGTTCTGCCTCTCCCTGAACCCTCTCAGTACCTTACTGGAGGGATCCGGGAGAGGATTTCAGCTACGGAAAGGAGGGACAAAAGTGACCCACCTTTTGTGTATGGATGACCTTAAGTTATTCGCCTCCAGTCGCTCCCATCTTATGGAATTGCTAAAAATCACTTGTGAGTTTAGCAGTTCCATTGGAATGGAGCTGGGGACGGATAAGTAATCCATGTTGAGAGGGGAAGGGTTGCTAACTCTGAGGGCATAGATTTATCTATGCCCGTTAACTTAAGGACCCTTTTGCGAGGCTGAAACATAGCGATACCTGGGTGTGTCACAGAACATCGGTGTCGATGAGGCTGGTATGAAACAGTCAGTTTGCGACGTGTTTTATGCACGCTTGACCAAAGTGCTTAATAGGCTTTTATCCGGTGTGAATAAGACACACGCATATAACGGTTGGGTCATACCTGTCCTTATGTATACCTTTGGCATACTCAGGTGGACTCGGACTGAACTTAACGCCCTGGATAGAAAAGTCCGCACTACCATGACGTCCTATAGGATGCATCATCCGAGATCGTCGGTAGTGAGGCTGTACTTGCCGCGGAAGCATGGTGGGCGTGGCTTTCTGAGCGCGCTCACTATGCATAATTGTGAAGTGTGCAGCCTCAGTCATTACTTCCTGGCGAGATCGGATGATCCATTCTATAATGACGTCATTTCTAGTGATAAAGGTCTTACCCTCTGTTCTTGGCCAACGAGCAATGGCAGGACCCAGCAATGCTTAGCATTTCCAACCGGGAGACCGTATGGAAGGAGGAGCTCCACGGGAGGTACTACAGGGCTCTACATGAGCCCTTCGTAGATACAGTCGCCTCCCTCAACTGGCTACGTTTCGGTGACCTCTTCGGGGAAACCGAGGGTTTTGTCTGTGCAATACAGGATCGGGTTATTAAGACCAACAACTATCGGAGATGCATCCTTAAGGATGGCACCGTCGACGTCTGTCCAGCTTGTCGCCATCCCGGGGAGTCACTTAGGCATGTCATCTCCGGTTGTTTGGCGCTTTCTAACTCTGAGTACTTGCACAGGCACAGCCTAGTAGCCAGAATTCTACACCAGGAGCTCGCTCTGAAATACGGTCTCGTGGACCGGAAATTGCCGTATTACAAGTACTTGCCGGAAGCCGTGCTCGAAAATGACCGCGCCAGGCTCCACTGGGACCGGGCCATCATCACAGACAGGACTATTCTTGCAAATAAGCCTGAAATTGTGCTGATGGATTGGGCACAGTCAAGGATATTTTTGGTCGACATTACCATTCCATATGACGAGAACCTCGTGAAACCGAAACAGATATATATCGTCATTATAACGCCGGATGACGTAACTGAGGCGGTCCGTAGGGCCCCGAACTGGAAAAGTCCGGGACTCGACGGGCTGCATCACTACTGGCTGAAGGGGTTTGTGGTGTGTCACACTGTGCTCGCCCGACAGTTGCAAGAGGCTCTCAACCAGTAGTCGCTCCCGAGCCTATTCACTACTGGGATCACTCATTTGGTTCCTAAAGACCACGTTACCACAGACCCTAGCTAATACCGCCCCATCACGTGTCTGCCGACCATATACAAGACACTAAAATCCATTTTAAGTGCGAGAATCACTCGTCACATGGAATCAAATCAGATGATGTCGCGCGCCCAAAATGGATGTCGCGCGCGGCGATCGTGGAACCAAGGCTCTCACATGGCTGTAAGCAATGGTTGGACCACTGTGTTGTAATACAATCAGCTGTGTCCTCAGTATGCAATGTTTATGTTAAATACGACGTGACTTGGTCGGACCATTTCCCTCTTATGATCGAATGCGATTTAGAGTTATTAATACCAAAATTAAATTATTATAATACATCTTATATAAATCGCCAGATTATATGGGGAAAGAGGTCCGAACGTCAGAAAAATGTTTATAGCGATATGTGCCACAGAAAGCTAAGACAAATATATGTGCTAAGACGCTACCGTGCTGACAAATTTTGTACAGAAATAAAGCATAGAATTATAATTGACAAACTGTATTACGACATAGTGTCTGCCCTAAGTGAGGCCGCAATTGCTAGTCGAGAGTACAAGAAACATTGCTCAAAAAAACCCGTTGTAGGATAGAACAGACATGTTAGAGAGGCTCATGGGGAGGCTAGACAGAAATTTCATCTTTGGATGGCTAATGGACGGCCCAATCATGGCAAATTACTTAATGAAATGCGTAGCACCCGAAAGGTGTTTAAATCACGCTTAAAATGGTGTCAAGATCATAAGCATCAAATTGAAATGGATGAAATAGTGTCATCGCATACCAAAAAAGATTTTAGTGCTTTTTGGAAAGGCACTAATAAAATGAGAATTCGGCCTGGCCTTCCCGTGAGTGTGGGCGGGGTGAGTAACCCAAAGGATATTGCCAACCTCTTTAGGGAGCTTTTCGCTGTAAAGTCGACACTAGGGTCATATCCTTATGAATCGATGCAAGATGCTGGGACAGCCATTGATGGAGTAGGGGACAGAATAAGTGTGTAAGATGTAGCAAAAGTCATAAAATCTATGTCTAGGGGCAAGTCTCCAGGTCATGATTGTCTCAGTACCGAGCATCTACAGTATGCAGGCCGACATATACACCGCGTACTGGCTATGTTCTACACTACATGTTTACGGCATGCATATCTGCCCCCTGATCTAATGAAGACATAGTAGTACCGGTGGTAAAAAATAAAACGGGTGACTTGTCAGATAAATGTGATTATAGATCAATATCCTTGGCAACCATCGTAGCAAAGATATTGGACAGTGTGCTTAATACGCAGATCAATAAATATCTAAAACTGCATGACAATCAGTTCGGATTTTTTACCGGACTGTCCACAGAAAGTGCGATACTTTGCCTTAAGCACACTGTCAAATATTATGTTGATAGGAAAACGCCTGTCTACGCTTGTTTCCTTGACCTGTCGAGGGCATTTGATCTGGTCTCCTACAATATACTGTGGAAAAAATAGGAGGATATTAAATTACCAGGTCAAATGATACAGATTTTCAAATATTGGTATGGGGGACAGGTCAATTGCGTTAGATGGGCTAATGTTTTGTCTGAACCATACCGGTTGGAGTGTGGGATGAGACAGGGTGGGCTAAGCTCACCCAGTCTCTTTAACCTCTATGTAAATGCACTTATTGAGGCGCTTAGCAGCATGCATGTCAGATGTCATATAGATGGAATTTGTGTTAATAACTTGAGTTACGCAGATGACATGTTGCTGCTGAGTGCATCAATATGTGGATTAAGAAAATTGCTTAGTGTTTGTGAGACATTCGCAGCCGAACATGGGCTGAAGTACAATGCACAAAAAAGTCAGTATATGATCTTTGAGGCCGGACGGGATCGTACGTGTAATGTGCCTCCTATTAAATTGAATGGCACACCATTAACTAGGGTTGACTCTTTCAAATATTTGGGTCATATGGTTACGTCCGACCTCAAGGATACTACTGACATAGAACGGGATCGACAGAGCCCTGTCGGTTCGTGCAAATATGATTGCACGTAGGTTCGCGAGATGTTCAAGGGAGGTTAAACTCACTTTATTTAGAGCGTTTTGTACATCTCTTTACACGTGCAGCCTGTGGAGGGACTACACGCAACGGGCCTATGGAGCTCTCCGGATCCAATATAACAACGCGTTCCGGGTGCTGATGGGGCTGTCCCGATGCTGCAGCGCATCAGCGATGTTTGCTCAAGCACATGTAGATTGCTTTTACGCAACTTTGCGTAAAAGAGCTGCATCGCTGGTGCGTAGGGTAAGGGCCAGCCCCAATGGCATTCTTAAAATGATAGGTGACAGAGTGAACTGTCCCTATCTGCAACATTGTTGTAGACTGCATACGCCCAGCAGCTAATTTGACTGCTGTTTAAGTGCATTACGGCATTTAGTAATAATTTAATAGTTTTAATATATTTGTCTCGTCATATTTTGTTAGATTATTAGATTTATTTTTTTTAATAATTATAATTTAAAAAAAAGTAATGTAAATAAAAATGAGTCTTGGACACTTGAAATTAAATAAATAATAATTATAATAATTAGCAGATTTTAGCCACAGACGAAAAAATTCTTAAAATTGAAATATAAAATTTATAATGCAATTTTATAAACAGAAATCAATATTTCTCATTTACTTTTTACAAAATCTATAATAAATAAATATTTTTGGATCTTATTTTCATCATCATCATCGTCATCATTACAGCCCTTCACAAGTCCACTGCTGAATATAGGCCTCCCCCAGGTAACGCCACAAAGCACGGTCCTGAGCCACCTGCATCCATCGACTTCCATCGGCATGTATTACCAGGTCGTCACTCCATCTAGTGGGGGGTCGCCCTACACTACGCCTACCGGTACGAGGTTGCCCCTCGAGAACCCTTCTTCCCCATCGGTTATCGGTTCTTCGAGCTATATGGCCGGCCCATTGCCACTTCAGCTTACTAATCCGTTGGGCTATGTCGGTCACTCTGGTTTTACTGCGGACATCCTCATTTCTGAGTCTTTCACACAGAGAAACTCCGAGCATAGCCCTCTCCATAGCTCGCTGAGCAACCTTGAGCGTCCTCATATGGCGAGCAGTGAAGGACCACGTCTCGGATCCGTAAGTCATCACTGGCAACACACACTGGTTGTGCACTTTAGTTTTCAGAGATTGAGGTATACCTGACGAGAAGATGTGTCGTAATTTCCCGAACGCTGCCCAGCCGAGTTGAATCCGTCGATTGACCTCTCGGTCGAAGCTGGACTTACCTAGTCGGACAATTTGTCCCAGGTAAACGTACTCGTCAACAACTTCGAGCATAGTGTTCCCAACAACTACCGGCATAGGTGTGACATGGACATTAAGCATGATCTTTGTTTTGTCCATGTTCATCTTAAGACCTATCCGTTGGGAGACACAATTGAGGTCATTGAGCATAGTGTTAAGGTCCTCCAGCGATTCTGCCATAAGAACTATATCGTCGGCAAATCGAAGGTGAGTGATGTACTCGCCATTGATGTTAGTAACGTATCCTTTCCAGTCCAGTAGCTTGAAAACGACTTCGAGAGGCTGGAAGTCGTCGAGTCTGCGTGCGAGACGATTCGTAATGACTCTCGAAAACAGCACGTAGACGCGGCTCAGAAGGGAAGTCGGTCTGTAGTTTTTCAAGAGAGCGTTGTCGCCTTTCTTAAAGAACAAGACCACTGCAGCGCCTCCGGAGTAGTGCCACCATGGAGGACGGAATTGAAGAGCTTCTGAAGGACTTCAAGTACCAGTGTTCCGTCCGCTTTCAGAAGCTCCGCTGTAATTCCATCCTCGCCTGGGGCCCTGCCGTTTTTAAGGTGCTGGAGAGCCATTCTAATCTCGCTCAGACTGATGTCCGGGATATCATTGGAATTGTGTCGGATAAGACTTGCTCTTGGATCGTTACTCACACTTGCGTGTGGCTCCAACGATAATGTGTACAGCTGCCCATAGAACCTCTCAATCTCACTCAAAATCTCAGGTGTCCCGGAAATGATGCTGCCACACTCAGTCTTCAGCTTTGACAGTTGGCTCTTTCTGGCAGACAGATCTCTGGCTAAGACTTTGGAGCCCTGGTTCCGCTCGATCGCTTCTTTAATACGAGCAGTATTAAAGTTGCGTAAGTCTCGCCGCACGCATTTGGAGATCTGTCTGTTCAGTTGCTTGTATGCTGTCAAATCTGTTGACGATTGCAGCCTCATCTCCCGTAACAGCAATGAGATTAAGAGTGTGATCGGAGAGTTTTTGTGTTCTTCTGCGGTGGGTCTTGTAGAACTTAGCTTCGACCGCATGCACAGGTTCCACGAGCTTGTCATTCATATCGTCCACTGCATTGCAATCTTCTAGGCACTGAAAGCGTTTACGTAACTCGAGCTGAAAAGTCTCGGGATTCTGTATTAGAGCACGAGGGGGACGGAGCGTTGACTTCATTTGACGAGACCTCTCCAACTTAACGTTTAGGTTCAGTGTGCCTCTAACGATTCAGTGATCGCTGCCGGTTTTCACCCTTGCGATCACTGAGACATCACTGAACGGTTGGCGTCTAGTCGTCATAATGAAGTCAATCTCATTTTTTGTCGAACCGTCGGGGCTCGACCAGGTCCACTTTCTGTGGGGCCGCTTCTGGAAGAAAGAGTTCATCATAAAGAGTCCCTCTTTATCCACAAAGTCAGCCAGCTGCTGACCCCTACGGTTCCGTTGCCCTACTCCAAATTTCTTTAACTTCAGCACACCGCCTTCTCTTGTGCCTAGTTTTGCGTTGAAGTCTCCCATCAACACCGTGTAGTGGGTTTTGGAGGAATGCATGGCTTTAGAAATATCCTCATACATTTCCTCCACCTCCTCATCGGGACGTACCGAGGTTGGTGCGTAGACCTGTATGGCCTTCAGCGAATACCGTTTGGTGATTCTGAGTATCAGGTACGCGACCCTCGTCGACACACTCCCAATCTTTACAACGTTGTTAACGAGAGACTTGTGGACGATAAATCCGACACCTCCTTAGGACAGATGGTCGCCCTCCCGGTGATAGAACAAGTTGCCGGACTCGAGGATTACCGTGTCCTCCCCCTCTCTTCGGACCTCAGATAATCCAATAATATGCCAGCGCAACTTGTCTACCTCTTCTTCCAGCTCCAGTATCATCTCGTCAGTCCTCAGGGTACGTGCGTTATACGTTGCCAGGTCGAGTCGTCGTAGGTGGCAACCGAACCTCCACTGGAGGTTCTTAGCACCCCCTGCCCCGCCGTTACCATGGTCGCCACCGTAGCCAGGAATAGCGGGGCCGCCGGGGACTGGGGGCCGTTTATTTGCGTCGTTGCTCATGGGGGGATATTTGCCATAGTTGCCACGCTTGGCGAGGGGGTTGGCAACCGCAGTTTTTTATTATGTTATTGTTGTTATTAAGAAGATGCTGCTGCCCATCTCCTTCATTTTATTTTACATGATGTAAAATACCACATTAGGTAATCAACACGGTATATTAGAAATTCAACTAAAACGTAGGTATTCCTTGTAATGTTCTTAATTCATAGCAAACTGTTTGTTTACATATTTTCTCCAGACGTTTCCGCGCTATCTATATAACTATATAATATAATAATAATAATAATTAACTTAATGCTGCTGTATTTCGTATGGTGAGTGTAGAGAACCGGAGACTCTTTTTACTGGAAATGAGGCATTCCATCTCAGTCCTCACGGATGACAACGCATCTGTATTTTGATTTGTAATCGAGGATAGATGTAGATGTCTATGGGCCACACTTACCATCAGGTGGACTGTGTGCTCGTTTGTCACCCTATTCTATAAAAAAAAACATAACTAGGATATAATGAAATTATGATTTTCAAATTTTTCTTTATAATGATTTACTGTAGAATATTCTTTATATTTTTTTAATATAAGTATGTATTAATAATGATATATAAAAAATATATTTTAATTATACATATGTTATATACTTGAATATTCTGCGTGCTTATAATATTATTTTAAGTCGACTTCGCAGTTTCAACTTCGTAGATCATTTTTCTCTGATCACAAGGGTTTGAATTCCAGTAATTTCCCTTTTTACTGGACGAGACATTCTATCTTAGTCCTCAGGGATGACGACGCATCTGCGTTTTGATTCTTAATCCAGAATAAGATGTCTATGGGTCACAGCTTCCACTTACCTTCAGGTGGACTGTGTGCTCGTTTGTCATCCATATTCTATATAAAAAAAATTCGTCGGCAGGGACTCCCTGGACAAAAGTTTATCGGCCATATTAGCGAAGATGGAGCAGATTAAGAGTAACCTTAACCGACGAGCATGTATGCGTAGGTATATGGATGTAAAGAGGCGAGACATGTATGTCAGGATCGTGCTAAATATAAGTCCGCACTCTCTGCCTACCACTCTGGGTGACAGACGTGAGTTTTTTTTAAAATAAAAATTCTATAAATGCTATTAAACATTACTAATATTCCCTTTAACCATTCCTGGTAAGCTTTAAATGCTTGTGTTCGGAGTGGTTCACTCCAATAGCTGAATAGCGGATTCGGCTACAGTCATTAGGCTACAGTCGCTAAATATGTCATGCTTAATTTGATTACATGTGTTTAGTTTTATGTTAAGTTTAATTTAGTACGGCGGTCGTTTCGTGCTGTTTTAAGTAAGAAGAAGAAGAAGAAGAAGTGCTGTAGTAAGTAAGAGTGAAACATGGAAAGGTCCACAACGCTATTAAAATCACAGAATGCTGTCCCTAACTTCATATATTTTATGTCCTCTAAATAATTTTATCTCGTCAAACAAGTTTCCTTACTTACGACGTAAATTAGCATTGTAATTCAAGTAGTGCTAAGTTTTTAGCGTGCTTTTAAGTTCGCTCCTAAGTCTTCACTTGTATCGCCAATTCAATACTGCCCTGGTCGCGGCCCTAAATGGCTTTATATAGGCCTTTTCCACCGAAACATCTAGAATGTTCCAGCAAATACCGGTTCTGACCAACTAGGTGTAGGAAATTCGAGTGTGGAGCTTTCTCGAAAACTTAGTTCTTCTATTCGACGCTAGTGGGAGAGTTCTAGAAAGATCTGGACGCTTATATTTCTGCTACTTGATACTAGATGGTGCTAATAGTCACCCGCATATACCGGGCATTAATTATGGCGCGCAACACTGCCCCCTCCTAAGACATGCTCGTCCCGAGCGTTATCGATCCCATAGTAACGCGCCAGTCAATCCACATGGACGATCTGAGGAGTTTCTTAGGTGTTTCTGTACCCGGTAGGTCCGCAACAATTCTAATCCTGTTATCGTCAACTACAGAGAATAGGGAACGTTCACTAAATAAACTTTTTTTAATGAGTCTCTAGTGCTGTGCCGGAGGGTCAGCACCATGTCATTTTCTCCATGTTCATGGTTTCATTGCATTTCGAAGTGTTTTTAAAGAAGCAAGGATGACAAAAAGTATTGACCCATTGACACCTACCGTATCTTTGATTTAGAACTTGTCATCCCAGAGACGGATGCCACGTTAACATTGGAAAGGGTTACCGATTCCCTTCCCTACATGACACAGCAGCAATATTCTGCTATTTTAAAGTGATAATCTAGGAGAAGGTGATCCTTTCGTCTAAGAAAAACCATGCTCTTTAGAAATAGAAAATAATCAGGGTTAAAAAATTCACGATTTCTTTTAACCCTTGCAGTTAGCAAAATATCTATGTATTTATTTATTAATTAAATATTGTAACACGCTTTAGGGTAACAGTGAAGATAATGCCTTGTTGAGTTCTCAATTAGTCAGTGTAAGTAGTGTAATCTTGTTTCATTTTGAAGAATAAGTAGAGGCATTATTATAATTGTAGACTGCGGAAACGCGTGGTATTTCATTTTAGTTCTCAGAGATGACAATGGTTTCATCTGTAATTGTTTCCGTGCAGCTAATTTCAGGGTGTGAGTTGTACTGGTGTCGTACTGATACAGTATTGCTGGAAGGTAGATAGAAGCTCGTTTTTTTAATGACATTTACAGAAAAAAACATTACATAAGTTCATAACTTCGCCAAACTGTAAAGACAGTTTGTTGGCGAATAAATGCTCTCTTTTATCCTATTACATAATTAAATAAGTACTCAACCCACATAATATTATAAAAAACTAGAAATTTATAACATGAACACTATAAATTCCACACTCTGTCAATTTCAAATACAGCACCCCACCCACATAACATCACAACAAAATAAAAATTGTAAATATAACCCGTATATATTTTTTAAATAAGTTTGTTACTCTAGTGTAGTAAAATTAATAAATAATTCAACTTTATCTTTGGTACTTGCGGAAATTGAGTATATATAATCACGTAGCTTGCGAACCTCTAACACTGAGCTACCATCGCTTGTTTAATTCTTTTCTTCACAATATTTCATGAAACCAATGCAGTAACTATGGAAGATTTTGATCACTTCTAATGTTTCTGTTAAAAACTAGAAGTAGTATGTTGCAATCAATATCTGTCGAGTCAGTTTGAGCACCTCATTGTTGTGAGCGTTTACAGACCCCGATGATCATTATATGATACTTTTGAAAAATTATGGAGGAAGTTTTCACTAAGCTTAATAAACAGAATAAATCTGTTGTAACATGTGGAGACTTTAATATCAATCTCCTAGAAGCTTCCTGCATTAATATTAAATTTAGATTATTGTTTAAATGTCATGGTCTTTTTAATTTATTTTTGGAGCCAACGCGTATTGCTGAATATAGTGCAACATGTATAGATAACATTTTTACAAATGTTAAGCCATTCAATAACTGTGTAATTCAAAAATTGAGCTCTGAACACTGTGGACAATTAGTTTCGTTACCTTATGTTCACAAAAATCAAGTAGATAAAAAAGTTGTGTTTGTTCCAGTAAATGCACGTCGCTTGGAGAAGCTTAGAAGTAATATAATAAAAAACTTTCATCACTACCATACATAAATAATACAGATTTTTTGTATCGAACATTATTTAAGCTTATTTGCAACGAATGTGATAATACTTTTACTTTTAAAACATTTTCCTTGAACAAGCGAAAGACATTCAATGAATGGGCGACAGTAGGAGTCCATAAGAGTAGAAAAAGGTTATATTAACTATACAATGAGAGGTCATACAAGTCTAGCATCGAATTTGGGGAATATGTAAAAAAAATATTAAAAAATATCTAAAAGAGTGTGCTGAATAGCCAAATCTTTGTATTTGAACAACAAAATAAAGACAGCTTCTAATAAAATTAAAATGATATGGAGTATAATTAATAAAGGCACTGGAGAGTTGACCTTTCAACTCTCGCAATTCAACTAAATCAGATCAGGACGTTGCAATATTTTACTGATATTCCGATCTTAACGACTAAGTCACTGAATTCTTTTTCTGCCGTCGCCAAATCATTACTTGAACAAAATGTAAATGTGTGTACAAAGAATTTTAGATTTCATAAAGTGTCATCAAAAGATATTGTAAAATATTTTAAGACTATTGATATTAAGAAAACCGTCGACCTATGAGGGATTTCCGTTAAAGTTAATGCGTCTATAATAGATACAATCGCACCTCAACTATCTATTATTTTTAATACTAGTATTGAATCTCACGTATTTTCTGTTTTAATGAAGCATAGTAAAGTAATACCTTTATTTAATTCTGGTAGTACATTGGGCCCCGCAAATTTAGACCTATTTATGTAAGTCATTAATGTATACAAGAAACAGAAAAAGGCCGAGAATTGAGCCCTGAGGCACGCCCATTTGTATAATCGAACCGGAAGAACTCATAATTCTTTTCTTTTGAATATTATTAATGAAATAATTAATTTAAGAGCATCACTTCCTACAACGTAGTGTTGAAGTTTCCTGATTAATGTTTCGTGGTGAGCACGATCGAAGGCTTTGGATAGGTCACAGACTATACCCAAAGTATCCTGTGAATTCTTCCATGCATAAAAGATATATTTAATTAGCTCAACACTAGCATCAGTTGTCGAGCGACCCCTTGTGAACCGGTATTGATTTTTATGAAGTAAATTATTTACATACATAATACATAAACACTCACGCCTGTCACCCAGAGGGGTAGGTAGAGACTACGGAGTCCCATTTGGCACGATCCTGACATACCTTATTCGCCTCTTTTACATCCATATATCTACGCATACATGCTCGTCGGTTAAGGGTACTTCTAACGTGGCCCATTTTCAAAATATCGCCAATTTGGTCGATAAACTTTTTTCTAGGGCGTCCCTTCCCAACTCGGCCATTCACATCTGCCATATAAATTTGCTTTGTCACTTTTTCCTCATTCATTCTTTCTACGTGACCAAACCACCGAAGCATTCCTTTCTTAATCCTGGTCACAACATCATCTTGCATTCCACATTTATCTCTTATCACGCAATTTCTCACCCTGTCATTCAGATTCAACCCTAGCATATTCCTTAAAGACCGCATTTCTACAGCATTTATTCTACTTTCGTGCTTCTTCTGCCACACCCAGCTTTCACTACCATACATTAAAGTAGGGACTAACACAGCATTATGAATTACCATACGTGCCTGTTTTGACACATTCTGGTTCTTCATAATAGAGTGTAGTGCCGCATTCACTCTATTCCCTGCATTTACTCGTCGTTCTATATCCCTATCATATCTACCATCCCTGCTAAATACACATCCCAAATACACAAACTCATCCACTTGCTCAATTGACTCTCCTTCTATTCTCATTTGACATACCGTTTTGCTTTCTTCTCTTTCAAAAACCATCACTTTCGTCTTACTTGCGTTCACTTTCATTCCTCTTTCTTTTAATTCCCAGTTCATTAATGTAACCATCATTATAATAAAAAATAAAAAATAAAAATATCAATTTCTTTGCAACTTTCCGCTAAACATATAAAATGATGTGTCTTACCTGGATTGAAGCGCACCTCCCGCCCTCCCTCAATTGCATACACTAACTCCGTCACCACTAGACCAAGCACCACTACTCTCAACACCACTATTCCAGGCAAGACACACCATCGACGATAATACGACACGTGTTTCGCCTCTACACGAGGCATCCTCAGGTAGTATAGACTCTACGGCGGCTGACCGCTAAGTGAGCGGCGAGTCGAAACAGTTGCTATTTATACACGCTGACACAATCGCTCCCTACCAAAGTAGCGAGTGACCGCGTCGTGCGATAACAAACCTGTCAACAGTTATTATTATTGTTATGATTATTTTTAAATACTATTATTATTATTGTTTTGAGTGACCGCGCCGTGCGATAACAAATCTGCTACGCACGGCGCGGTCACTCAAAACAATAATAATAATAGTATTTAAAAATAATCATAACAATAATAATAACTGTTGACAGGTTTGTTATCGCACGACGCGGTCACTCGCTACTTTGGTAGGGAGCGATTGTGTCAGCGTGTATAAATAGCAACTGTTTCGACTCGCCGCTCACTTAGCGGTCAGCCGCCGTAGAGTCTATACTACCTGAGGATGCCTCGTGTAGAGGCGAAACACGTGTCGTATTATCGTCGATGGTGTGTCTTGCCTGGAATAGTGGTGTTGAGAGTAGTGGTGCTTGGTCTAGTGGTGACGGAGTTAGTGTATGCAATTGAGGGAGGGCGGGAGGTGCGCTTCAATCCAGGTAAGACACATCATTTTATATGTTTAGCGGAAAGTTGCAAAGAAATTGATATTTTTATTTTTTATTATAATGGATTTCCGCAAAGTAACGCCTGATTCTATCAAGTAACCATCATTTGCAACTCAGCCGCCGATGACGCAAATATGACTTGATTATCGGCATACAAACGGCATTTGACGGTTAACTCGTCCATTCTTAACCCACATTCTTCATCTTTCAAAGTTTGCAAACACCGGTCCATAAATAGGTTGAACAGCCAAGGGGAAGCTACACAGCCCTGTCTGACACCTTTTTGGATGCCAAACCAGTCCGAGTAGACCCCATCGATCCTGACACAAGCACTAGAGTCCCTATAAAGAGACCTTAATGCCTGTATCAAACCAGCGCTCAACCCATATGAGTTCAGTGTTTGCCATAACACATTCCTGTCCACTTTGTCATAAGCCTTTTCGAAGTCCATGAACGCACAAAAAACTTTCTGGTTTTTGGCCAAAAACTTCTCCGCAATCATGCGCATGGAAAAGACTTGATCTTTACACCCCATTCCCTTTCTAAAACCCACTTGCACATCCCAAATTTTTCCATCAGTTTCTTTCATAACTCTTTCAATTAACACCTTAGCATACAGTTTACTTACAATACTAAGCAAGCTGATACCGCGGTAGTTTTTGCAGTCCTGCTGTGACCCTTTTCCTTTATATATTGGTACTATAACTGCTTTACACTAGTCATCCGGTACCCATTTTAATTCCCAAACATAAATTAAACAAGGTGTACAGCAGGCCTGCCACCACTCCCTCTCCAGCCCTTAGCATCTCGAGTGATACTCTATCATATCCAGCTGCCTTACCTGCTTTCATGCTTTTCATTGCTTTCATTAATTCATCTACACTTATCTCCATACCCCTTTCCACTTCTTTCGGAATTTCTAGTTCATTTAATTCAGACGACTCTTCACTCATAAACACGCTTTCAAAGTATTCCTTCCATCTGTTTAAATTCGAAACTTCATCATTCAGAATATATCCATTCTCGTCTCTTATAGCATTTATTATAGGCTGTTTTGTATTTCCCCTCGTAGTTCTTACGAGTTTCCAGAACATTTTTATGTTAGCCTGGAAATTATCAGATATCCTTCTATCATTCTTATCCGTTCTTTCTTTCTTTTTCCTTTCAACAACTTCTTTTACTCTCTTATTTAGACGTCTAAATTCTGCCTTTTTTCTTTCAATCTTATCATTCATACCAGAAGAATTACCAGCTTTGGTTGCTAGTAAAACTAACCATGCTTTCTTCTTTAATTCAACTTCCAACCGTACCTCATCATCCCCCCATAGCTTTTCCTTTCATTTGTTCTCATACTTATACCACATACTTCGGTGGCGGTATCCACCAAACCTTTCTTAATATTATCCCACACAGTATTCAAGTCTAAATCATTCATACATAACTCATTCAAACATCTTATATTTTCTCTCAGTCCACATTTATACTTCTCTATCACATCTTCATCTTGTAACTTCTCTATTCTTATACGCTGTAACGCAGTGGTAGACACAGATGTCCGATGCCGCCAATGCTTGAAAAGACCATTAACTCGACATAAGACCAAGTAATGATCCGTCCCTACGTTGGACCCCCGGTAAACCCTTGTATCTACGACTGCGCTCCTCATTCTTTCATCCACAATTACGAAATCTATCATGCTTCTATCATCACCTCTTTCCCATGTATACATGTGAATCTTCTTATGACGAAAAAAGTATTCGTCACAAAAAGATTCTTTTCCGCACATACGGAGGTCTTCACCATTCTCATTTATACTTTCATTTCCAAACGTTCCCAATATCCTTTCATAAACAGACCTCTTCACCCCAACCCTTCCATTAAAGTCTCCTAACATAATAATATTTTCATTTTCCTTACATTTTGTCAACACCATCCTTACCATGTCCCAAAACTGCTCTCGGATGTAAGTGGGCTTAGACATGTCTGGGGCGTACACCCCTAGCAGGAACAGCTTCTTTAAGCCCACTTTCATTCGTATCCATAGCAGTCTCGGGCTTACACATTCATACTCTTTCACACATTGACCCATTCTTTCTGAAAGGATGAAACCGACTCCCTGGCATGCCCGTTCGGTCTCGCCTACACCAGACCAACACGCGGTATACGTGCCATGTGCAGTGGCATCCTTTCCCTTTCGTTTCGTCTCATTAACACATTTATTCCTCTGTCATTCATCATTTCGCATACTTCATTCATCTTATCATTCATTCCTCCACATACATTCATATCACATACAGGGTTTCCCCAATCCACTATTAAAGTATAGTAATATATATATATATATATATATATATATATATATATATATATATATATATATATATATATATATATATATATATATATATATATATATAAGTAAATTATTTACATTAAAATTATTTAACATTTGATCAAAAATAATTTTTTCCAAAATTTAACTAAGTAATTGTGGATGAAAGACTGAGGGGCGGACGGATCATTTTTTGGTCTTATGCCGAATTAATAGTCTGTTCAGGCGCTGGCGCCATCGGTCATCTGTGTCTACCACTGCGTTACAGCGTATTAGAACAGAAAGATTACAAGAGGAAGATGAGAAAAACAAGTTCAAATGTAGACTGAAAGAAAACATAAGTGGTTTGGATGAATTATGTATGAATGAGTAAGATTTGGAGAATGTATGGCAAAATGTAAAGAAAGGTTTAGTAGATGCAGCTACCGAAGTATGTGGTGTTAGTAAAAGAAATAATGAAAGGAAAAATAATACGTAATGGTGGGATGATGAGATACGTACGGAAGTTGAAGCAAAGAAGAGAGCATGGCTAGATTTACTAGCAACTAAGTCTGGTAATTCTAGTGGTACGAATGATGATTTTGAAAGAAAAAAGGCAGTCTTTAGACATCTAAATAAGAGAGTAAAAGAAGTAGTTGAAAGGAAAAAGCAAGAAAGAACGGATAAGAATGATAGAAGAATATTGGATAACTTCCAGGCAAATATTAAAATGTTCTGGAAACTCGTAAGAACTGCCAGGTGACGTTCAATACAGCCTATAATGAGTGCTATAAGAGATGAAAATGGCTATGTTCTGAATGATGAAGTTTTGAGTTTAAAGAGGTGGAAGGAATATTTTGAAAGCATGTTTATGAGTGAGGAGACAACGTATGAACTGAATGAAATAGGAACTCCGAAAAAAGGGGAAGGAGGTAGCGAGATAAGTGTAGATGAAATAATTAAAGCAATGAAAAGCATGAAAGCAGGTAAGGCTGCCGGATATGATAGAGTTTCACTCGAAATGCTAAGGGCTGGAGAAGAAGTGGTGGCAGGCCTGCTGCACACCTTGTTTAATTAATGCTGGGAACTGAAGCGGGTACCGGGAGACTGGTGCAAAGCCGTGTTAATCCCAGTATATAAGGGAAAAGGGTCGCAGCAGGACTGTAAAAACTACCGCGGTATCAGCCTTCTTAGCATCGTGGGAAAACTGTATGCTAAGGTACTAATTGAAAGGGTCATGAAAGAAACCAATGGAAAAATTTGGGATGTGCAAGCGGGATTTAGAAAGGGAATAGGATGTACAGATTAAGTCTTTTAAATGCGCATGATCGCGGAGAAGTTTTTGGCCAAAAACCAAAAGGTTTTTTGTGCGTTCATGGACTTGGAAAAGGCCTATGACAGAGTGGATAGGAATGTGCTATGGCAAACACTGAACTCATTTGGGTTGAGCGCTGGCTTGATACAGGCATTGGAATCTCTTTATAGGGACTCTAGTGCTTGTGTTAGGATCAACGGGGTCTACTCGGACTGGTTTGGCATCCATAAAGGTGTCAGACAGGGCTGTGTGGCTTCCCGTAGTTGTTCAACCTATTTATGGACAGTTGTTTGCAAAATTTGAAAGTTGAAGAATGCGGATTAAGAATGGGTGAGTTAACCGTCAATTTTTTTTTAAAGAAGAAGGGGCAAACGAGCATGCGGCTCACCTGATGTTAAGTGATACCGCCGCCCATGATCAACCGCAACACCAGGAGAATTGCGGGTACGTTGCCGGCCCTTTAGAAAGGAGTAAGTTCTTTTCTTGAAGGTCCCCAGGTCGTATCGGTCCGAAAAATCGCCGGTGGTAAACTATTCCACAGAGAGGTTGTACGTGAAGAAAACTCCTTGTGAAACGTACAGTGGTGGACCGCCAAGCATCCAGATGGTGTGGATGGTATCGGGACGTTTGCCGTGTAGTGCGTTCATGAAATTTGGCGGCTGGGATTAATCCGAACAATTCCTCAGAGCACTCCCCGTGATAGATGCGATAAAATACGCAAAGAGATGCAACATCTCTTCGCAGCGCCAGTGAATCGAGCCGATCGGAAAGCACTCTGTCGTCGACGATTCGTTAATGTTAGTTAATGGTGATCCAATCGCACAATTTCTCGGGAAGCCCATATGAAGGGAGCTTCGAAAGAAGCGCTTTGTGCCAAACCCGATCGAAGGCCTTAGCAATGTCCAAACTAACGGCCAATGCCTCCCCCTTGAACTCTACTGCCTCCACCCATCTGTGAGTTAGGTAGACCAGAAGATCACCAGCTGACCGACCACGGCGAAAACCGTATTGGCGGTCAGTAATCTGCTGGTGATCTTCGAGGTACCTCATGAGCTGGCAGTTTACAATGGACTCCATTGTTTTGGAGAACAAGGAGGTGATGGCGATTGGCCGGTAGTTGGACGGGTCAGAGCGGTCGCCTTTTTTAGGGGTCGGGTGGACGTAAGCCATCTTCCATGATTTTGGGACTATGCCTAGGGAGTAGGAGTACCGAAAAAGACGCGTTAAAACCGGTGCCAACTCTGGAGCACACGTCATCAGCACAATTGGGGGAATTCCGTCAGGCCCACTCGACTTGTGGATGTCCAGGGAGAGGAGTGCTTTGCAAACCGAGCGCTGTGTGAAGTGCACTTCCGGCATGGAGCACTCACACCGCGGGATGGTCGGCGGCGTACTCCCCCCGTCATCGAGAGTCGAGTTAGACGCAAAGAAAGAGCCTAGAAGATCGGCTTTCTCCTATGCGGTATGGGCCAGTGAGTCGTCCTCCCTGTGCAGAGGTGGAAGAGATGGCTGACAGAAATTCCCCTGGACAGCCTTGGCGAGCGACCAGAATGCACGGGTTCCAGAAGGAAGACAAACTTATTTCTCGCCAATTCTGCCTATGTGCTCTGACTTTGCCTTGGCAATGACTCTTTTGAAGGACCTAGAGGCGGAATTATACTTCTTTTTTAGAGCGCTGGTGTTTAAATCCCGGGACGCTGATGCATCAGCCCAGACCCGGTAGCACTCCTGCTTATATCATGATGCTATTTTACAGGAGCGACCAAACCATGGCTGAGATTTGCCTCCAATGGGCACCACAGAGGAAGGAATAAAAAGTTCCATACCCTGAAGTACCACATCAGCAACAGAATCCGCAACAACGTTGGGATCATCCGGCGAGAAGCAAACCCGCCCCCAAGGGTAGGATGCAAAGAAAGATCGCATCCCATCCCAATCGGCTGACCTATAGTGCAAAACACGGCGGCATCCTGCAGAATGCAACCGCGATTTCAGCGTGAGTGGCACAACACTCCGGACCAGACAATGGTCCGAGGAGCCTAAAGGGGCGTCGACGGAAATCTGATATCCGTCCGGGTGAGAGTTCAGCGGAAGGTCCAACAGGGATGGTGCATGATCCTCCACATCTGGAACCCGCGTAGGCGAAGTAACCAGCTGTGTCAGACCATATGCCAAGGCAAAATCATGAACAGATCTCCCCGCATCATCGGTTAAACGTGAACCAAGCCATTCGGCGTGATGGGCGTTAAAGTCGCCGAGGATCACAATCTCTGCGGAGGGGATCTGCTGTAGCAACGAATCTGCAGCCATTTGGACGTGGTCGAAGAGTCGGTCTGTTTCGGCATTACCGCTATGGGACCTATAGAGGCACCCGTAGACGCGCGGATGGTCATCGCTGTCTACGCGTAGCCGAAGGATGGACAGGTCCGAACCTTCAAGTCTGCCGAGGCGTCGAGAACAGATGTCGTCTCTGACGTAAACGCAAACTCCGGCCCGAGTCACAAAGGAGTGTTCCAGTTTGTACCCCGGGTAGGAGAGATACGAGACATCAGCCGGAGAGGACACCTGCGTCTCGGTCAGAAAGAGCAGAGCCGGCCTCGCCGTCTCGAGGTGGTAGTGGACGTACAAATGCCTTTTGTACGCCGATGATCAAGTTACTCTTGCGTCCTCGACGGCTGAGTTGCAAATGATGGTTACATTAATGAACAGATCATTTAAAAAAAGGGGTATGAAAGTGAACGCAAGTAAGACGAAAGTTATGGTTTTTGAAAGAGATGAAAGTAAAACGATATGTGAAATAAGAATAGAAGGGGAGTTGATCGAGCAAGTAGATGAGTTTGTATATTTGGGTTGCGTATTTAGCAGGGATGAGAGATAATATGATAAGGATATAGAACGACGAGTGAACGCAGGAAACAGAGTAAATGGGGCCCTACACTCTATTGTGAAGAGTCAAAATGTGTCAAAAAAGGCGCGTATGGCAATTCACAATGCTGTGTTGGTCCCTACTTTAACGTATGGTAGTGAAAGTTGGGTGTGGCAGAAGAAGCACGAGAGTAGAATAAATGCAGTAAAAATGCGGTCGTTAAGGAGTATGTTAGGGCTGAATCTGAATGACAGGGTGAAAAATTGTGTGATAAGAGAAGAGTGTGGTTTGCAAGATGATGTTGTGACCAGGATTACGAAAGGAATGCTTCGGTGGTTTGGTCATGTAGAAAGAATGAATGAGGAAAGAGTGACAAAGAAAATTCATGTTGCAGAAGTGAATGGCAGAGTCGGAAGGGGACGCCCGAGGCAAAAACTTATCGACCAAATTAGCGATTTATTAAAAACGGGCCAAATTAGGAGTACCCTTAACCGACGAGCATGTATGCGTAGGTGTATGGATGTGAAGGAGGCGAGAGAGGTGTGTCAGGATCGTCCCAAATGGAAGTCTGTAGTCTCTGCCTACCCCTCTGGGTGATAATCGTGAGTGTTTATGTTATTATGTTGTGTAATGACTTACCTTACATAGTAGGGGATAACCACTATATAGTATTATTTGCTGATGATACTTCATTAATTTTCAAATTAAAACGACAGTTATTATATTACGACGAAATAAATATTACTACACCTAAGTTAGTCAATTAGTTTAATGTTAATAATTTGCATTTAAATGGAACTAAAACTAAACTCCTAATGTCAAACATGTTAATAATAATGTAATTTTAAATGAGGAAGAACTGAGTCTTGTTGATACCACAATTTTTCTTGGAATCACACTAGACGCAAAGCTCCCCCATATATCAATACTAGTTAGCAGACTTAGTTCTGTAGTATATGCTGAACTCTTACCAGTGTTGAAACAGCTAGAATGGTTTACTTTAGTTATTTGCATAGCATTATGTCGTATGGTATTTTTCTATGGGGTCACGTGACTGACACTAAAATTATATTTGTTTTACAGAAGAGGGCCATTAGAGCAATATATAATGTATATAAAATATAAAAAACCAAAAGAGTCGTTGAGGCAAAAATTTAAGGAAATTAATATATTAACTCTGACTTCTCAATGCATTTATGAAAATGTAATGTACGTACACAAATATGAAAGTAGTTTTGCAAAAATAAGTGATGTTCATTCTGTAAATACTAGGAACAGACACAAGCTAGTAGTACCAGTTACTCGACTCCACCGAGTCAGTAATTCATTCTTGGGGCGATGTATACGCTTTTACTACAAAATCCCAAAAAATATACAAAATTTGTTACACACAAAGTTCAAAAATTTTATTAAACTAAGTTTGTATAAAAAGGGTTATTATAATATTAAGGAATTTATGGATGATAATAACCTCTGGGAAGGGTGATCGCTACCAAACTATTTCTAATTTGTCTTGGGTTGTTAATTGTATACATGATTGTAAGCTATTATTTGAAAAAGAAATAGTCCCCCTGGGTTTCTTGCTGGTTCTTCCCAGGACAGAACCTTGTCCTTTTTTACAAACCAGTGGTAAATGATAAAGTGACTTTCAATAAGTGTTGTTTATAAACTATATTGAATAAAAAAGTTTCTGTTTCTGTTTATTTTCGAGGCTCACCGCATCCCAGGCTCTGGCATCTGTTATTAATACTAATCCGTGTTTTTATTTTTTATAGATTACAATGGATTGATCAACTTTCACCTAACCCGTGCCCGACGTTACACTGACTCGAATAGTAATAATAATTGTTTCTTTGTATAATACCAAGGTTAATACCAGCTGGTAACTGGTACTGTGTTCATTGCTAAAAGTAATAAGACATAGAAAAAATATTTTTAGTATAATTCGAAATATAAATATATTTTACAAACTTTCAATTTAAATCTAGCTTAAACTAAGTAAAGACGTAAACCTTGGAGATTATTGGATAATATTCATTAAAAAATCATGTACAGCTACGCATCACTGTTTAAAATTTGAATTTTCATTGAAACGTAACCACATTTCATAGTTTCCTAGCAAAACTTGCTTGTATATCGATATTTCACTACTAGGATTTGAAATCATCACACTTGCACGTTGCGTCTCACCACAATCACATTTAATTATTTTCTAAAATATCACGATTCGGGGCAGTGCTGTTTTATACTTCACAAGGTCATTTTGCTTTAAGGTCAACGGTCTCAAATCCTGCATCTGAAATAGGTTTTGGAGAAGATATAACTGGAGGTTCTTCTCGGGACAGTGACGATCTCTTATGCCTGGGTGGCGGCACGGGGGCAGGAGGTGCGGCCTTCGATTTCAAAAGACTCTTTATTCTCATGCCGCCTCTGTAATAGTACAGATAGATGCCTGACAGAACAGCGAGTGCGACGAACAGTGTGACGATGGCAATGACGATGCCGTACCATGCGCTTCCAGTAGACTCCTCGGGCGTGGGTAGATTTGGTTTCCTGCTAGGAGGCACGTATGTTGGCCTCGGGCGTCTGGTCGAGGTCGTGAAGCGGTCGCCTATGGCTATGTCAGCGCACGCTCTGAACTCCTCTTGCGGTCCACAGCCCACGGCGCCGGTCCCGTCCGCACACGTACCCCAATTGTTGCCAGCTATGTACCTCCACTGTAACACACAGTGTGAGCATTCCAGGTCATCCGGCAATTGATATCTCATCTCGTAAACTTTATTGCCTTCTTTAGGGTAGTATTTTGTAGCATTAGTACTGTCTAGCCTTAAAACATTCTTGTCCAAGCATTCTTGCGTGGTGGCTTTTGGTTCTTCGCAGACTCTGAACTCAAAGTAGCCCATGTGGCTGGCTGTCAACTCCACTTTAACGACGATAGTATCCTTGGGTGCATACCGTCGGACGATAATGCCCTTCCCGAAGCGGCCGCCCAGTTCGTGTGGACGTGGTATGGGAGAGTCCCAGGCGTCGCCGCACACGCCGCATTTGCCACCGTTTCTTTTCCATTGGCGCGTAAATCCTCCGCAGTATAGCTCGTGATCGTTGTAGTTGTGCGGCGTGTCAAATCCGAATCGCCAGGCGGAGGCTCTGGAGGGTGGTTCGATGAGTCTGCCGTGCCCGTTCACTCCCGCCCATAGGGCACCGTGTACTGCCAGCAGGCAACACAGGATCTGAAAGAAATAAAAATTGTAGTGTTAATCATAACGCATTATTTATTTATATGTAGATGTTCGTAATATCAAGTACACTGCTGCAGATAGGCCTCCCCCAAGCTATGGTCCTGAGCTACTTGCATCCATCGACTTCCTGCATATCTTACAGGATCGTCTCTCCATCTAGTTGGCACCTCCCTCAACTTTGCCTACAGATACGAGGCTGTTACTCAAGGACATTTCTTTCCCAAGCAGAGATTATGTATTTCCATTTGACACGATCACTTGGTACATCTTTCTTGCTTCTTTCACATCCATATATATTTACCCGTATATGTTTTCGGTTAAGGGCACATTTCATTTGGCCCATCTCGCTTCCTTAAGCCTTATATTTAGGTGCGTAAACTTGAATTAAAGTTAAAGTTTTTTTAGCCATACTTCATACCAAGACGTGTATTTCTATTTGATACACTTGTGCAGTCAACTCCCGTGTGGATAAGTATCTATTATTCATATTTTAAAATGTTAGTGCCTTATTTTTTCACATCAGCTAAACCTATCCTATTTTATGTATCTAAGGTCATAGCCTAGTTCTTCTCGGCGTACGTCTTCAACGAGAGATCTTATATTAAATGTTGCAATATGTATTTTAATATTGTTTTCGCTATCTATTTTAACTTCATGAACATGACAGAGGGTTTTGGTCTACGGCTCCTACGGCGACTGGGTGTATTGGGAGAGTAATTCGGAGTATTGCATTTGATTGATTGATTGATGTATTCTCAGTTATTCTTGTTTCCTCATGATTTTTTACTTTACCGTCGAATGCGAGGTTTGACAGCACCTAAAATTTGTGATCACACCAGGGTGGCTCGTGTGTCCTCTTTTTCTGCCTAACAGTCCATCTACGTGGGCGTCACACTCTAAACAGATGTGCACGTAATCCAGTGCTGTGTTCCTGTGTGTTTTAATTATATCTGGCGTGCAAATCATTACAAGCTGTGAGGCATTCAATTTTAGTTCTCAAAAGTGACATTGCATGTACAGCCTCCTTTCTGCAGCTAGATATATTTAAGGCAAGCGCTTCGTTACTACGGCTGTGGCGCAGTTGTGTATTTATAATAGTATAGTTGGGTATATATAAAGTATATATAATATATAAGTGAGTCAGTATTTCTACAGGCTGTGACAGATGTGTATTGCATCTTAGTCCTCTGGAGTGGCAAGACATCTGTGAACTATTTGGATTAAAGTAGTTTGCAGATGGTCTGCTATATGGTCTGCTATATGGTCTGCTATAGCTACTTAACATTAGTTTGGTTGTTATCTAGTTTATTAACTTGATATTAATCTGTATAAATAAAAAAACAATTGCCGCATGTGTGAAAGATCATCACTTGAGAACAGCTGAGTCTGCTGAGACTGCTGCGAGCTGAGTGAGTGAGAGTGATGGTGATGAAAATTTTTGTGTGTGTTTGAAGGGTTCTCTGGATTTCAAAGAGAAGTTTGAAAATATAGTTTTCATTTCAATTGACATCATTTTATTGTTCATCATCGTCACGAAATGCAAGTCCTAAGCTAAAAACTGGTTTTCCCTAGAGACTGTTGAGTGTAGTCCCTACAGCAAACTATATATGACATTACTTGATGTTTGTGATAATGATTAGATTTTACAACTTAATTTGTTTTCAATTGCAAGTATACATGTTATGCAAGTCTCTATAATATTTTAGGGTCATTAACAATTCAATGATGCTAGTATTGGATAAAACTATATTAACACTTTAACAGCATCTTTATAAACAATATGAAAAATAAATGAAACTAATTGTATGGATATTGTCACGTTTAAATTTTGTGCGAAAATTTAATGCGATAAAATCTGTAAAACTAGTTTCATTTAATGTGCAGTGTCCGTGTAAATATAAGGACCCATTATTATAAAAATATTCGTTACTATATCTTCCTACATTCATTCGTCACTTACGACACTTCGTAAAGAACATAATTTGTACTATCCATTAAAATATTTTTTTTCAGTAGTAGTATTGCATACTCAAACAAACGGAACATTTATAAAAATTATTTTAATTTCTGTAGTAATTTAATAGACTAATTGCGATACTGTCACGTTAAACGACAGACATTTCGTCTAGTCCTGACTTTACGAGATCGTAGGCGGTGATTTCAATAATGTGGTATTCCGTGTTTTTTGTTTAATTTTGAAAGACAAATTTTAATGAGTTTATTTGTAAAAATGATTAAACAATGTTGAACTTTAATAAACTGTATCTTCAAATGGATTCTTGACAAAAATGAAAATATCGTAAATATCTTTATATATATAAATTACGTGTCACGTTGTTTGTCCGCGATGGACTCTTAAACTACTCAACCCATTTTAATCAAATTTACACACCGTGTGCAGTTTGCTCCAACTTGAGAGATAGGATAGTTTTTTTGCCCATGAGTGGCCTACAATTTTTTTTGCGAATTTAACGATTTTTAATAGGATATGACAAAGGGTCGTCGAAAAGGGCAGAACAACGTCTTCCTGGCAAGCTAGTAGATTATAAAAAATGTATTTCCATTATATTATTTTGATATAGCATTGCGAGGGAAAGTTGTTAAAAATAATAGTATCTGTCGTTAAATTAAACTCATGACAATTGTAGAATAATTGACTTGGTAGGTGGCGCTATTGTAGAGGCCCACAAACCACCAATGCAGAGCCGGCGATTAATGACAGCCAAGTTTCACACGTTCATTTGTTTCATATGTTCACACAACGCCAATTGATGAGGAGGTTGCTGTTGCTATTTCCGAGTTAAAAAACACAAAAAGATCTTGATTCTACTGCGGTGTGGTCGTTGAAACATGGCCTGCTACTTAATACCTTAAAGAGTATCACCATTACACTTGGAACAAAGCACAAGGTAAAAAAGATTAATGAACGGAAGCCTCTTGCTAAGATGTTGGACACCGTCATGTCTTACGAGGGTTGTGTTCACAATTCAGGTCTCCTCAAGGATAAGAATTTATAATAAAATATGAGCACCATGTTCAACTAAAATCGGCAAATGCTATAGTTCTTTAAAAATTGTATACAATTCGCACATTTCTGAAACGTGACATAAGACTGCTGCTTTGTAACAGTTTAGTACTATGCCACCTTTATTATTGTGATATCGTTTATGGTCCATGCTTATTTAAAAAAACTGTAAAGAATGTGCAGAGAGTGCAGAACGCATGTATGCGTTTTTGTTTTAATATAACGAAAAGGGAGTTTTCGATATATTAAAACAAAATATATAAGAAAAGTTTTACCATATTTAGTCAGTAATGGCATTTATATATGTCCAAAAGTAATAAGTCAAAATATCCCTGCTTTCTGCACTCACTGCATCACGCAGTCTCCAAGATATTTGTATGATAAGATAGCCGTAGAAAAAAAAGTTTGCATTCAGTTAGAGAAAATTGTCATCGGCTTCCACTACCCAGGATTAGACTCGCTGGAGTCAGGGGGTATTTTAAATTTGCCGCCGCTAAAATTTGGAACGATTTGCCACCACCAGTGCGGTCTAACCTATTTCCGCCTACGTTCCGACAAAGATGCCGCATGTGGCTTATTCAACAGCAGTCCCGGGCTCTACGTGGCTGTGATACCCCCTCAATCCAGACATAATTTTTTGGATTTTAGCAACTATAATTTATTAATTGTTTTATTTTTTTATTTATTGTTGATACGTGTGTTTTATCAATTGCCTAGACCCAGTATGATTAATGCGCAAAGGCTCTAGCAGAATAGCAGGAGTAATTGGTTGCCCGTTAACACTGAGACACAGACCGTTTTGTCACAACTAATTATTAAGCTGTCTATTTAAATTTCAACCTTGTATTTTTTGTGGCAAACAAATACTTTTTTTAATCGTTAGTCTTATATAAAAATAAAAAAGAGTGTGTTTTTCCATTTTAAAATTGTGATTGATCTATAAATTGAAAAAGTTTTCAACTTGTTAGGCACACTTTTCGGGAAAAATAGTTAATGAATGACTCCTTCTTCTGCATCAGGCCGTTAAAAAGTCTACTGCTAGACACGGGCTTTTCTAGTGGTACATAGTGGTAGGGAATATTTGCAAAAACAGTCAGGCGTATTGGGAGCCATTAGACACGGGTAATACCACTCTTAGCCTATATCGAATCGTATCTATGTATTGTATTTGAATATCAGATATTGCTACTATATAATATTATTTATAGTATACGGTGACTCAAAATCACGTTTAAGTTTAGGCGGGACTTAACTAGCCTTAACGGTATGTTTTACATATGTCACGCATAAAATTAATAATATTTCATAATTTAAATAAAATAAAGAATACACAATAATAGAACTTTAATTAGTAACATATATTAAAATAATTTAAGTTACAAATAAAACATAAAATCATTTGACTAAGAAACATAAACAAAATACTTGACATAAAGTCATTTAATTCTTTTGTACAGCTTTAGCTTGAGGTGTACTTTCCTCAGTACAATTATTACAACACACTACCATTACTACCACTTACCGTCAATATAAAGAATAAGAGAGAGAGAGAGATAAATGCTACTGCTACTTTCTAGTTCTGACACGATCGTTCTATTTATAATCATTTAGTATTCTACAATTTTTCAATTACGAAAGTGGATTTAAATCACTTGTACTATAAAATAATGTACGACACACGGAACTTAAGTAACCGATTATTAAAACGTCAGCTATTTTAAGTCCGTAATGTACTATTCAATATCTTTGTATCGGTTGATATTTACATGGTTTTGTAACTTTGTACGCAAGTAAGTACTCACGTTGACATGCGATTTTTGATGATTTGGTTTGCTTATAAATAAAGATATAATGTAATTTGTAATATCCAAGTATGATAATAAAGATACTACAAGTATAGATCCTACAATGAAGAATATTTTTGTTTGAAGTTAGAATCAGTGTAACATAATATAGGTATTTGATATGCATTTTACCTTATTATTATATCCTTCAATTCGATTTTACGCCTGGCGTATTGCCTCTATCTTTGGCAAGCCATACGGTTAGCATTTCCTAAAGTCGTCTTTTAGAACCCTCACGGGACAAAACGGTGTGATACATTTTGATAATTGCTACCACACGTAATTTTTGAAAATTTCATTGTGTCATATTGTAGAGCTTTTTTATCGTTTCTATCTAATAAAGTATATAGTATGAACCAAAGATCTGTCTGGTAAATTAATGAATTAAAAAATGTCATCTGATGCAGTGTTACACCAAATTAGTTTATCACCGAATGCAAATACAGTATTATTAAAACTTTGTTAGTAGAAGGTGAACAATGGGATCAGAGACCGTGTGCTCACAACAACAGCGCCTCGAGTTACGAGTGTGTAGGTACGCATCTTGTCCAGTATGCTCACTTTACAATCCTGTCCAACCTTGCACTGAATTAGCTCTACACCATCTCTTTTCCGTTTTTACTCTTCAGTCCCAAAAGGAGGGCAATTTCGAGAGTGTGTATATATGTCTATTTCTTTCGCATGCTCGGTAACCTCAACGGCTTGATGGATTTTAAGATACGTGGTGCCGCTTGATCCGTCATAACTCATAATTGAGGAAGTGTAGTGTAGTATAATAGTTTTAACCATTGCATTGCATAGGCTGTCCTTAAAATACCGTAAAAAAGATTAAATATCGTGTGCTGAGTTGTATTGTTAAATAAGGTACATGATAGAGCCATGCTCTAGCTATCCGATCAGTTGGCTCGACTGGGGAAGAACCATGCTATTACAGGATACCGGCGTGAAATATCAGATTAAGGCTGCAGTGTTCCATGTGATCAGTGTAGAGAACCGGAGACCATTTTTACTGGTAAGAAGGCAGCCTTAGTCCTCAACAGTAACAATGCGTCGAAATTTTGACTCTAATTCCAAAATATACTCGTATATGTAGATGTCTTTGGGGCTCAGTGTCCAATTGCGATCAGGTGGATTACGTGCTCTTTTGTCACGCTTTTTCTATAAAATAAAGTATTATGATTAAAGGCTTTCTCGTGTATCGTGGAGGCGATACGAGTATTACATGCATAAGTTGCAACTAATAGAGAACATACCAGCGAGTAGTTTTGTGCTGCCGATAGAGAAGTTATACGCTGGACTTGACACCACGTCCCCACAGCGCTGCAGGCCTGCACCACCGGGCCTTTACGATTGGAGGAAGTCTGATTCAATTTGCAACATTACTAAATGTGATATTCTCACGTTCTCAAAATCAATTCAGAAGCACGCATTAAGTATTGTTTTTGGACAAGAAGTGAGGTATTTTATAACCATAAGATTTGAGCAAGCTGGATTCAAGATTCAAGATTATTTTGTTACATTAATGTAATACTCATTATTACCATTACATAAATCCTGGGGTTATCAAATTACTGTAACTATTGTAAAAATATATTCATTGAATAATCCTTCTTATTATTTCGTAAGGTTGGTGTTCTAAACTTCTTTCGATAAAATGCTAAGGAAGTCTCATGTGTTTTTTTATAAATGATAACGATGGTGCAATGGTCATAAGAGTGACTGCTTGTCACCAGGTCCCGGGTTTGCATCTCGGGTCGGTCCAAAATTTGTTATAAGAAAGTCTCAATAGCATTAGTATTCCGCGCTGTCTATATACGTCAGGTACACAAGTGACCCTATTTATGTAATACCAACCGTCAAAATATACACGACTTAACGCTGTCTGAATATTCTGTGTGCTTGTAATAGTAAGTACTACTAGTCTAAGTCGCAGTTTTAACATCTCAGATCATCTTTCTCCGACCACAAGTGTTTGAATTCTAGTATTTTCGTCGGCAAGGGACGCCTTAGACTCCTAGACAAAAGTTTATCGACCAAATTAGCGATATATTAAAGATGGGCCAAATCAATATGAGTGCCTTAGTAAGAGTACCTTTAACCGACTAGCATGTATATGTATATATGGATGTACGGGATGCGAGAGAGGTGTGTCGGGATCGTCGTCCAAATGGAAGTCCGTAGTCCTTGCCTGCTCAGGGTGACAGGAGGGAGTGTTTTATTTTTTAAATAAAACTAATAGATGATATTAAACATTACTATTATTCCCTTTGATCTCTCCTGGTAAGTTTAAAATGCTTGTTAGGAGTGGTTCACGTCAGAAGCCGAATGACTGTGTACTCTTAATAATTTTATCTGGTAAAACAAGTTTCCTTATAATATAAATTATCACCATAAGTCTAGTAGTATTAAACTTATAGCGGGTTCCATCTAATAAGGTACCCATATAATAAAAATCAATTTCCGCATGTATGAAAGATCATCACTTGAGAACGGCTAGAACAATTTTGATGAAGTTTTATGTGTGTATTTGAGTTGCTCCATGAATGACTTAGATTCAAAGTTGGATCCGGTCGGTGGCGCCGTTGTGGAGGTCCAGAAATTACCCGTGCGAAGTCGCGCCGGGTCGCTAAATTAATATACATTACACCGTGATCTTACGGCACGGTTCTTAATTATTACAATTGCCTGAGAGAACGACATTCTAATCCTATCATTACAACTACTACAGAGAACAATAGCTGAATGAACTTTCGATTCATGAAACTTTAAACTAGGCTACTATCTGTAGGCTGTGCCGGGTGACCAGCACCACACGTCCATATCGTCTTCATGTTCATGATGCCGTTGCATTTGGAATTATGAAAGTATTTTTAAAGAACTGGAACCTTTGCCCCATTGAAGCGTATATCTATCATCGATCCATAATCAAAATGTAGATGCATTGTCACACCTAAGAACTTAGACGGAATGCCACGATTTCAGTAAAAGGGGTTCCTGATTCGCTATCCTAAAAGACTTAGCAGCACTATGCTGCTATTTCACAATGGTATTCTGTGAGTGAGAAGGTGATCCATTTGTTTGAGAAAAATCATGCTCATTAAGAAATAGATCGAAATTGAGACAACATAATCAGGGTTGAAAAATATTATTACTATTAATTGTTGCAAACAATTTAATTTGAACGATTGTTGACTGTTCGCAATATAGGCCGTACGACTATACACTTAAATTGCTACTCTAACTTCGTAAACTAATTAGTTTAATTTTTCTTATAGAATGAGTATGACAAACGAGCACAGAGTCTACCTAGTGGTAATTGGATGCTGTGGTCCGTATTATATATTTACATCTATCCTCGATTAGGAATCACCATACGAAAAACAGCAGCTTTCAGCTGCTATTTTACGCTGGCATTAAGTTAGAACGTTGTCCTACATAGGTCGAGCGGAGCTATTCATTCTATAACTATAATTTAGCTCCAGCATGGCTCTACCACGTAACATTCGTGTCAAAAAGCAAACAAAAACCCGCTCTACATATCGTTTTACTCTGTATTCGCGAGTAGTATGTAAAGTAGGTTCGTAATATTGTTTTATATTTGAGCGGCGCGTCGTCTGCGGTGTTGCCACACGCACGACCAATTGTTTACTGTGTGGTGTGGCAATGGGCAAGCGCTGGACGATCGAACGTGACGCGCCTGCTATGCGCTCAAATTTTACAATATTTTGATCTAAGTATGCTATTGCTACGTGACTTACCAAAATAATGAGTCCACTATTAATATACGCTTTTTGTTTGATTAGGTATTTATATTTATTAAACTGGTGGACGAGCTTATTATTTGAGCAATTCACCCGAGGGAAATTAATTACAACCTTTACCTATACGAACATACGGTCGACCTAATATGAGTGAATACTGGGCCCATATTCACTCTTCTTGACGTCTACACAAGTAAGACGATTTCAACTAAGGTGACAGTCTCATAGATTTCTGTATCAGTCTACCTGGTCTAATCTTGTATTTCTGTTTGAAAGGCATGTAGAGGCATCAAACGATAGACTACGAGACCTTGAGGCATTTTATTTCAGTTCTCAGAGGTGACACCTGTCACTTCTGTAGCTTTCTTTGTGAAGTTGGTTGAAGGTGCGTGTCGGCTGTACGGTAACAGTGCCACCAGAGTTAACAGTGGTTAAGATTGTTACTGCTGGTTGGAGGAAGAAAAGATCGTTTACTACCCTTATGTAATAAAATAAGTAAATAAAATAACTTTGTCAGTGACCGTGGCGGACTTCTAAATAACGTTTTTATCACCGGCGATTTTTCCGGACCGATACGACCTGGGGACCTTCAAGAAAAGAGCTTACTCCTTTCTAAAGGGCCGGCAACGCACCCGCAATTCTCCTGGTGTTGCGGTTGATCATGGGCGGCGGTAGTCACTTAACATCAGGTGAGCCGCATGCTCGTTTGCCCCCTCTTCTATAGAAAAAAAAAAAAAAAAAAAACGTAGCTCGCGATACCGCAGAGTTAAGCTACCATCACTGTTATTATACTCCTCTACACAAAATTTTATCAAAACAATCTAGTGATTATGGAATATTTTGGATCTTTCCGTTAACAACTAGAAGTTATCACTGGGTATGCTTCTCTAAAACTAGCTTTGCTTATTTACATTATTATCTATTAGCAAACTGGCGATGCGCCTCGGCTTCACACAGGATTCCTGGATATCGACAACAGCGCCACCTACTGGGTCCAATTATGAATATAAACCATTCTCGATTGAACTAAATAACACACACAAACCAAATTTCATCAAAACCTGTTCAGCCATCGGTCAAGAGGAGTTTAGGCACATACACACTGACAGAAAATCTTATATACATGAAGATATTATAGTACGTTGGTTTAAGTAATTATTACTAAGACTCTGTTGTGTATATTATTAAGACTCTGTTTTTTTTTTAATTTTTTGAAGTGTTACTTCTGTAGGTATTATTGATCGAATTTATATACCGACCAAGTAGGACAGTAGTGGAGAAATTTAGTACGGTATTAAAAAACAAAAAGTCATGTTTTCTTGTGACGTTTTCTTGTAACGTCACCGCCGCGCCGGTGTGCATGAGTATAGTATTATTATTTAACCCACTTATGTAAAATAAAAAAATAAAGAAGAATGATTTGTAATTATATGACAACTACACGCACAATTCTTTTATTCATTAATTATAAATAATACGTAGCTACTTATTAAAAGTATGTAAGTATTAATAGTATCTACTGGTCAGTCCGACTCTGTTCAAATCCCATCGGCTGCTCGCATTTGCTTTAAAAATGTTAGGTTTCGAGTCTAATTGTGATGAGGAGCATCAGCGCGTCCCCGACACTGCCCCCGCCCCCGCCCCCGCTGGACACTGGTTCCGCGCCGGTAGGTACGGACGAGTTAAGACGGTTCCCCTAGCGAGAGACTTTGAGCGTTCGGTCCCATACAATCCACGCGCTGTCGCTACAATATATCACGGAAAAATACGCCCGAATATTTGGAATTATTTCAATTAAAAGAGATAAGCGAACTTAAGAAATTAAATAAAACGTGTAGAATATTGATTTTTAAATTATCTATCCATTAGTGTAATTCTCATATGATTAGAGCATTTCCTTTAGCAACAGATGCATGTAATCAATAATTTTAGTCATTTTTTAAAAGTAGATTTTGAATGTATTCATAACACATAAAAACAAATTAGAACGTGGAATGTGATGATAGGATATCGAACATTAATAATGTGCTTTTAGATGTAGCTTATTTTTCATCACTAATGAGATAATAGTCTCTGAAAAACGCACTTTTGCCAGGTTTTGGTCAGGGTAGCGCCTTAAGTCCTGCCCCCTGCCCGTGTCACCGCGAACATTCTTGTGCCACTGTATTACCTCCTGCTGCTAGGTTCAACAGTATTGCACGTGAAAAATAGTTCTGTTCTGTCGCGTTTAATTTTAAGTGATTTTTAATTCCTGACGTTTTGGGTGTTTTCCAGCACACATGCAATGTTAACTCCAAGTACCTTAGTAGTAGAGTACAACGTCGGGAATTAAAAATCATTTAAATTTAAATGCAGTAAAATCCGTAAAAGTAGTTTTAATCAATGTGTAGTATTCAGGTAAATAATTCTGTCCTGAGTTAATTACAATATATTCTTTAAAACGGAGTCTAACGGCTTAGCAATGAGTTGATGCGCTTAGGGCTGCGGGTTCGAATTCCACACGGAACAAGTATTTGTATAATGTAAATATAATGGTTCCGGGTCTGGAAGTTTGTCCTTTTGAAGTTTATGTAAGTTAACCATCCCCATAATAGAAGAGAAAATCCTAGTGAAGAAGTAACGTTTTTAAAAAAAACTATGAACCTGTAAAACAGTTGCCACTTTAAGTGGAATTAAAAATACAGTAAACTGTTGGATGATTTGATCAATACACACAAAGTCGATAATGTAACATTGTGCTCATAATTTTCAATAAATTATCTTTTTTTTTATAGAATAAGGGTGATAACGGGCACACAGCCCACAGGTAAGAGGATGCATAGATATCAACATTTATCCTTGATTAAGAAATAAAATGCAGATGCATTGCCACCCTTGAGGACTAAGATGGAATGCCTTGTTTTTAGTAAAAGGGTCTCCGGTTATCTACACTAACCATACGAAACACAGCAGCATTAAGCTGCTATTTTACGCTGATATTCATGCGACAGTCATAATATAGCTACAGCCGGGCTCCACCAGGTTTAAAAAGACATTAAATTGTATTACAATACTACACTAAATAAAAAAAACCACTGACTTTAAATTAATAAAGTAATGTCAATCCGTGTTTTTATCAGATTACAATAGATTGTTAGGCTTCATCATCATCATTACAGCCCTTTACAAGTCCACTGCTGAACATAGGCCTCCCCCAAGGTATGCCACAAAGTAGGGTCCTGAGCCACCTGCATCCATCGACTTTCTGCATGTCTTACCAGGTCGTCACTCCATCTAGTGGGGGGTCGCCCTACACTTCGTCTACCGGTACCAGGCTGCCACTCGAGAACCTTTTTTCCCCAACGGTTGTCGGTTCTTCAGCTATATGGCCGGCCCATTGCCACTTCAGCTTACTAATCCGTTGGGCTATGTCGGTCACTCTGGTTCTACTGCGGATATCCTCATTTCTAAGTTTATCACGCAGACAAACTCCGAGCATAGCCCTCTCCATAGCTCGCTGACCGACTTTGAGCGTCCTCATACGGCCAGCAGTGAAGGACCATGTCTCAGTTCCATATGTCATCACTGGTAACACGCACTGGTTGTACAACTTAGTTTTAAGGTTTTGAGGTATACCTGACGAGAAGATGCGTTGTAATTTCCCGAACGCTGCCCAGCCGAGTCGAATCCGACGATTGACCTCTCGGTCGAAGTTGGACTTACCTAGCCGGACTATTTGTCCCAGGTAAACGTACTCGTCAACAACTTCGAGCTTAGTGCTCCCAACCACTACCGGCATAGGTGTGACGTGGACATTAAACATGATCTTCGTTTTGTCCATGTTCATCTTAAGACCTATCCGTTGGGAGGCACTATTGAGGTCATTGAGCATAGTGCTTAAGTCCTCCAGCGATTCTGCCATAATGACTATATCGTCAGCAAATCGAAGGTAAGTGATGTACTCGCCATTGATGTTAATACCGTATCCTTTCCAGTCCAGTAGCTTGAAAACGTCTTCCAATGCAGCGGTGAAGAGTTTCGGGGAAATAACGTCACCCTGTCTTACACCTCTCTGCAGTTGGATAGGTTTCGTACTCTGGTTCTCTACTCGGATAGCCATCATAGCCCTACTGTACAAACACTTCAGCACTTCGATATACCGACAGTCAACTTGGCACCGCTGAAGAGACTGTAGCACCGCCCAAATTTCGACGGAATCAAAGGCTTTCTCATATCCACATACGCCAGGCAAAGTGGCAGATTGTACTCTTCGGACTTCTGTACAATTTGCCGAAGGGTATGTATGTGGTCTATGGTACTAAAGCCTTTTCGGAAACAGGCTTGTTCGGGAGGCTGGAAGTCGTCGAGTCTGCGTGCGAGACAATTCGTAATGACTCTCGAAAACAGCACGTAGACGCGGCTCAGAAGGGAAATCGGTCTGTAGTTCTTCAAGAGGGCGTTGTCATCTTTCTTGAAAACAAGACCACCGCACTTCTGCTCCACGCCTCCGGAGTTTTGCCACCATGGAGGACGGAATTAAAGAGCCTCTTAAGGACTTCAAGTACCGGTTTTCCACCCGCTTTCAGAAGCTCCGCTGTAATTCCATCCTCGCCCGGGGACTTGCCGTTTTTAAGGTGCTGGTGAGCCATTCTAATCTCGCTCAGACTGACGTCCGGGATATCATCGGAATAGTGTCGGATAAGACCCGCTCTTGGATCGTTACTCACACTTGCGTGTGGCTCCAACGATGATGTGTACAGCTGCCCATAGAACCTCTCAATCTCACTCAGAATCTCAGGTGTCCCGAAAACGATGCTGCCACACTCAGTATTCAGCTTTGACAGTTGGCTCTTACTGGCAGACAGATCTCTGGCAAAGACTTTGGAGCCCTGGTTCCGCTCAATCGCTTCTTCAATACGAGCAGTATTAAAGTTGCGTAAGTCTCGCCGCATGCATTTGGAGATTTGTCTGTTCAGTTTCCTGTATGCTGTCAAATCTGTTGATGGTTGCAGCCTCATCTCCCGTCTAACAGCCATGAGATTAAGAGTGTGATCGGAGAGCTTTTGTGTTCTTCTGCGGCCGGTCTTGCAGAACTTAGCTCCGACCGCATGGACAGTTTCCACGAGCTTGTCATTCATATCGTCCACTGCATTGCAATCTTCTAGGCTCTGAAAGCGGTTCCGTAACTCGAGCTGAAAGGTTTCGGGATTCTGGATTAGAGCACGAGGGGGACGGAGCGTTGACTTCTTCAGGCGAGACCTCTCCAACTTAACGTTTAGGTTCAGTGTGCCTCTAACCATTCGGTGATCGCTGTCAATTTTCACCCTTGCGATCACTGAGACATCACTGAACAGTTGGGGTCTGGTCGTCATAATGAAGTCAATCTCATTTTTTGTCGAACCGTCCGAACCGATTGTTAGGCTTAGTTATGTAAATAAAGGCACACACTTCGATGATGCAGTGATTGAACTGTTGAGTCGGCGCTAGACTTCACGTAATATCAAGGTCACGTGGAGATGCACTGGCGACAAGCCAGATCAAATAACGTTCATTACGTATAAGTTAGAACTTTGTATCGTAATATAGTACTAAAGGAAGAGGTTCAGGATTCGGCTGTATGTTCTTTTATGTATGTATATTGTATGTTTCACGTGTCTTCGTCAATTGAAACTCGAAAATTATTTTTTATTAAATAGGTTATACTAGAGGCACAGAATATAATAGACGAAATAAGGGATGAAATTTTTAGTGTAACTACTGTGAGATTGTGATATACTTTAGTCCACTGAAAACGATAAAAAATAACTATTAGCAAAAACTAAAAGTGCTCAGCCATAGTGCACAGATATTTATTATAATAGTTAGAGCACCGACTTCAGAATGTGATATTTTTTTGTTATTTTTCATTATTTGAGGTCTGCTTTTACTGTTAGTTAAAAGTTATAGATTTATACAAATTTATTTGTATTTATTTAAATATATTTTTTTTTCGATAATTCTTATTTATATTATAAGGTACATAATTGTTTAATCGATGTTTTTAATTCAGAATATGAATAGAGAAAAGAAATACACGTAACAAACTTCTGTAACGTAATGATGAGTCAGAGCTGTGACCCTAAGGCATCAACATTTATCCTTGATTAAGAATAAAAACGCAGGTTTTTTGTCACCATTGAGGACTAAGATGGATAGCCTTGTTACCGGTAAAATGGGTCTCTGGTTATTCGAAATACAGCAGAATTATGCAGCTATTTCACGCTTATATTATGTGAGCGTGTTCCTACCCAGGTCGAGACCCATTCGTGCTGTAGTCATACTGTAGCTGCCACGTGGCTCTACCATCAAACGAAACACACAAACAGACATAGTTATACAATTGGTGTGCTATAAAAAGTACGAGGCGATGGAGCCTACGGCCGATTTGCATGCGTGCGACTAAGTGATTCTATTTCGAGGTGAATTCTAAATGAAAGTGAAAACGTCCCGCGACCGAGACTCGAACTGTTTAACGGAACTTTCGTAGATCGACTATTATCGGAGCAAGATTACAGACGCTGCGTGTTGCGTTGTCGTTGCCGCGGTAAGACGGAGAGTAATAATTTAGTTAGATGTCCCACGTTACATCACGCATCGCGAGAACCACTTAAATCGTCTTTGTTCTCTGGTTCCCATCATGAATAATTTCAGTGGCTGTCGCAAGGTTGTTTAGCATTACTTTAAAGCTAATATAGATTTGTAGACTCATAGATATCGTGACAACCAACAATGGAGAACTTGCAATTAGAATTAATTGCAGTAAATGTGGGCATGTTTTTATTTTTGATTCCGCTTCATGTTAAAAGAGTATTAAATTTTATCGCTCTTCATACGATATATCACTGCTCTATTAAATATATATATATATATATATATATATATATATATATATATATATCCTCCCTTATATATCACTCCGACCTTAAAATACTTTACTTCTGTTTAAGAAACTTGGCTACTCTAAGGTGTACCTAATAGGTAATGTAATAATTTTTCCCCTTCTCGCCTGCACGCGGTGTACCCAGCCAGCGGACAGGCGAGGTGCTGGCAACTGATCCATGGCGAAATCCCATCCAAAACTGCTGGACCAGCGGATCAGCTCTTCCGGCATTGAACATAATAAAAACGCAGGAGAAAAGTAAGAGCAATGATCATACGTAGGTAATTAACTATTGCGCTTATATTAGAAAAAAAAAACATTTTCTTGAACCTTTTATTCACTTAGTCCTTTTTAACGACGGATTGATTAAGCTTATACAGTGATCTAAGTATTAATACTATGATAAAAATAAATGTTCACAGTGTACAAATATTGTGATGCTCTGGTTTCCATCCATTCCATTACAGCCTATAGAAGTCCACTGCTGAACTAGGTCTCCCTCAATAATTGCCTCATGGGAGTAGCCTCATAGTTTCCACGCTTGGCAGCGGGTTGGCAACTGTATATTTGTATTATATCAATGTGTTATCAGTAAGATGCTGCTGCCTCCCTCCTGCTTTATTTTCCTCTATTATCTCCTATCATACGGAGCAGCGAATGAGAATATACCGCCGTTACGCGCTGTGCTTTTATTTTCATACATCAAAAATTCATATTTCGCACATTCTTCGCAACGGCCACAAATTTAATGTTGAAGGATATTGTAGAATCTAGTCAGACTTCGGAAATGACAGCATTTATTTTACTAAACGGCTACTTACAGTAGTATAACCTTTATGATCCTTTTTTATTAAGATTTTAGGCTTGGATGCTTGTCCTTCAAGTCTTGTCTTCATTTTATTCGGGATCTTCGTTTTTATAATTTTTTTTTTCAAAACATGCTAATGCGTCACGTTGCTAAGTGTTTGGGAGATTCTGACGACAGCTCCACTTGTTTCTCTGATAGTTCACATACGCAGACACTTAATACAGTAAATCGCGTGTATCAAAATCCACTTGAAACCATTATTTAAACAATAAAACAGGAGCAACAGTTCAACGACGGTACAGTTCCCGTCAAAACTTTAGGATCTGTACGTATATTACACAGTTTACTATACAAAATTAATGATAATCTAATTAATGATAATTTAACGAGCTCTGTATAGCATAGCCTCCTTTTTCAGTTACCGTCACAGCGTATCTAATCTCCACTGCTGAATATAGGCTTCCCCACAGATTGTGTTATAGGGTGGATATGTTCCACAGTTGGCATGGTTGGCAGGCGGGTTGGCAGGCGGGGTGGCAGCCGCAGTTTTTTGTAATTTTTAGTTGTTATCAGGAAGACGCTGCTGCCATCTGCTGGTTTGCTTCCCTCTGGCGCCTCTCACGACACCCACGGGACGATATGTGGCAGTGGATATTCCTACACCGCCCCTGCACGGTATTGATTTGTACGCGGTAATATAGTTTGAAGCAGGAGGTAGTCGCTGCAAATTCGTCGTCAATCTTAAACCATTTACTGACCTTTAAAATTGCTTCAACTTTAAAGGCTTGTTTCAGATATTTATTCATTTTTTTATAATTGGCTCATCCATCGTTACGAACTTGTTTCGTTATGAACTCGCCAGGACTTATTTATACTGCGTTGGTATTTGCACGATCTAAATGTGATTATTTCTTTATTTGGAATTAAAAACCGGATGCGAATTAGTCAGATAGTGGCAAAATGGCCGATGGTGATATTTTTTAATTAATTTTTATGAACTGGTTGAGCGGTAAGCATCAGCCAAACGTTTACATCTGCAAAAGATATTACAGTTGTTTATTATTGATGTATAACAACGTAAAAATAATGCACGTTGTCCTTACAAATTATTATTTAATAATGTACTTGATCATTATACGATTATAAAAAATGTATATATCTTTATACCTAGGTTATACGCAAACAATCGAAAAGGACAATATGGCAGGTGCACAACCGGTAGTGGACTCTTTTTTACAGAATAAGGTGACAAACGACCACAGAGTTCATCAGATGGTAAGTGGATAATGCGGGCCATACACATATCTACATCTATCTTCGACTAAGATGGAAATGTCTCGTTTCCAATAAAAAGGGTCGCCGGTTCTCTACACTCACGATACTAAAGCAATGAACTACTATTTTACGTTATGCTATTCTGTGAAAGTGTGGTCCTTCGCCGCTCAAGCCGACCCATTCGTGCTACAACAACCATAATATGTCGTGGCTCTGCCAGGTACAACTCAAATAAAAAGGAAAGAAGGAAGAAGCAGAAGCAGACATGAAAGTATACTAGAGAAGAAAGTAAACTCGCATGTTAGCGTCTGCTGCAGTTGCAACGACGTAATTCATGTGATCCTTGGATGATTTAATTATTGGAATATAGCAGCTAGAGCTTGGTCCCCGGCGCCGGCTTCGATTCACTTACTACATATTTGACGGTCGCGGAAACATAATAAGAATACTTGAATGAAGGAGAAATAAAATATTAGCAGCAATAAATATTTTAGTAGGTACTTATGATTTAAAGCTTGAGACAAGATACTTATGCGTGCATAAAATATCGTATATTAAAAGTAAATGGTACACCAGTGGGTACGGTTGGAAAAAGTTGCGAAATCCAGCGGAGGTTATTGTCGAGTCGCGAAGAAATTGCAATGGTTTCTATTTACGTTATGCAGCCTATCACACGCTGCTTATATCCTATACTATTAAACGAGCAATTCTTGTATATATATATATATATATATATATATATATATATGTATATAATCGGGATCTCGGAAACGGCTCCAACGATTTTCATAAAATTTAGTGTCCAGGGAGTTTCGGGGATAATAAATCGATCTAGCTAGGATTTATTTTTAGAAAATGTCTTTTTGTCCGTGTTTTTAGGCAATGAAAAACTGCTACAATATCGTTAGAATAAGAAACTAAATTTTGACAGATGTTAATGATTATAAATAGCTTAATTGGTATAATGGGCGGTCACAGAATCGTAAAACCCCGGTTCGAGCCCAGACCGACCGACCGACTTTTTTAATTTTTTTTTCAGGTTCCTTTTTTTTGAGAAAATCTACGTTTTCGAGCCCTTTTTTTAGTATTTTTTGAAAACACGAAAATTTAAATTAAAATAATTGCACTCATGATTTTTTATTCAAATAACCAGTTCCGTTTTTTCAGTTATGTCGCTAAGATCAAAAAATATTATTTATATTTCATCAGTATGTAATTTGTATCTAAATATAATTTCCATAACACATGAATTAAACAAAAATCGAGCGAAAAATACCGAGCAAAGCTCGGTCAACCGGGTACTTAATATGTATTTGTGAAATCCCTATGATCAAATGGAATGATCCTTACAAAAACTAATGTACACATAAAATCTGCAAACAAAAGGACATAAAACTGTTATATGAGTTTTAAGCGCATTGTTAGTATCGTTGTAAAGACTGAGGCGTCTGTCGCCCTCCTTCCAATTAACATTGTTTTATAGCATAGGAATAGCAAGCGAGCACAAAGCCCACCTGCACAGCAAGTACACGTCTGTGATTAGAAATTTACATTCGTTCGTCTTGAAATTGATGGCACATAAACAATCCGGAATAGATTTTCGATAACGAGCTTAATTAAAATTGGAACTAGAATTTAAAATTTTAGCCCGATAGCTTCAATGGAAGTGGTTGAAATATTGATTACAAAATTCCATGACAATAAGTAGTAGTATACATATTAAAATATATTCAAATACAAATACAAAATTCAAATACCTGTTTTTTTTATTACACATAAAATAGAAATTAGTTTATGAGAAAATTATTTTAAATAAGTACTTATTTAAAATAATTTTCTCATAAACTAATTTCTATTTTATGTGTAATTCTATATTTACTTAGTATTTATAAAATTACAAAATAGTTTTGGCAAATTTTTGAATTCATATTTATTTTCATATTTTTCATTCTTGAATTTAAAACTACCACACATTCTAAATATTGGCGACAACAACGTGCCGACATCGCAAGTCAAACTCAAGCTCTTGTAACCTTGGCTTTAGTATGTGTATGATACTTGGATTGACTTGAAACCTTGGCTTGGAATTGTTCCTGTTTATTTGTCAATGTAAAAAAACGACCAATAACAAATTCGAGTTCAACATATATATATATATATATATATATATATATATATATATATATATATATATATATATATATATATATATATATATATATATATATATATATATATATATATTTATAATCAGAATCTCGGAAACGGCTCCAACGATTTTCATAAAATTTTGTGTGCAGGGAGTTTCGGGGGCAATAAATCGATCTAGCTAGGAATTATGTTTAGAAAATGTCTTTTTGTCCGTGTTTTTAGGCAATGAAAAAGTGCTACAATATCGTTACAATAAGAAGGTAAATTTTAACAGTTTATTAACGATTACAAATAGCTTAATTGTTATATTGGGCGGTCTAAAAATCGTAATACCATGGTTCAAGCCCAGACCGACCGACCGACTTTTCGAAATTTTTTTTCAAGTTCCTTTCTTTTTTGAGAAAATCTATTTTTTCGAGCCCTTTTTTAGGTATTTTTAAAAACACGAAAATTTAAATTAAACTAATTGCACTCATGATTTTTTTATCATATTTTTTATCACACACACACACACACACACACACACACGCACGCACGAATGTAAGAATTATTAATATATAATTATGATATGTCACAACCATATCATGGTAAATTCTAATGATAGATGAGTAAATGAAAGAGGTGATTGGGGAACTCAAAATTCTCATAACACCCGTGTAACATCTCAGGGAAGAAGGAGTGCCTGAAAACCAGCGCTTCATGGGGTCTAGTTCCATGTAAGCAAAAGCTGAGTCACCTCCGTTTGCCTAAATTAAATTAAGATTAAATAATTCGTTTATATGTATACATGTTTTTTTAAAAGTAGCAATAAAATGATATTTATTTATTTATTTATTTTATTCCAATAACCAGTTCAGTTTTTTCTATTATGTCGCTAAGATCAAACAATATTATTCGTATTTCATCAGTATGTAATTTGTATCTAAATATAATTTCCAAAACACACGAATAAAAAAAACCGAGCACAAATACCGAGCAAAGGTCGGTCAATCGGGTACTATATATATATATATATATATAAGAAAGAATTTTGAATGTCTATGTCAGGAGAGATACCAGTCAGAGTCACAATCATACATACAAAACTCTTTTCGTACTTCTGACGCAGCGATCACGTAATTTTGTTATTGGTTGTTTTTTGACATTGACAAATTAACATATATTACTTACTAAGTTCTGCACCTGTTGAACGACTCCTTTCGTTTGGTGTAATGATAATGAGGCCACATAGACGAAGTATAAAACAGGAACTGAGTCTTGTTGATACCACCATTTTTCTTGGAATCACACTGGACGCAAAGCTTCAATGGCTCCCCCATATATCAAAACTAGCTAGCAGACTTAGTTCTGCAGCATATGCTGTAAAAAAGATCAGAACTCTTACCAGTGTTGAAACAGCTAGAATAGTTTACTTTAGTTATTTCCATAGCATTATGTCGTATGGTATTTTGCTATGGGGACACGCGACTGACACTGAAATTATATTTATTTTACAGAAGAGGGCCATTAGAGCAATATATAATTTAAAACCAAAAGAGTCACTGAGACAAAAATTTAAGGAAATTAATATATTAACTCTGGCCTCTCAATACATTTATGAAAATGTAATGTACGTACACAAAAATAAAAGTAGTTTTGCGAAAATAAGTGATATTCATTCTGTAAATACTAGGAGCAGACACAAGCTGGTAGTACCAGTTACTCGACTCCACCGAGTCAGTAATTCATTCTTGGGGCGATGTATACGCTTTTACAACAAAATCCCAGAAAATATACAAAATTTGTCATACACAAAGTTCAAAAATGTTATTAAACTAAGTTTGTATAAAAAGGGTTATTATAATATTAAGGAATTTATAGATGATAATAACCCCTGGGAAGGGTGATCGCTACCAAGCTATTTCTAATTTGTCTTGTGTTGTTGATTGTAAACATGATTGTAAGCTATTATTAAAAAAAATAGTCCCGCTGGGTTTCTTGCTGGTTCTTCCCAGGACAGAGGTTTCTTTTGCGAACCAGTGGTAAATTAAAAAAGTGACTTTCAATAAGTATTTTTATAATCTACATTGAATAAAAAAGTTTCTATTTCTATTTCTATTTCTGAACTCTTTGAATAAATACTAGTGTTAAAATCAGTCAAATTAGGTATTTTATTTGAAATACCTATTGTGAAATTAAGTACTTTGCGTTTAAATAATTTCATTGAAAACCACTTTGTACATAAACCATTTTGCGCACCTCTGTTTAAAGATGAGAAAAATACCTTGCAATGATTGCTGGTTGCAAAATAAATGGTGCATATTACCTAACTCGAGAGAGACGTTCCCCCATCACCAAGCTCAACACCACTACACTCTAGGAAATACACACTATCATCGATAGTAGAACATTTGTTTCGCCTCTAGTTGAGGTATCATCGTCTTGATGTAGGTTTTGTAGCTTGTTTTGATATTGGGTTAGGGATGACAGTAAAAAAATTAGAGAGGAGGGTGCTTGGAATAAAACTAATTTTACCGCTTTTATCGCGTTTAGTTTTAACTTTTACCCATCGTCACGAGCTCATTAGAGCTGACGGAGGTGTTTGACGTCCTAATGTCGTAGTTAATGAAGTTTACCTTCAACTTTTAACTAACTTCTGGTCCAATCTATGTAGAATGCGCTTACAGTATCTTCAAGTCTTGTGCTCTTGCTTGGGTTTGGATTTTATTTTATTAATAATGGAATCCCAAGAAAAGACCCATTCTAATCCACATGTAAACGGCGAATCTCACCACCATCCTTTACAGTTAGCGTTGGCCACTATGGGAAAATTTAGATTCAGATAGTCCACGGGATCTGTGACAGTAAATATTTGGTCGCCAAGCTCCAGCACGACAAGTAAGTACTGTACGACAATAACCTTCGGGTCCCGCGCTTACTTCGCAGTGACCGAGTGAAATCGGCCACAGTGGAGCGTGTGCCTGCTCCAAACCGCATTTCGGTCGCGGCAGCTGTTTCTATGTAGAGGTAGACAAGCCATCTGCGCAGGACAGGATTACTGAACGCAAGTGTGTGTGTGTGTAAGCACACGTGCACTCTCTTTTCTAAGACTTACGGCTTTACGTGTTTTCCGAGGCACGGGGGTGTAACATCATCGACTTCCCGACGTCATGCTGTTACTGAGAATTTCTTGTCAGAAAAACCTTGTAATAGATTTTGGCCTGATCCGGGATTCGAACCCAGGACCTAATGAACAGCAACCCCGATTACGACCCCTAGACCGAGACATTCATATGTAAGAGCAGTCACAGTCAAGATTAGCTACCTACATCTTGAATGGATAACATGTTATGGTCAAACTTGTATAATTATTTGCATTTCCTTTATTAAGCTATTGCATAGCTTCTATCGCGGGCCTTGAGTGCGGTAAAATCCAGAAATTCCGTAACGAAAAAACCTCACGCTCTCCGACGGGCACGGAGGTGTGGCTTGAAGGCCGTGCATTGTCTAACGATGGTCTAACGTCGTTTCTTTTCCTCAGTCTTCGACACGGTGTTTGTGTATAAAGTGTTTTGAAATTTTGAATATGAATGAACAAAGTGCATTTATTATTAATGAAGAAAATCACGAAAAAATAGTGAAAGAAAATGAGTGAGTACTCTATATACATACCTACATTTTATTATTATCACAAATGCAGTACTACTTTTGAATTGAAAATATAATACTGCTATAAAGATAACCTAACTTTTTGATATTAAAATGAGCGATATTAAAAGTAGCCCTCTTTATATACACACAAACACACACACGCGTATAGTTTAAATTCTTAATTTAGATTCTCAATATGTATATATATATATATACTCGATTAACCGGACTAATTGTTGCCGTTAGGGATTCGGATAATCGAAAATCCGGATGATCGAATGTATCAAGAAAAGCGGGATTTATGCATTTGTAGTACATATGTACATACATAATGTTATGTGTTTATTAAAAACAACATTTTCAACGAAAATCAATGTTTATTAAGAAATTATTATTTTTTTAATAAACAATGATTAAATTCCATGAAGAGATATAAATCTATATAACCATCCGTTACTTGCGACAAACGAGCCGCCATCACCTAATTTTTTATTTAACTGTAATGCTTTTTCACAAAGCAAAGGGCCAGATATCATTTGCCCAGTTGATCGTTTTTGTAAAAACCAACAATACAAAGCGTCTTCTAATTGCCAATTTACTCGCGGACATAGGTCCTTATGTCCGGGACGGTGGTTTGTTAGCGCCTGATAGTAGATCGTCTTATCTAAAGCGGTGTGAAGCGACGATTAGTGAGGTGCGGGAGGGGGAGGCTAGCTGCATTTGTGCGCGCGGACGGTCACCCCTAAAGTTGGGCGTTATAACATACAACAGATAATATATTTCATTATATATTTTTAATCTTACAACACATTAGAATAATGAACCATTGACTGTTATAATATTATATTCAATATCGTTAGAAAGCGTCATCTGTTTACGTTTACGGTCCAACCGTCGCGTCGGCCGAGACAATGGGAGTCAATAAAATACTACCTACATTCATTATGCCACAAGGATTGCGTATAGCTTACACTAATTTAAACTCTAAGCTAACTTAATAAGAGCTTATTTTACTAACACTAAATTATAACGGTAAACAAAAATATATTATTTCCTTCATTAGTTGCCTGTTGTGCCTGTTATTTAATTTGGCTGTTGTAATATATAATATATCAGTTTAGTGTTCAGTTAGCTGTCTAGCTGAGATGACAATGACACTGTTATCTGTTAAATTATATACGTAATGTTTTGATAGCAGGTCCCCATATTACGTGAAAAAGCTATTGTTGTTTTTGTTTATTTTTCGTTAAGTTTTATTCCTAAAGTAATTTTAAATATTTAGTGTAATATAGATAGGATTTAACGTGTTGTATGTAAAAGTGTATAATAATGTCATGCCAGCGTAGCGCAGCCATTTGGAACTATTTTATAGTCCAAAGTGTGGACGAAAAAAAAACCAGTGTGCAATTATTGCAAAACAATTTTTTTTAAAGTACAATTACAAATTTAAAGCTTCACCTTAAGCAAAGACACGTAGGAGTGTATGAAGAGTTTTGTCGTTCGGATTTAATATCGGATAGACGCAAAAGACTTAAGTACGTCGTCAAAAGTAAACCAAATTATATTTTTGAATAGTAACTGAAAAAAATGTAAATAATTGTAGATAACTAAAACTTTGACCACAGTGTAAATAATGTAAAAATTCAATCAAAATGACGTAACATCAATGAGCTTCTAACTACGCCTGAATGAGTTATTTATTTCTTTTAAAAATTAATTATTTATTTAAAAAAGTAAACTTTTTGAAAATATGAGTAAATAATTATAACAGATACAATAATTACACAGCTTAGCATACATTCAAACATCCTTAAGCCTATAAAAAGTAGGAAGGGAAGTTCATTGAACTTAACATAAATATTTTAAATGATTCTCTTTAAAACACGAAACACTTAATTGATGCTGATACAACTTAAAAATATTTTTTGTCTTCTTATAATACTTATAATCATCTAATATTTATAATCGTATAATCTTTCATAGTAATATTTATAATCGTTATAACAACATACAACAAAACGCGAACATAGCCGACGACTGAACTGAACTAACCGCGTGTACAATGTAATATTTAAAACTGTTATAATATATTATAACAGTTTAAAACAACAGTTAGAAAAATATATTACAACAACATAACGAATTAGAAAAATATAACAGTTTCGCCCATCTTTAGTCACCCCTGTTGGCATCGAGCTGAGCTAGGGAGCAGACGGCGGGGCCGGGCTGCACCCGGCCCGCCGCTAGGGCGCGCTCCTAGCTAGGCACGCGGCGCTTGCGCCGATGACGTTCTCCGGTCGCATTATAGGGGTCGCGAGAGTTTTTGCGCGAAGCCGGGCTGTTCATATGTATATTGAAAGTCTCCTTGTTTTGTCTTAGATTTATGTTAATAGAGCGTGCCATTTGAACTTAAAGACAATTAATTGGACAATAAATAATAAGTGACAAATCTTGCCATGGAGCGTGGAACTGAGTAGTTGCGCGTCTTGTTAATATAATTGCCATACGGCCGCCCTGACGTATGTACTGCGCGAACCTGAGTTTTTTGCGACGCGGTCCGGTGATACAGTATTTTTCACAAATAGTGAGTTCGTTATAACGCGGGTTCGGTTAAATCTGGTTAAATTTGATTGGATTAACCTAAGTAACTTGAATTAATATCAAAGAAAAAGAAATACTGCATAAACAAAATAAAAATAAATAAATAATTATAATTGCATAAGTTGATACAAAATGCTATGCAATAGCTTTACCGCGGCAGTCCCCGAGTGCCACACGTCTTTTTTTTCATTTATTCGTGGAAATCCATCGGAACGCAAGCAGTATCTGAGCTTTTTGTTTACGTTTCATGATAATTGTTTAATATTTCATAATTATCATTTTAATTAAATATTTCTCAACAACTTTTGACTTCAGCTATTAAATTTTCGTTTGCATATTTATATGAAATTTAACAAGTTTTTTTTGAATAGCAAATGTGTATGTACTAAACTTTCTCCAAACCACTAAACCAGTTCGAATTTTTATGTTATTTCTAAAAGAAATGTATAAATAAGAATGATAGTCATTAAGAATTGCCGTAGGTTAGTATTTTTCTGTAGAGTTAAGGGTTAACAAGATGTTTGCTAATGTTTAGTTATTTTTAGACAATCTCCCCTATGTATGTTCCTAGTAAATATTTGTGCTGTGATTTATTGTACTGCATTAGTCTACTAAGAAAACTGTTGTTACTGGTTTACAGGTTTATAGTCCAAAATTATTTTTAAGCGCATTATGACGAAGCCATGAATTCTTTCCTTATATGTAAATGTATATTTTTGTATCATAAGGGTGACAAACGAGCCCACAGTCCACGCGATGGTAAATGGATGCTGCGGCCCACAGACATCTATACTTGTCCTTAATTAAGAAGACGAGATTTCCTTAATAAAGAAGAGAATTTTCGTTCAGTCCGCATTATGAGTATATTAAGCGAAAATAATTTCAGAACCTTAGGGTTTATAATTCGTGAAACAAAACAATTTCTCCAAACCACTTGCATCATTTCGATTATTTTATAATTTGGTTCGTTTTGTACTAGAGTATGCACCCACTGTATGGTCACCCTTGCATAGGGTACATTGTGACAGCAATCCAGAGGGTGCAGAGTTTGCGGCAGATATGGTTACTTGTGTCGTCTATCATCATACGACTCTCGACTAAAGTTTTTTAATGCCCAACGATTATCTTCTTTTGCCGACCAAGCTTTTTTACACAACATTGTGCATTGTGATATAGATTGCTTAATTACTAAGACTAATTAATTATATAATTAATTTAAATGCAGGTGCGTTGTCATCCCTGAGGACTGAGATGGAATGCCTCGTTTCCAGTAAAAAGAGCCTCCGGTTTTCTACACTCACCGTACACAACATTAAGCTCCTGTTTTACGCTGGTAATGTGCGAGAGCCGTGGTAGCTCAGATGGTTAACGCTCGCTGTAAATATAACAGAAAGCGAGTAACCCAGGTTTGATCCCCGTCGGCACCAATGAAATTGTTAATTGCAATTTTAAGTGCTGATTTACCACGTGCTCGGCGATGAAGGAAAACATCGTGAGGAAACCTGCATGTCTGAGGAATAAGAAAAAAATATTTCGAAGACATGTGAAGTTCGCCAACACGCATTTGTGCAGCGCGGCGGACACTTCCTTGCCATAAAACCCTTTCACAAATGGGGAGAGGCCTGTGCCCAGCAGTGGGACGTATGTAGGCTGTAACTTTAATGTGCGAGAGCATGGTACTTCTCCGGTCGAGATGACCCATTTGTGCCACAACCATAATAAAGCTGCAGCGAGGCTCTACCACGTATGAAATGCGTTAAACTTATTACTGAGTTATTACTTTATTACGTTACTCTCAAATCCATAAACAATGTGCGTTCTCAAAGATTCCAAGTAAGTGGCGCGACAATGGAGCTCTACAGTAATCACTAGTAACAACAGCACAGTTCGCTGAAAGATGCACGCGATGATTACACGACGACGGCCATAGCTTTGCAGCGTTGTCTGTTGTCTGTATAAATTATTGCGTATACTGTAGTAACGAAGTTGTTTTTCTTGAAAGCAATATAATTTTCAGTTCAGTCTTGTTCTATATTTTTTGTTTAATATCTTACACAAGCAGTTAAAAAATGTGACCTACCAATTTCGTGAGACTAAAATTTACATTCATCATTAGGAGTTACGCTTTTATTTTCGAAATTAGTAGGAGGATTCTCAATTCGGGTGTATGTATTTTATTAGATAACATGTTCGTTGTCTCAAGTGAATTAGGATAAAATCAAGGGTAGAAAATAAGAGATGAAGTTGTTAATGTAACTATCAAGACAACATTCTAGCATTTGCATTTCATATAACGCAACAGCTTCACAAGTCCGCGCTTCGTTGTTCCAAAATTATTTTATGTATTCTTTTTGTTCTTTAAAGTCGACGTTTATTATTTGCTCACAAGTAGCTTTTAGTTAGTCTAGTTTCTTTACTTAGTAATAATTTTTTAAGTAAGATATTTGATAACTTTTTGCATTTTTGTAACATTTAAATGTTTTATACAAAACACGTAGGCTACAAAAATTTCCAACTGTCCACGCCACGCGTTATACAAGACGCACAAGCCTTGCAGCCTTTTCTGTACACGGCTGATACGAGTATTGGGTCGCGGCGCGTTTTTATCGACGAAAGTCAGTGAAAGTTGAAATTCCATTTCCTATTTTAAATAATTTTGTTATTTTTTTATTTAAGCATTTCAATTAATTATATAACATTCGCATGAATGAAATACTTGTTCTTATATAATTGCCAACACTCTCCAAGTGATTAAGTAGCTTTATTCTTCCGTATGACTATTATCATTTATATAGGTATATAGTCTAATATTGTTGTGATATTTTATAGGAAAAAGATAGTAGATGTTGGGATGGTAAGTAATTATTAGTTACTCATTTCGTATAAAAGTGGAGTGGAAGGAGTCCGCGGTGTACATGCCATGCAAATTGGCGCTATTCCATTCGCGCCGGCAGGGCGCTCTATGACACCAAACAGTGTGTTCCATCTAAAAATCAATGACTAATAATAATATGTAATATAACTAAGAATAATTGTTTTCTGATATTTTGAATTGAAATATTGTATACGTATCTTATATACTTATGCTATTAGATAGTTAAACATCGTCACTTTAAAAATTATTTAATATAAAAAATAACGAACATAAATGTCGATAATTTTCGAACAAAAATTAAATAAAAAAATTGGTTGAAGTAGTTCCTACAGGAATGCTATAGCCAATACTGATTAAAATTATCAAAACAAATAAGAATTATGCAATATAATTTTTATCATACGTGTGGTTTTTGAACGCAAATAAATCTCATGTGAAAATATTTTTTCTAATATTACATACCTACGATATTTTGTGCTTACTTGTTAATTAAAAAGTATTTTATTGTAAAAATACGATAACAAGTATTGTGTTGTACGCACACATGTCTTTAATAAGTGCAAATAACGACAATCGTTAATTTATTTCTTTCGGTCTCGGTCGTCATTTTTGCTTTTAGCTCGAAATGGCGCGCGAGTCTATGGGCCACAGCACCCGCTTACCATCAGGTGGACTGTGTGCTCGTTTGTCACCCTTTAAGAATATGCTTCTACAAGGAAATCAAATTCATTGACAGCTCGAGCCCTGATGTGAAATATGCGCCCTGAATCGTAATCGTATCGATAAGAATATAGTGGGGGCGGGACTGGCGACCAATCGTTACATATTTCCCTATAGCTTTCTAACTTAGCGTGAGAGGAAGCCGTTACGAACTCTGCTAGCAAAATACAGTGTTTAACTTATAACTGACAACGCTGACAACGACTGACAGCAAATTACTCTCGTAGTAAAACTTGCAAGAGACTTGCAAGTTTTACTACGACAGTAATTTTGTGAACTTTGTTTCGTTGGTTTTCTCATTCATTCATGCCATTCAAACAATCAAAGATAGAAGCAGTCATGGTTGATAGTTCTTTTTTTAAAATTAATTGTTCAAAAAGTAACACATTTGGCTACGTACTATTAATGCTTTATTAATACTATGTACTCGTAACAGTTGACATTATTCAATAAGAAAACAGAGGGATATGGTAGAACGATAGACCGATTCTTCTTTGGAGCCGCGTTTAAATAAGTATTTCATTTTTTTTTTCATTGTCAAAGCCTTTAAATGTGTCGAAACTATAGCAGTGCATCAATATTTTCAGCGATGCCGGGTTGACTGTTTGAAAAGCTCTCGCATAGAATGGCTTAGATGGTTATCCATACTGAAAAAGAGTACGAAACCTATTCCAGTTTAGAGAAGTGTAAGACAGGATGATCCCCGAAATAGTTCATAACTGCATTGGAAGACGTTTTCAAACGACTGGACTGGAAAGGATACCGAATTAACATCAATAGCGAATAACTTAACTCACCATTGATTTGCTGACGATATAGTCATTTTGAAAATCGCTGGAGCACCTCAGTATTATGCTCAATAATCAAGTGTCTCTCAATACCATACATTGCGAGGCACTCGATAATTGAGCATGTGACTTGTCTATTTCATCTTAAGATGAACTCAACGGCATTTGTAATGTTCATAAAATCTATGCCGGTAGTTGTTAGAAACACTGTGTGACTTTCATTCCGGGAGGCATATGTTTAGCAGTGGAACTGTGAAGGGTTGTTATGATAATGATACGAGGAACCGTGCATTCTCAGTGTAAGAATTTCCACTATCCCATATCGTCCCGTGAGTGTCTTCAGAGGCGAAAGGGGGAAAATGAAACGGAAGATGTGCGGCAGCATCTTTCATACAATGACTCAAAGTAATAAAAAAACTGCGGTGGCCAATCCGCCTGCCAAGCGTGGCAACTATGGCAAAATCCCCCATGAGGCAATCAATGGGTGGAACATATGTTCATAAGTGAACTTCATGGGCTGTAATGGATAGGTTTATAGATAGGCCGTTTTTAACAATGTTATATTTAAAAACGGCATCTGTGAGACGGGTACTGCTATTAGTGATCAACATTAACTTGTACACGTAGCATTTAACTTATGTCGTTGAACTCAGAAATATGCACGAAGTTTTTTTCGAGGACATATAATGACTGGTTTGGCTAATCGGTTGCGAGCGTCGTGGAAACAGGAGAAAGTAACTTTGTTGAATAACAGCGCTGAAGAAAAGCCGGTATTAAGTGTGGGAAAAAATATCTGGACATAAATGAGAGTGGACATTAACTCACTTCCTGGGAAAGTTTTAAGTAATCGTGGTGCATCTCTCTACACGTAACAATAAAAGATGGTTACAACAACGTATAATTTGTAGGAATAACAGTTGATCATCTTACTTAGGTGGAATGCCTCGTGCCTCGTTTCCAGTAAAAAGGATCTCCGGTTCTCTACACTCACCATACGAAGCACAGTAGCATTAAGCTACTATTTGACGCTGGTATTCTGTGAGAGCGTGGTCCTTCCCCGGTCGAGCCGACATATAACTGCAGCATGGCTCTACCACGTAAAAATTGTTATCGACATCACGCTTTACAAACGGAATTATATGGAATATTACAAAGGTATAGCTGGCACAAAAGGTATACTTTGATTAATATATATGTACATGTATTCACTGCTATTAATTTATTTTGTGTATGTTGATATTACTATATTTATTATGAGAGTGTACACTTAAACAGCTTCCCTTTGAATTCTTCCAATATCGGGCCTGCTGGAAGAAATTTTAATATGAAGTAAGCAGTGCCTTTGTGCCGATATATATATATATATATATATATATATATATACATATATAATTCACAATTTTTATTTAATGCAGTGTTGAGATATAGAGATATGTGTTTGTATTGCACTGTTTCATTTGCCGCACTTATCTACACGAACTACTACTACTACTACTACTAACTACTACTAACTAAAACTTTACGACTTTTTTTTATGAACACGTTATAAACTAATACAAACACTACTTTAGAATATTAATCATTCCACAACTTTCAACACACGTGGGAATAAGGATAGGATACTATTTATATACTGTAAAACAATGCTTACGATATTATATAAGTTTTGATATTATATGTAATTAAGTATTTTTTAATCATAAAACAGAGAAAAGCAGTAGAATGGTATATTTTTATGGACATGTATTAGGGAATGTATATTGTATGCCCGTTTGTCATCCTCATTCTATACGAAATAATTACAACACTCTTTATTATTTAATTTTATTTTTCCGAATAGAACAATAATAGAATTTCATTATTATGCACTTAATTTATTATATCTCGGGCACGCACAAAGTGCTATGTTTCGTAATTTCTGGTAATGAGGTGTTGGCTACAGCATAATAAATTAAAGCATGGCATACAGGTTTTATTGTAATTGATCTAAAAAACTGGATAATTTTTTTATAAAGATATATAGGTGGTTCTAAAAAATCCCGCTAGGTTTCTTGGCGATCCTTTTCAGGACAGATATATTTTCCGCACCAGTAGTGAATTAAAAAAAATGACTAAATAAGTATTATGTTATAATCTATATTGAATTCTATTTCGGAAAAGTATTCAATTCTATTCTGCAACGCATTGCTTTATCCAGTCTGGAGTTCCTTCTAGTTCTAGTTTGGACAGGTTCATCACGGTGTGATTTTCTAGAGTACGATATGATGCTTCATTTATTAATGTATGGTAGAATAGCATAATATGAAGGTATTATTGACATACTCCTAAACTATTTTCTTTTTCAAGTTAACTTTAATTTCATTTCATTGCAGCAGCAAATCAATGATTAACTGAGGTAAGTACAGCGCAGGTGTACAGACCGCGTGGCGCTGATTTGACGTGCACCGGGAAAGTGAACACTGACTGAAATATGACTTCACATAGTATTGGTGCACGTTCCACTTGATGAAGATCAACAAACAAATAAATTTGAATCGATTTAATAAAACTAGTCAGACGGGTGTAGTGAACTCTTCTTACAACATTTGTGTTATTTTAAGATGTTTATCATAAATTCTTTTACTGCGTTCTCGGTTTTCAAATAAAAAAATAAAAATATTTTTTCCTATTTTATTGTTTTTCCATGATGTTTTTAGAATCATAGTTACTGCCGCATCCAGAGACGTTTCATAAGTTGTGACAATACGAAATTGATTTCATATATATTTTAATTGTAATTCAATCATAAGTGTACTAGGTGTCATGTTATGGCCGCATATAAACCTCATTTCGTTCCGTGAGCATGGTAAAAGCGACTATGGGAATGGCAAAAAATTTCATTATGTCCAATAGAAGATGGTATACATACCCTTTGATTATATACAATATAAAGTGACAATATATTTGGGATGTGTATTCAGCAGGGATGGGAGATATGACAAGGATATAGAACGACGAGTGAAAGCAGGAAAGTAAGTAAGGAAAATAGGAGTAAATGGGGCCAGGGAGACTCTATTGTAGAAAGTCAAAATGTGTCAAAAAAGGCACGTATGACAATTCATAATGTTGTGTAGGTCCCTACTTAAATGATGGTAATGAAAGTTAGGTGTGGCAAAAGAAACACGGGAGTAGAATAACATAAACACTCACGCCTGTCACCCAGAGGGGTAGGCAGAGACTACAGACTTCCATTTGGCACGATCCTGACACACCTCTCTCGCCTCCTTCACATCTATACACCTCCGCATACATGCTCGTCGGTTAAGGGTACTCCTAATTTGGCCCGTTTTCAATAAATCGCATATTTGGTCGATAAATTTTCGCCTAGGACGTCCCTTTCCGACTCTGCCATTCACTTTTGCAACATAAATTTTCTTTGTCACTCTTTCCTCATTCATTCTTTCCACATGACCAAACCACCGAAGCATTCCTTTCTTAATCCTGGTCACAACATCATCCTGCAAACCACACTCTACTCTTATTACACAGTCGTTAAGATTCAGCCCTAACATACTCCTTAACGACCGCATTTCTACTGCGTTCATTCTACTCTCGTGCTTCTTCTGCCACACCCAACTTTCACTACCACACGTTAAAGTAGGGACCAACACAGCATTGTGAATTGCCATACGTGCCTTTTTCGACACATTTTGACTCTTCACAATAGAGTGCAGGGCTGCATGCATTCTATTTCCCGCATTCACTCGTCGTTCTATATCCTTATCATATCTCCCATCCCTGCTAAATACGCAGCCCTAATATACAAACTCATCTACTTGCTCGATCAACTCCCCTTCTATTCTTATTTCACAAATCGTTTTACTTTCTTCTCTTTCAAAAACCATAAACTTCGTCTTACTTGCGTTCACTTTCATACCCCTTTCTTTTAATGATCTGTTCATTAATGTAACCATCATTTGCAACTCGGCCGCCGACGACGCAAGGGTAACTTGATCATCGGCGTACAAAAGGCATTTGACGGTTAACTCACCCATTCTTAATCCGCATTCTTCAACTTTCAAATTTTGCAAACAACTGTCCATAAATAGGCCACGGGAAAGCCACACAGCCCTGTCTGACACCTTTATGGTTGTCAAACCAGTCCGTGTAGACCCCGTTGATCCTAACACAAGCACTAGAGTCCCTATAAAGGGACTCCAATGCCTGTATCAAGCCAGCGCTCAACCCAAATGAGTTCAGTGTTTGCCATAGCACATCCCTATTCACTCTGTCATAGGCCTTTTCGAAGTCCATGGACGCACAAAAAACCTTTTGGTTTTCGGCCAAAAACTTCTCCGCGATCATGCGCATGGAAAAGACTTGATCTGTACATCCCATTCCCTTTCTAAATCCCGCTTGCACGTCCCAAATTTTTCCATCAGTTTCTTTCATGATCTTTTCAATCAGTACCTGAGCATACAGTTTTCCCACAATGCTAAGAAGGCTGATGCTACGGTAGTTTTTACAGTCCCGCTGCGACCCTTTTCCTTTATATACTGGGACTATCACGGCTTTGCACCAGTCTACCGGTACCCGCTTCAGTTCCCAGCATAAATTAAACAAGGTGTGCAGCAGGCCTGCCACCACTTCCTCTCCAGCCCTTAGCATTTTGAAACTCTATCATATCCGGCAGCCTTACCTGCTTTCATGCTTTTCATTGCTTTAATTATTTCATCTATACTTATCTCGCTACCTCTTTCCTCTTCTTTCGGAATTTCTACTTCACTTAGTACACACGTTGTCTCCTCACTCATAAACACGCTTTCAAAGTATTCCTTCCATCTCTTTAAACTCAAAACTTCATCATTCGGAATATAGCCATTCTCGTCTCTTATAGCATTCATCATAGGCTGTTTTGAATGTCCCCTGGCAGTTCTTACAAGTTTCCAGAACATTTTAATATTTGCTGCAAATTATCCGATATTCTTCTATCATTCTTATCCGTTCTTTCTTGCTTTTTTCTTTCAACTACTTCTTTTACTCTCTTATTAAGATGTCTAAAGACTGCCTTTTTCTTTCAATATCATCATTCGTACCGCTAGAATTACCAGCCTTTGTTGCTAGTAAATCTAGCCATGCTCTCTTCTTTGCTTCAACTTCCATACGTACCTCATCATCCCACCATAACGTATTATTTTTCCTTTCATTCTTTCTCTTACTAACACCACATACTTCGGTAGCTGCATCCACTAAACCTTTCTTTACATTTTGCCATACATTCTCCAAGTCTAACTCCTTCATACATAATTCATCAAAACCACTTATATTTTCTTTCAGTCTACATTTGAATTTGTTTTTCTCACCTTCATCTTGTAACCTTTCTGTTCTAATACGCTGTAACGCAGCGGTAGACACAGATGATCGATGGCACCAACGCCTGAATAGACCATTAATTCGGCATAAAACCAAATAATGATCCGTTCCTACGTTAGAACCCCGGTAAACCCTTGTATCCACCACTGCGCCCCTCAATCTTTCATCCACAATTATTAAATCTATCATGCTTCTATCGTCACCTCTTTCCCAAGTATACATGTGAATCCTCTTGTGGCGAAAGCAAGTGTTCGTCACAAAAAGATTCTTTTCCATACATACGGTGAGGAGACTTTCACCATTCTCATTTATACTTTCATCACCAAAGGTACCCAATATCCGTTCATAACCAAGCCTCCCCACCCCAACCCTTCCATTAAAATCTCCTAGCATAATAATATTTTCATTTCCCTTACACTTCATTAACACCATCCTTACCATTTCCCAAAACTGCTCTCGGATATAAGTGGGCTTAGACATGTCTGGGGCGTAGACGCCTAACACAAACAACTTCTTTAAGCCCACTTTCATTCGTATCCATAGCAGTCTTGGGCTTACACATTCATACTCTTTCACACATTGGCCCATTCTTTCCGAAAGGATGATACCTACCCCCTGGCATGCCCGCTCGATCTCGTCTACACCAGACCAGTATGCGATATACATGCCATGTGTAGTGACATCCTTCCCCTTCCTTTTCGTCTCATTTACACATAACACATCTATTCCTCTATCACATACATCATATCTCATACTTCATCCATTTTATCATTCATTGCACCACATACATTCAACGTAGCCAGACGGGCCTCTGCAATCCACTTTTCACCTCTCCGGGAGACAGAACGTGGCGGGTGGCGAACCTCATCGCCGGTTTTCCTCCCGGAGATTCTTCGCACACCTGCCCCATTAAAGGGGCGCCGGGAACTCGGGGCCATTTCTTTTATATGGTTCCTCATGGTGCGTTCTCATTTAGCACCACCCGGGGGACACGTGTAGGGTGGGCCTAGGAATAGGTGATCAAAGCCTACGGACGCGAGCAACTTATCCCCATCCAATTTGGACTTTTTTGAATTCATACCTTACAACGTAATATTTATACAGTTGTTATGAAAACACATAGACAACAACGTGATATCGATCACCTTATTCCCAGGGTTTATTATCAATCATATACTCTTTAGTTGTATAATAACACTTACTAAACAATTTTTGGTTACTAAATATTTTAAACCTTTTGATAGGTAAGGTCTGCATAATATTTTCTGGGACTTTGTTGTAAAAGCATTATTATTATACATTGCCCCATGAAGGAATTACTGACTCTTTGGAGTCGAGTGATGGTATAACTAACTTGTGCTTGTTCCTAGTATTTACATAATATGCATCACTAATTTTAATAAAAATATTTTTATTTTTGTGTACATATACTTTTAATATTTTATATACTTAAATTTTCATAAATATATAAATTATTACTTTTTCAACATTGAGTAATATATAAATCAATGTTTTTCGACATAAACCAACAACGTCTCCCTATTCGAAAAAATCTCGTTAAGAACAAAGTAACAAACAACACCACATTAAGAAATTCAGCATTAGACGCGCATCGCTCTGATACGCACCATTTTTTTTTCTTTAAATATGTATTCATAAGAAATTTTTAAGAGTTGATTGTAACGCATAATACGAGACAACATCAATAGTTCAAGTAAGTAAACATAATGCAAGCCATGTGCGCGAACTTGCAAAATAACGGACGGCTGTTCCGTAACCTTATAGTAACCATACACCCCTGCCGCAACAGTGTGACCGGTTGCCCACATGCCGGTGGGCGCGCACTTACCACTGTCACCCACTTTGTTGTTTATTGTGCTCAGAAATTTTTCAACAATTCGATAATTCATCTATATTTTTATCTTAATATATATAAATTACGTGTCACGTTGTTTGTCCGCGAGGGACTCCTAAACTATTAAACCGATTTCAATCACATTTGCACACCGTGTGCAGTTTAGTCCAACTTGAGAGATAGGATAGTGTTTTTGCCTATGAGTGGCCCACAATTTTTTTTTGCGAATTTAAGGATTTTTAATAGAACATGACAAAGGGTGGTCGAAAAGGAACAACGTCTGCCTGGCAAGCTAGTTTAATATATTTCTAACACTCTCTAATACTCTCTCCACAGCAGCACAGAACCCTAAGCTCGTAACAGTATATGACGGTTTAGATTCACAATTGGACCCGATATGTGTATATGTATAAAATATAAAAATGTACAACGGGTTAAAAACTAATGACTGTATCATAAGGTTCAAAACATACACAGTACAACTACTAAGACTATTTTAGAACCCATAGAAACAAAATTTTAATATAATTTTGAGAATACTATACATTACATTTTTTTTTATCATGTGTCCACTACACACTTTTGATAAAAAGTATACAGTGGAATTACCCTCCAGAGACGACTGGCTGAACGGCTAGGTTATCTGTGAGGTCGGTAGCCTCATATGGTATACCGATGGGTCTAAAATGGGCGTCGACGTAGGCTTTCGGATTTACGAGGAACGCCCCAAATTCAAACTTAGTACGAATTTGGGTATCTACCCAAATTCACACACACCTTTATTTTCCCGGCAGAAATTTTCGCCATACTTTGGTGTGCGGAAATCAATCTGCAAAAACACTACGTCAACAATATAATTTACATAAACTCAGATAGTCAAGCAGCACTGCTAATGCTGAGGTCAAACTTAGTGAACTCAAAGCTAGTTGGAGACTGCGTGAACCGTTTAAACGCCCTGGGATGTATTAACAGGGTCGTTCTAAGATGGGTTCCGGGTCACGAGGGTCAGGAGTATTGTACGCAACGAATTTGCCGACAAACTTGCACGGGAGGGCTCAAAGTGCACACAATTTGGACCTGAGCCATTTTGTGAAATCTCAAGAAGCCTAGCCCGATTGACCCTTGAAACTCTTTATCACAATAAATCACTTAAGATCTGGTCTGACACCAGGCCTAAAACATTCTAAAACCTTAATCCGGGCTTTTGATCGTAAATTCGCTACAGAAGCCCTGGGATTAAGTAAAAATAAATTGCGCATTCTGGCAAGAGCCCTAACTGGACACTGTTGTCTTAAAAAGCACATGTCCATCCTGGGACTAAGCAACTCAAGGATGTGTCGGTTCTGTTCCATAACGGAAGAAACGCTTTTACACATCCTAACTGATTGCGGACCCTTAATGCGCAAACGTAACACTCATCTGGGAAACTATCTACTCTGCCCGGAAGAAGTGAAATTGCTCACGGCTAAGCAACTCCTTCTATTCATTGAAGACTTTAGCCATAGCAGCGATCACAATAGATCTTCTTGGTCGCAGTGATCTAGACCTGTATAGCTGCTCGCACATAATAAAAAAATAGGTGCAAGTTATCTAACTTATAAAAATGAGTTTTAGTTTATTTGCTCATCGCCTTTACGTCCCTGTGATATTGATTCGATTAAATTAAAATAATAGAGTTTCTGCGTGCGGAACGGCCAGTTTTCTGAAAAAAAAGAAGATATTTTGTTTCTTTGCTCGTTTATGGGTTTCTGTACCATTCACCTGATTAAGGTAAAATTTCTCTGCTCGTTATTTAACTACTAAGTACTACTACTATAGGTATACATGGTAGAGCCATACTGCAGCTATATTAGTAGTATAGTAGTGGCACGAATGGATCGGCACGACCGGCGAAGGACCACGCTCTCACAGAATACCAGCGTGTATGTAAATAGTAGCTTATGTTGCTGTGTTTCGTATAGTGAGTGTAGAGAACCGGAGACCCTTTTTACTGGAAAAGAGGCATTCCATCTTACTCCTCACGGGTGACAACGCATCTGCATTTTGATTCGTAATCGAGGATAGAGGTAGATGTCTATGGGCCACTGCAAATACACTTAGTCACAGCCACATCAGGTGATCTGTGTGTTCATTTGTCACCCTATGCTATAAAAAACTATACTTGTACAGCTTTTAAATAACTAATAAGTTAATCATAATGAATGTATAGTGTTCGCGTAAACATCATTAATAATTTTGTATAGCTTTCTTCCTTCTATCAAGTCATGATGTGATTGTTTACATTATTGTATATGCTAATGAGGCAATATTTTTAATTAATAATCCCGTTTTTAAATTATTAATGAATGCGCGTGTGAGTCGGCGTTACGTGTCCACACCGGTTGAACATTATCTAACATCCTGGATGGTTTGAGTCCGTTATCACGTGTAGCACTTCATGTTACATCGCTAAATTATGTTTCAAATGTTATTGATTTTACATGACTTCTTTTGTTTATTTACAATTGATTGCATTATTTACAGTTTAAAATGCAAAAAATAAATATGAATCGATTTTATGTGATTTAAGTCAAGAAAGCGCGTGTATTTTTGTACCAAAAGTATTTAAACTGTCATTAAAGTTTTTAGTTACAATACGTGGATAAAGTCTGACATCATCGTCATCATCATAGACTTCACAAGTCCACTGCTTTGTTCAGCAGTAGACTTTTTAGACCTCCTCCAAGGAATGCCACAAAGCACGATCCTGAGGCACCTTCATCCATCGACTTCCTGCATATTTTACCAGGTCAATATGTCAATCAGGTCAATGGATTGGCCATATAGCTCGAAAAATTGATAACCGATGGAGAAGAAAGGTTCCCGAATGAAGTACGAAAGAATTGGATTAAATATTTTTAACGTAGTATTACAATTTACTTTCATAAAGGAACAACAATTCTCAAAGGTTATCCCTTCATTTATCGAATGTTTACAATATGTACATATTATTTTATAAAACAACTTTGAGAAAAACTAAATTATGTAAATAATATGCATAGTTTGCGTCCGTACAATGTCGTAGCATAATTATTTTATTACTAAATTAGTTTACAGATATGTAGTTTTAAGATAGTCAAAGAGAATAGTACACAGATATAAGTGGCGTGTAGTATTGTTACTTTAACAATTATTGTACACACTGAGTTTAATATAAGAACATTTGCAAGTAATTCGCGGCGCGGTGGTTCGAACCGCATCAGCATAAAGTAAAATTTATGGTTTTAGGAATTCATATACTGTAAAAATGCTTTCAGTATTAAAAAAAACAAGATGAAAACATGACCATGAATTATTCACTCAACAAGTTGAGAAGGCATTATGTAACGGCTAAAAGTCGAAGGTGCATGCAGCTAAATGCGCTTTACTTTTTGGGTAAAGTCCGATTCATTTCTAAATTAGGTAGAGCAAACCCCCAAACCATCAGCCAGTCATATTGGGTACCCGCATGATGGCCATGCTGAGCATGCGCGTTAGAAACCGCAGTTATTATAATTTTTAGTAGTTACTACGCAGATCCCGCTGCCCGTGCGAGCTCCCTGCTGTCGCCTCTTACGACACTCACAAGACAGCACAGGGCAGTGGATACTTTTACAACGCCTTTATACGGTCATCAAGTTGTAGTAAAAAGCTTCAAATTAAAGTAACTCGCGTTAGTTATCATCGCGATAGAATCATCGACGACTATGAACGGAATGAAAAAAAATTGTTATATACGTGTTAGTTGCCTTAACATTTATACTTCACTATCCGGTTCTCAGACACAATAGCAAGGCAATGACATATAATATAATGACCTATATGTAGTGCACGGGACAGCGGAAGGGTTATAAATTACATTGGGCTTTATTAAGTAGGTCTGGTCAGACTCGACGACTTCCAGCCTCCCGAACAAGCTGGTTTCCGAAAAGGCTTCAGTACCATAAACCACATACATACCCTGCGGCAGATTGTACCGAAGACCGAAGAGTACAATCCGCCACTTTGCCTGACATATGTGGACTATGAGAAAGCCTTTGATTCCGTCGAAATATGGGCGTTGCTACAGTCCCTTCAGGGGTGCCAAGTTGACTGTCGGTATATCGAAGTGCTGAAGTGTTTGTACAATAGGGCTACGATGGCTATCCAAGTACAAAACCAGAGTACGAAACCTATCCAACTGCAGAGAGGTGTAAGACAGGGTGATGTTATATCCCCGAAACTCTTCACCGTTGCGTTGGAAGACGTTTTCAAGCTACTGGACTGGAAAAGATACGGTATTAGCATTAATGGCGAGTACAACACTCAACTTCGATTTGTCGACGATATAGTCCTTATGGCAGAATCGCTGTAGGACCTTAGCACCATGCTCAATGACCTCAATGGTGTCTTCCAACGGATAGGTCCTAAGATCAACATGGACAAAACAAAGATCATGTTTAATGTCCATGTTACACCTATGCCGGTAGTTGTTGGGAGCACTTTGCTCGAAGTTGTTGACGAGTACGTTTACCTGAACAAATAGTCCGATTAGGTGAGTCCAATTTCGACCGAGAGGTCAATCGACGGATTCAACTCGGCTGGGCAGCGTTCGGGAAATTACGACACATCTTCTCGTCAGGTGTACCTCAATCTCTCAAAACTAAAGTGTACAACCAGTGCGTGTTGCCAGTGATGACTTACGTATCTGAGACGTGGTCCTTCACTGCTGGCCGTATGAGGACGCTCAAGGTCGCTCAGCAAGCTATGGAGAGGGCTATGCTCGGAGTTTCTCTGCGTGATAGACTCAGAAATGAGGATATCCGCAGTAAAACCAGAGTGACCGACATAGCCCAACGGATTAGTAGGCTGAAGTGGCAATAGGCCGGCCATATAGGTCGAAGAACCGATAACCGATGGAGAAGAAAGGTTCTCGAGTGGCAGCCTCGTACCGGTAGGCGTAGTGTAGGGCGACCCCCACCAGATGGAGTGACGACCTGGTAAGATATGCAGGAAGTCGATGGATGCAGGTGGCTCAGGACCGTGCTTTGTGGCATTACTTGGGGGAGGCCTATGTTCAGCAGTGGACTTGTGAAGGGCTGAAGTAGGTCAACACTCCTCTATGTGTCACATCGTAAAAATTATAAATAAATATGTATAGTGCGCAGTTCAATAACTAGATATGGGTTTATGTAGATTGGGCTCCAATACCACAAGCACAGTGAGTCAGCGATGAGTCAGTAAGTAGCTACCGAATTAATCAGTTGACGGTTAGTAACGCTAATGCACCCAAATCGTTAATGGTCTGTGAGAAAAATGACGCTTGCCTTAATTATCAATTAATTTTTGTCTACTTATTACCAATAATAACATTATCGACCTGGCATAGTTTCTATATATATTTAACCTCTTATATTTAACGTCATTAAATTTCAATAATATTGTTTGTATATTGTAAAGATATTGCACGCCAATATAATGGTAGAATGTAAGGTCTCATTAATAAATAACATCATTATAATATTATGTACTACATTCTGGCAATGAATAAATTTGAATTTGAATTTGAATATATATTGTAGATTATAGTAATGCGAGAGGTTTTTTATAGAATAAGTGTGACAAACGAGAACACTGTCCACCCGATGGTAAGTGGGTGCATAGACATTTACATGTATCTGCAATTAAGAATCAAAATGCAGATGCATTGTTACCTCTGAGTACCAATTTACAAAGAAATACTAGTAAGTATTGTATGATTACTAGTACAAACATCGCAATTTAATGAAATGCGATTTAGTGAAATGGCTATTTTATAAATACTTCACGTATATATACCAGATATATACATAGCGTATATTATGAAAATTCTGCTGAAATGTTGCTGAATAATTTAAGTAGAATACAATCATGGCAGCAAAATTATATATAATATTAAAATTATATATATATATATATATATATATATATATATATATATATATATATATATATATATATATATATATATGTAATGTCCTCCAGACCGAATTTCGGTCACGGCGGCCAGCCTCAACGGAGGCCAGCCATCGGCGCACGACAGGATTATAGTGCCCAAGTGTATGCGCAAGCACAGGTGTACTCTCTATTCCCTCACTCTCGCAATCCGATTTGACGGTAAACCGACACGACCGGAGAGAGATCAGGCGCAGGACCAACGGCTTTACGTGCTTTCCGACACCGCCAACTTCCTGACTCCGGGCAGCTACTGAGAATTTCTTAACAGAAAAACTCAATATTTGAATTTTTTTGGCCCGACCCGGGATTCGAACCCAGGACCTCATGATCAGCAGTCGCACTACTACAATCACTAGACCAACGAGGCAGTCAGATCAGGTCGAGGGAGGCAGACTGATTATATATATATATATATATATATATATATATATATAAATATATATATATATATTGTCAGTAAATACCACTGCATGTGCATACTAGTACCACTGCAGGGGTAAATTATTGTTAAGAATAATTATTCTAAACACACTGAAATAGTAAATGGAAAAGGGAACGGCGCCGCCGGCTTCAAGGCTAGGTGGTAGTTTTCAAGCACATGTTTACATGACTCGTCATTTAAGACACTGTTAACCTTTACATAACGCCTTAAATTGATACAAATTCCATTAAATCAGCTCACGTAGGCGAAATTTACATAAATATTAAATACAGAATTATATGTGATGTGGGGCCTTGTATTTGGTGTTCGTTTACTAATACAAAATGACTAAATTTTAAAATTCGATAGTTTTTAATAGAATAAGGATGGCAAACGAATACACCTGACGGTAAGTTGAAGATGTGGCCCATAGACATCTAAATTTATCCTCGATTAAGAATCGAAATGCAGATGCGTTGTCACCCGTGAGGGCCAAAATCGAATGCCTCTTTTCCAGTAAAAATGGTCTCCGGTTCTCTACACTCACTATACGAAACACAGCAACATTAAACTGCTATGTCACGCTGGTATTCTGTTGGAGTGTGGTCATTCCCTGGTCGAGCCTATCCATTGGTGCTACATTCATATATGGCTACAGCATAGCTCTATCACGTATTAAATATGTATGTTATAATCACAGATACTCGTACATCTTTAGAACTGGTCGGCGGTTTGGCGGCACCTCACTTTTGAAGGTTCTCCTTTATACATAAATAGAGATCTTAAATTTCATTAGGTTCAGCATATTTAATTGGTTACACTGGATAGGACACTGTGAAATAGGTAGCTGGATATGCTTTTCAGGTCGCTTTTTAAAGTAATTTACTGTAGTAAATTCAGACACCCTTTTGCAAGAAATATAAAGATGTCATGTGAATCTCTTTAATAGGTAGGCGTAGAGCCAGAAGAGTGAAGTCAAACATTCAGTATTGAGGGCCTTTTTTTAAAATGGTGGATGTGGGATGTATTTTTTGTTGTATAGTTGCGACGTAATAGATTTCTCCTTTTCATTTTGTGGGTGTCGTTAGGGCCACTTTAAAATGAAAAAGGCTTCCGATTGATAATTGTATAGTCTTTCTACTTAAGCTAGAAGTAAAGGAAGGACCTGCACCGGTGGCTGCCACCGCCACATTTGTAAAGGAAGGACCTGCACCGGTGCTGCCACTGCCACATTTGTAAAGGAAGGACCTGCACCGGTGGCTGCCACTGCCACCATTTTACAAGGCTAGAGGGCTACGAGTGTACCTACGTTAACTTTTACACGTTCATAAAGTATACGAGTATGAAGACTTGTAGCGCAATGGTGTTAACGATTGAGCGTCGATCACAAAATTTCTTTTATTGCCTCGATGTGTTGTATGCTTGAAAAAATAAATCTTGGTTGATTGAGATGAACTTACTATATGGTCACTGTTTTAATTTTGATTTATACAATATTGATTTCTTATATTTACGCAAACACTACACATTGATTAAAACTACTTTTACGGATATAATTAAACGCGATAAAATCCGTAAAAGTAGTTTTATACAATATTATTAAAATTAAATTGTGTAAATTTAGTAAAGTTGTAAGCACCCATAAAACATAATATTGGCTGGTGACGCTTACTTTTAGGTATAAATGAGAGTAAATCTAAGAAAAAAACAATACCTACTACGTCGTCGCGACTGCTCTTAAAGACAGTTTCATTTCCTAATAATATAACGAAGTAAACCTTAGTGATGTTGAACTATTTATCTTTTAGATAAAAGATGCGATGATTGAATCTTCATAACAGTATATTTTATTATTTATACACATCATCATCATCATCATTACAGCCCTTCACAAGTCCACTGCTGAACATAGACCTCCCCCAAGGTATGCCATAAAGCGCGGTACTGAGCCACCTACATCCATCGACTTCCTGCATGTCGTAACAGGTCGTCACTCCATCTAGTAGGGGGTGGCCCTACACTTCGCCTACCGGTACGAGGCTGCCACTCGAGAACCTTTTTTCCCCAACGGTTGTCGATTCTTCGAGTCCTACACTTCGCCTACCGGTACGAGGCTGCCACTCGAGAACCTTTTTTCCCTAACGGTTGTCGGTTCTTTGAGCTATATGGCGGGCCCATTGCCACTTCACATTTATACACAGTCTGTTCTTAATTTGCTTTGACAACGTTAGCGGTTGGTAATACGCACATATACTCAGTAATATCTTCTTTTTCTTCATATAATACGACAAGGGAAAAACTTTGTAACTCTTTTTAAGCATTTGCGCGCTTTGAGGAGTGTGAGAGTTGACACAGTCAAAGTTGATATTGAGAAAGAGAGCAGAAAGTAAAATTTTACTTACAATATGCGTTACAAATATATTAGGTAAATTAAATTGAATATTAATTGTTTATTAATACTGTCGGTATGAAAGACATAATAATCTGTGGTCTAATAGTCCCACAGTGTAGAGATAACAAATAATTAGCACTTTTTGCGCTACTCGAAATGTTCTTTTTTCTAGTCTGAGGAGTGTATGTGAAGGCACAATGAGTTTATTTTATATGTTGTATAAAAACACCCGTATTTTAATATGCAGTTGAAAGTGAATTACAGCTTGCTTGTTATAAAACTTAAAAATTTAATGAATAACGGTTGTGTTTTGACCACAGCGACCATTAATAATATATAAACAGAAACACTAAATCAAGAAAGAAAAAACTAAATCATTCAAATTCCGTAGAAACAAGTATTAGTGTCTGTAATGCGTATGAAGGTTGTCGGAACTGGTTGGATTTTAAATTGTATTATTAACTCTTATTTTTTATTAATTGCCATAATTTGTTAACACTGCTCGTCTAACAGGCAACTTTTTTCGTAATTTTGGAGCTATATTGGACACATACTTGTCAGCGGATGGTTGAAGTGTTAATTATTAAACATTTTCTTTGCATTTTGTTGCGCTTATATCGCAATTTTAGTTTTTTTTGCATCGCACCTCATAGCGTTAGACGTAATTACATTACAAATTAGTTTAATGTTGTTTAGGTTTTAATCAATTTTGTATACCGATAGTATACCGATTTTCATCCATTCATCTATCACCCCTACTAAGACTACTGCCGGACGAAGATAATACCATAATATCTACCATAAATAATCATGGGACTCAGTTGGTGGGTAAGTGAGTGCTTTGCTGGGTATTTTACGCAGAGCCTGATGAAATAGAAGGAGTTAGATGATATATATACATAGACATGATACCATAAGTTCATACTGTGTAGATCGGAACAAAAGTTAAATTTTAATCTATGGTAACCGCGGTTAACTATGACATCTGGACGTTAAACATCTCAGTCCTTCCCGTGACCATGGGTGCTGTAAAGCTCTCGAAACGTCGGGTATAAAAAGTTAAATATACGCGATAAATTCCGTAAAAACGAGTATTATTTCAATGTGTAGTGTTCGCGTAAATATAAGAAATCATTATAGAAGGAGTTAGACCCAAATAGCATGCCTCAACTACTGGATAAGTAGTTGTGATGGATGTACCGATCCTGGCATGTACCGATACCAGTTTAGTCTTTGTTTCATAGAGTAGCTTATAATTTAAATAAAGTTTACACGAAGTGTTCGTTATAAACTTATAGATATGTTAATAGTAAGTAAATCAAGGAAGTACTTAGTATCATGGAAGTTATTTGTTCTTTCAACTGTAATTACCTATACGGGCTTTAGTATACCAAGCTTCCACTTTTAATTAAAGGACCCTGAAACCTTGAACCGTATATGGAGCACAGTGAAATAATATCTATATTTTATAAGTTTACTTACGTTCATATTTCAAAACCTGGTATGACCGATCGCGGCGCCGTACTCGCAGTAATCATTCAACAATGAAATTGTCACTGATCACAAACTTTCCTTCGGCGAGTTTTCTACACCCGCTGTTGTTTATAAACCGGTTTGTGTTCTTGGTTAAGTATAAAATATAACGTACTGACTGCACGAGCGCGCGCTGACGACTGCTGGACTGGCGCGTACGGAACGGAAAAAATAAACTTTCTCAAACGGCCGCGATTTTACGTTCTTTGTTGCCTAGGCAGCGGGGACGCGGACGTTCACATCGTGCAACGTAATTTATCAAATAATTTATTTAAACAACATTGCATATAAAATATTTAGGGGACTTTCATTGGATATTTGTAAAGTTTTTATTAGATAATACAATATTAATATGCGATACGCTTTCCGTACCTTAGGTACGTCTTAGACGGGCCTATGAAGCCTATCTAAACAAGAATACCGGTTTTCATCCGTACAGACAGAGCTGCTCGGGCTATATATAATTCTAGTATTCCTTTCTTTATAGAATAAGGGTCCTTAAGGTAAATAGATGCTGTGACAAAATACAATTGCGTTGTCACCGCTGAGGACTAAAATGAAATGCTTCGTTTTCAGTAAATAGGGTCTTCGGTTCTCTACACTCACCACACTAAACGCAGCAGCGTTAAGCTGCCATTTTACGCTGGTACTTTGTGAGAGCGTGACAGCCGACCTGCTGGTAAACGGCTGCTGCAGCTCTCGCAATCAACTTTAAACGAAAACGGCTACAGATGAGTTATCAGTTCTAAGGACTAAGATGGAATGCTTCGCAGCCTTTAGTTATACTAAGTCATCACGACTGTTGCTGAGTCTGACCACCGCTGATTGTTTTAATCGAATAAGGCTGATAAACGAGCACACAATCTATCTGATGGTAAGTGGGTGCAGTGGCTCATAGATCTCGAAGATTCATTGTAGATGTAGAAGAATCGGAATGCAAATTTTTTTGCCATCACTCCTGAGGACTAAGATGGAATTCTTCGTTTCTACTAAAAAGGGCCTCCTGTTTTTTTCACTCACTATTGAATACTGGGTGATAATTTGGGGAGATTGAAATGAACTGAACTGTAGCAAGCGGGAATTTTCAACAAAAGACCACAACTGCGTACTGATCTCGGAGTTCATCTCCGGTTCGATCTCGTTTATTGAAAATAAAACAACATTGACCTATACAAATTGCGGAAGCCAAACGCTTGCGACTTCTGATTCGACGCCACAGCCATCTATCGAAGATGCTGGAAGCTTTACAAAATGTAAAGTTGCAAACACTCTCCATACGAAACATGGCAGCATTCAGCTGCTATTTTACACAGATATAAAAATGTGAAAGCATGTTCCTCCCCCGGGCGGGCCGACCCATTCGTGCTACAACTATATAGCTGCAGCATAGCTCTGTATAAAACTGAAGGAAAACTGATATTTATTTTAATTATATATGCGAATCAGCTTTATATCTAATATTATTCCTTGATCGTTTGTGATTTACTCGTTAAAAATCGACATAGTTGTCTTATTAATGTATTGTAGTATAATGTACGTACGTAGTGCATGTTGTTTCAATGTTTTTGTGGGTAATGATTTATTAAATTTACGCGAACACAACACATTGAATAAAACTATATTTACGGATTTTATCGCGTTTAATTAACTATTTAACTTATTTTTAATTCCCGACGTTTTGGGTGCTTTACAGCACCCATGGTCACGGGGGGCTGAGATGTTTAACGTCGCAATGTCATAGTTAGCCCGGCTACTTTCACTTACTTACTTACTTACTTATCGTCACGCACAATCCCTAACGGGGTAGCCAGAGAGAACAGATCGCCAAGTGTCACGATCCTTACATACCTCTTTCGCTTCTTTCAGGTTCATTAACTTCCGGCTACTTTCAGTTTTTGAATATGAATTTTTATTCCGATTTACGCAGAATGTGAAGCACCCGAAGCATCGGGAATTAAAAATAAGTTAACATAGTTAATTAAACGCAACAAAATCTGTAAATGCATTTTTATTCAAAGTTCTTGTAAGTGTTTTTTTTTCGTGGTTGGCTATGCGATGTTAACTGTAACTTTTATTTCTTATTGCGACATTCTACAGAGGCTACAGATGAGTTATTAAACCTGGGGACGTTACCATGACTCTTGCTGAGTCTGAACACCAAAATATAATAATATCAAACTTCAATATCCTTGTTCCCGTTTTCAATTCCCTCGTAATAGTACCGAGCCTCATCAAACGCAAAGCTTATCTGTGAGCGCTGTCCCTTGTCGGCAATCCTTCGAAACCAGGCCTTATGGGAACATACCTTTTGACAAACAATCTTTTATTTTCATTTGAGCGAACTGATTGCCTTTATCGATCCATTATGCAACGATTTAGGTTAAGTTTATTTACTCCTTTGCGAACGACAGATTTATTGTTTACTAGCGACTCGTCCTGACTTTGCCTGCGTAAGATATATTAATGTGGCATCTTTTATGTTTAAGATAATCAAATACCTTATGTTTTACCTAAATTTCATGTTTTTCGGATAAAATATACAATAGATTATATCCTGGTATTGTTTTCTATCTGTGCGTAAAGTTTCCTCACAATCTGTTCAGCCATTTCGAAGATCATCCCACACAAACAGACAGGCGTAAATTCTAAAAGTGGTTTATTGTAATTCTTTTGTATAAAATAAGGGTGACAGAAGATCTGAAGGTGACAAAAGTCTGATGGTAAGTCGATACTATGGCCCATAGACTTCTACATTTATCCTCGATTAAGAATTAAAATGCAGAATGCATGGCCAGCCTTGAGGAACAAGATGGAATGCCTCGTTTCCAGTAAAAAGGGTCATCGGTTCTCTACACTCACCATACGAAACACAGCACTATTGAACTTGTGGCGGCGCTGTCATCGCGCCGCAAGCGAAACACACCGAAGCCTAAATCACGCTATCAAAATTCCGAATCATAAACAGTATATATAGAACGTCTCCGAACTATCACATGGGTGTTGGCCGCTCACCGGGCAGGACACCTTACCCGGCGTGAGATCTCCTCTTTTCCTCCCATGGCCACAGTGGTGACCACCCAACGTGATCTGAACACGCAACTAACTACCTTCGGAAACTTCAAGCTTCATCATTGTCATAAAGTACCCCATCCATTCGCTCCCAAGCAGATATCGTCTGCAGTCTTCATATCCTGCAAGCCATGTAGCTTCACAAGGTTCATCGCAGCACTGGAGTAATACTAATAATACTTCCTGTTCCTTCTCTGCGCTATACAGTGTTCGGAACGGCTCTGAGCCTTACTGCTCGCCTCTGCTTCACGGCACTCTCGTAGATTACTTGACTACAAGGCAATCTCCTAGCACTTGCACATTCCTCCACAACGAGGCTGCACTATTGACCTGCGGTCTGAGCAGGGGGGTGATGTGGCGGCGCTGTCGTCGCGCCACTAGCGAAACACACCGAAGCCAGTATATATAGAACATCTCCGACCTATCACATGGAGTGTTGGCCGCTCCCCGGGCAGAACACCTTGCCCGCAGAAGATCTCCCCTTTTCCTCCCAAGGCCACAAACTGCTGTTTTACACTGGTGTTTTGTAAGAGCGTGGTCCTTCCCCAGTCGAGCTAACCCATTTGTACTACAAACATAATATAGCTGCAGCATGGCTCTACCAGGTATAAAACTGCATGCAAATAACTCCCTGTGTTTAATAGAAGCCAGTTGTTTCAATATTTCATACAGAAACTTCAATGTTATTTATATGTTGTTGTATAACATAGAAGTATAGATTGAGGAAAATTTATTTAAACGTGTATCTTGTGCACAAACATTGCTTGGTAGAGCCACGCTACGAGTAGATCGGCTCGACTTGGGAAGGACCACGCTCTTACAGATTGCCTGCATGAAATGTCAGCTTAATGTGTTTTGTCTTTGCATGGTGAGTGAAGACAACTGGATGCCCAATCTTAGTCCACAGGAGGGCAATGGGTCTGCTATTTGATATTTAATAAGTATGCATGTTATGTTCTATTGTCAACAGCATCCACTTACCGAAAGGTACAGTGGGTTCCCAAAAATAATTTTTGTTAGGAAACGTCACAGTTCTGTAAGGAAAATCACTTGATACCTACGTATTCCCGTAGGTCAATTGTCTCCTTAGCCTGAACGAGGTTAGCCTATTCAAAAATGCTAAACTCAAATTTCACAGATCGTCCATGTTTCTTTAATTGTTTGCGCGATCTTAGAAAGGCCTACGCTCATAGTCCAGGATCCATCACCCATTTTTGCACGTGATTACTATCAAGCTAATTTTCCGTGAGTAGCTTTATTTTGATGAGACGCCCAATAACTTCCTGTACGAAACTCTCGATTGTGGTAGCTAACAGAAGTAGCAAGGATAGAGTATGTTGATTTGATCATTATCAAATATTTATTACCAACTGATTTTTTTTTTGTTAAATCTCGAGATAATTGTCTAACTTATTCGAAAAAATATTTGTCCTACAAAATCTATGGATTGATCAAAGAGTCCCCTCTATCCAATATGTATCGATAACGAGGTATAACGATAAGTGATTACTAACCAGCTATTTTTTTTTGTTTTTACTTAGTTAATATTTGTATAATTTAACAGACATATTGTCCTACAAATTGCGTGGGTCGTTATCCCGGTCCTACGCTCAAAAGTCGTAGTACAAATCCTTGATGTAAAAATAATTACTATCAAGCTGAATCTTCGTGAATAGCTTCGTTTCGATGAGTCGCCCAACAATTTCCTATGCGAAAATTCTCAATTGTGGTAGCTAACAGAGATAGCAAAAAAATTGTGTCGCATGGGTTTCTGTATTTTGTTACTACAGCTGAGTCACACCGGTACGCGTGCGCAGAGCATTGCTTACTCCGTATCAGGTATCCCACGTTAGTGTCGACCACAAGCCTGCAAACATTTTCTCAGTCGACCACGTGTTTTACTATGTCTTGAGAAATTATTTCAAGAAACGTTTTTTGTGCTGCAAAATAATTATGGAGTGTTTTTTGTGTAATTTGTTTTGTGTACTTTACGAGAGATAAGAGAAAAAGGTCTTTACTAGAGGTGGGCCGAATATTCGTTTTATATTCGGTATTCGGCATATTCGGCAGGTTTACCGAATTTTCGTATTCGGCCGAATATTCGGCTAAATCACCGAATATTCGTTAAAGTAGTACTCAAAGTATCCACTGTATGGAAAGGTACGAATTGAGTAATGCCATGTCTTTCGTAATTTTACTGTTGAAAGTATATTTATTTATGGGTTAAATCTACTTGTATAACGATATGTTTTTAGGCACTGTAGATTTATTTCCAATTATAGCAAATAGAAAGCTTGATAAAATTTTGTTTGGAATCAAACAAAGAAACATGACATTACAGTCGTCAGTTTCTCTTAAATTGGTCCAAATAGTAGATCTCCTGCCACTCATTTTCATCACATACTTGTCAATTTTCACTAAGAATACTTCTTTTCACAAAAATAGTCAAAACATAAGCATGTGCCGGTAATTTGCTCAGTACTGCACTGATGCAATAACACGTCAGGTAGCGAGGGAAAGGCTCTGGTGTTAATCCCGTGCGCTTTACGGTAACAAGTTTCGACATAAATTGGTTAGGTACCGAGGTGATCCTGCCGAATAATGTTCGGCCGAATATTCGGTTCGGTAAAAATTTTACCGAACGTTCGGCCGAATATTCGTATTCGGTGAAATCCATATCCGACCCATCCCTAGTCTTTACTGTTTTACTTTTCGAGAGAAAAGAGAAAAAGAGAGAAAGGTGTCTTACGAAAGGTAAGTCGATCGATATTTATTTACTTTATTTTTAAAATTATTGAAAAATAATTTATTAAGTTCATATTTTCACGTAATTATGTAAAATCGAGCATTGGCATTGTAACATTCTATTATTGTTAAATTCTTTAAACAATAATTTTTGATAGTATATTATATTTTACATATTTTCTTATTTAATTTTTTGTCATTTAAATTTATATTTTTGTATGACTATTTGACTAAATATTAATTTAATACGGAATAATTTTTTCAATATCGATGTGTGATATTTATGTTGATACTATATTTATTTGCATGTTTCTAAAATAAACATTTTTTTTTATAATTTCTCATACACAGCACTGAGCCAACTTCAACATCATCAGCGTCTCAATCTACTGGAATCATTGAATCCTCGATATCTCTAACGTCTGCTGAAAATGTACAACCGGACCCATTGCCGTGCACTTCACGGTTAGTTAATTAAATAATTTTTTTATTTGTTAGTTATATAATTTATTTGTATTATATAATTTACTTAATTTTTTCATATTATTACAGAGTCAGATATTACGAGTGAGGAATGTGAAATAGAAGATGACAGCGATGTTAGTAGCGAAGATTTATCAGATGAATCTGACGAAGATTAATTTCATTTTTTATATATATAAATACATAAATTTAGTTTTTTAAAAAGTTTATTAAAAAATAAAGATATCTAAATTTTAAAAAAGTTTTTTTCAATTTATCTTTTTTTACAGATAGGAAAACGAAAAAATGACAATTCTTGTCGGACTAATAATACATACCTGTTTTCTTGTAGAACGATGTTTCATTTGGACAGAGAACACATTAACCTATCATGTAATATTTTTGTCCTACAGTTAGTAATGAAAAAAATGGTCTTGTGGTATTAACAACTTCTGAGCGTAGGACCAGGATAACGTACCACGCAATTTGTAGGACAATATGTCTGTTAAATTATATAAATATTAACTAAGTAAAAACAAAAAAAAATCAGCTGGTTAGTAATCATTTATGATGACCTTGTTATCGATAGATATTGGATAGAGGGGACTCTGTGATCAAACCATAGATTTTGTAGGACCAATATTTTTTCGAATAATTTAGATAATTATCTTGAGATTTAACAAAAAAAATTTAGTTAGTAATAAATATTTGACAATCATCAAATCAACATATTTTATCCTTGCTACTTCTGTTAGCTACCACAATCGAGAGTTTCGTACAGGAAATTATTGGGCGTCTCATTAAATAAAGCTACTCACGGAAAATTAGCTTGATAGTAATCAGTATAAAATCAGTAATCAGTAATCAGTAGAAAAAATGGGCGATGGATCCTGGACTATCAGCATTATTATTTATTTATTCCGAACAATACAAATTGTGTCGGATAATTCCTGTAAAAATGCAATTGAAATGCTTAACAACCAAATTTACATTTATATAAAATTACAGTAAAAATTTTAAGTCAATTCTCATATTTATAGATAAAATTTAAAGTAAAAAATATCTGCAGCTTATACTGTAAAAAAGATAAGAGGTCTCACTTGTTTTGAGACAAAGATAGTTGGGGATTATTTGATTACTACTGGGATATTGCTATGGGGTAATGCGACTGATTTAGAAACTATTTTTGTTTTGCAGAAGAGGAACACAATAGCTATTTACAACCTAAAGCCGAAAGAGTATCCCAGAGAAAAATTATAGGAAATAAAATATTTACTTTGGCCTCTCAGTATCCTTACACTTTTCAAAGACCTTACTTAGCTTAGCTTTTTCAAAGACCTCCAATTTTGACCCTATATTTATATCTGTAACAGGATAATGAGTACTTTTTTCGATGCAGATGATATACGTAGGCGGTCCCATAATGAATTGGCCTAACTATGAAGCAATGAAGGAAATGAAACGAAACCAATTATATTTTTCAATATAATCACCATGAATACTAACACACCTCTGACATCTGTGAATCAACATCTCTAAGCCTTTATAAATATAATCACATTTTTTATCCTCAAAATGACTGAAGACGGCCGCCTGCAACTCTTCATCGCTTGAACTTTTCTTCCTCTTAAGTCCTGCTTTAAATTTGGAAATAAATAATAGTCGGACGGGGCCACGTCTGGACTGTAAGGTGGATGTTGAACTTCTGTGAACCCGCATTGACGAACGCATTCTTCGAAACACCAGCGGTATGAACAGGGGCGTTGTCATGGAGCAACAGGACACCTTTAGACAGCTTGCCTCTTCGTTTTCCCTTTATCTTGTCTCGTAATTTATATATTAAAGAAGCATAATATTCGCCGTTCACGACTGTATTACGTTCTTTAAAATCCACCATCAAAATGCCTTGAAAATCCCAAAATATTGTGCACACCAGTTTTTTAGTCGATTGTTGCACCTTTGCCTTTCTAGGGGGCTTTTCACCCTTATAACGCCATTCCATTGACTCGCGCTTGCTTTGTGGATCATAATACAAGATCATAGTTTCATCACCAGTCACTAGGCGCTCGATCACAGTCTTTGGATTTTCGCCACAAAGATCCAAAAACTCCGAAGCGCAGCGCACTTTTTCCTGTCTCTGTACCGCTGAAAGAAGTTTCGGTACCCATCTTTATCCCACTCACTTTTTTCATGTGAAGATGTTCATGGATCGCGCGATGAACGGTACTCTTAGAGAGTCCAAGCCTTGTTGCAATTTCTCTAATCTTCAAACGGCGGTCACTCAGAACCTCCTCTTCGATAGGAGCAATCGTTTCGGGAGTGAGCACTTCCACAGGTCGACCGTCGTGGCCGAAATCTTCGACGGTTTCTCTCCTGAGGCGAAACTCTTTCACCCAATTTTTCACTGTGCTATAGGAGGGGGCAGACACCTTATACACGCCATCCAATCGTTCTTTTATTTGGGCTGGGGATAAACCTTCTTTAAACAGAAACTTTATGACACTTCGATACTCAGTTTTCGACATTTTGAAAAAATACGCGACTCTCGTTATTCAAATGCCTGTTAAACTAAGACTAAGCATTTCATGTCGATTCATGTTTCTTATATTAAGTGCACGAAAAACGTACTATTTAATGCAACACAACATGTAACGACATGTCGCGTTGAACTATATCAGGCCAGTTCATTATGGGACCGCCTGGTATAATAAAGAATTACTATTGTATTAAAAAGGTATGTAGTAGTCTTTATTTTTCATCTTAAATTCTATACTAATGACCGTATTTCTTTAATTAATCAATATTTTATTTTTCTTTAGCCAGTCAAAGCCTAATATTAACGGTCTTATCGTAATCGTCGTCATCGCCATCGTCATCATCATCATCATCGTCATCGTCATCGTCATAGTCATAGTCATCGTCATCGTCATCTTGGCTCAGGACCGTGCTTTGTGGCATTACTTGGGGGAGGCCTATGTTCAGCAATGGACTTGTGAAGGGCTGTAATGATGATGATGTTGATGATCATGATGTGGCATGTCTTCCTCTAAGAAATGCTTTATAACTGAGTTTATTCGAATAATATCAATATAATAATTGTAGCTTCTTTATTAGGTACAAGTTACAGTGAACGTGTAGTGTACTCGCAAAATGCACCAATAGTTCGTCTTGAACATGTATACATCAGCTGTGGCATTGACAAGTCACTTATGAGAATAAGATCACACACTTTTTTTCTGGTTTTTTTTTTTCTTTTTTTTTTTTGGGTTCGATTCTCCACGTGATGAACAATTTGCGCCACGTGAGGTAAGTGTTTAACATTTTTCAATTTATTAAGTATGATGCTCATATCTGATAATTATACATGTTTTTACACTGATTGTATATCAACTCAAGAACTTGTTTTATTTTGTCACATCTGCACAAGCTATATCTGACAGACATACTAGCTTATTTGTGAGATTGACCATTTTTATCAACTACCAAATAAGGAGACAGTTGATTTTTCATTGTTTTTGGACTGCTGGTAGTCTGTCAGGCCTTAATTTTTAAATAATATAGGGCATTAAGTCCGTCCTTGTGCAGTAACATTTAACTTATATAATATACAGGATGTCCGGTTTCCGATGTCCGATACTTTAAGGGGTTAAAATACAATTAATTTTATCGACAAATCAGGGATCAATGATTTTTTTCGCCATCAATAAAAAAATGGCAGCACTTTAAAAAAAATTGTTGGCGAAGCATAGATGCTTGTATTAATTTAACAATATCTACCCAAGTAGAAGACTTTCAAAAACAAAATTGGTCTCAAATGTTAGTTAATAGTGTAGGCAATAAATCTAGATTCAAAATATTATTTTTTAATTTTTCAGTATTAGTAAAAAACATTTTTGAAAAAATAAATTAGACAACAAATTGATGTTGTTTTTCAGACTCTTAGCTTTAAAAAAAACCATCGTGTTAACCAATTTTTTTTACTTGTTTTTGTTATAATACAGGATATTTGCTATAAATGCACATTTAAATCTTAACTCTGAGTTAGATAGTTTAGGAACTATGACAGTGTAAACATACTTACTTGAAAAGCGCGGATACACTAGCAAATGAAATAAAACAAAATAATTTATATCAATTGCATTTAATTTGGCAAAATAATTACAAAAACTGCTCAAAGTGACCTCCTTGTCTCTGCAGACATGCTGTTGCTCTTAGTGCAACGTGTTGCGTAGAGCACTGGATCATTGCCTTGTCTTCTCGCAGTTCGTTTGCTGCTTGAATTATTTTTTCTGCTAACTCCTCTCGTGTATTTGGCACATTTACATACACTCTTCGTTTGAGTGTGCCCCACAAAAAAAAATCGAGAGGTGTTAAATCCGGCGACCGCGGTGGCCAAGCAATTGTTCCTCCGCGTCCGATCCACGACGAATAGTGTGCATTTAAATGATTCCGCACAAGAAGCGCGAAGTGTGCCGGAGCACCATCCAATTGCAGAATCATTCTGGCCCTGTAGGCCAATGGTAACTCCAATAAAGCATCCAAAAAATTCGTTTCCAGGAAATTTAGGAATCTTGGGCTATTCACTGTCTCCGGTAAAATGATTGGTCCAATTAGAATGTCGTCAATCATTCCGGTCCAAACGTTGACAGAAAATTTATGCCACAGGTGTTCGTTACGGTAGTTCGTATACCCTGATCGCGTGAAAGTAGCTTCGTCTGTCCACATAATTCTTTTTAAAAAGTTTGGACCATATCGCGTTTCTCTCAATATCCACGAACAAAATATTGCTCTTCTTACATAATCCGGTTCCAGTATTTCTTGCACCCTTCGAAAATGGTAAGGATGTAATCCTTCTCTTTTTAAAATTTTCCACACCGACCATTTTGATAGACTGAGGTGATTAGCTATGCCTCTAATGCTCAGGCTAGGGTCTTGAGTAATCATTTGCAATATTTGATGTTCATCTTGGAGCGACAAAACACGAGTACGTTCGTTACCGAGCCTTCTTATTCCATTTTCCGCAAGTCTCAAATGAATTCTCATGAAAGTGCGAGCATTCGGCGTACGTCTGTTAGGAAATCTGCGTGCATACTCTACAACAGCTCTATTTGCACTCCCGTTACACAATCCATACACGAAATGGATGTCAGCGATATGCTGGCTTGAGTACTCGTTCATTGTAATAAACAAAAAGTAAAAGTTCAACAACAAAACAAAAACGTAACAAAGTCTAACAACAAACAATAATTATGTACAGTAAGTAGATTTACTTAAAACCAGGAATGTTATCACAACGCAGAGCGAGGGACGACTGCTCGACGGCACAAGCGCACACTGCACCCTTTTTACCTGGAGACAGCCGTTATTCTGTCTAGCTCGCACTGTTGTGCACAGCGTTTTTTGCCTGTTCACACAAAGGATGCTATTGTGCTTGCTTACGATTCCTTGAATTATTGAAAAAATTTATCTTGCTCACTGGAATGGGTGTTTAGTTATCTAATATCGGGGTAGAGGCACTTTGAACAGTTACATTCAAATTATCATAGCTCCTAAACTATCTAACTCAGAGTTAAGATTTAAATGTGCATTTATAGCAAATATCCTGTATTATAATAAAAACAAGTAAAAAAGATTGGAAATCTGAAAAACAACATCAATTTGTTGTCTAATTTATTTTTTCAAAAATGTTTTTTACTAATACTGAAAAATTAAAAAATAATATTTTGAATCTAGATTTATTGTCTACACTATTAACTAACATTTGAGACCAATTTTGTTTTTGAAAGTCTTCTACTTGGGTAGATATTGTTAAATTAATACAAGCATCTATGCTTCGCCAACAATTTTTTTAAAGTTCTGCCATTTTTTTATTGATTGCGAAAAAAATCATTGATCCCTGATTTGTCGATAAAATTAATTGTATTTTAACCCCTTAAAGTATCGGACATCGGAAACCGGACAACCTGTGTATTTATATATATAAGATAAATATTTTATTTATATTTGAGTTTAAAATAAATCTATTTTATTTTTATTTTTTTCACTTTGACTTCATTTTTTTGTATTTTACATTATTTCAGTTGCCGTCGTCATGCCGTGTGTATCATAATTGCTGGCAATGAACTGATAGAACAGCATCACGTTCAACTGCAGAACGGGAACCATCTGAATCATCTAGTCCGTCCTCGTTGCAATCTGAAGTGAGTAATGTATTGCACCCAGAACAACAAAGCTTAGATCAAACATCACACAGTGTACTGCTAACTAATTATTTAAAGGCACCACTAACACCAAATCAATGTTAAAACCTGGTTGTAACAATTCCAATGGACTTACTGTTCCATCAGCATTGCGAGTATGTCTCTAATTACTATGTATGTATGTTATACGTGGTAGAGCCATGCTGCAGTTATATTAGAAGTATAGTTGTAGCATGAATGGGTCGGCTCGACCGGGGAAGGACCACGCTCTCACAGAATACTAGCGTGAAATAGTAGCTTAATGCTGCTGTGTTTTGTATGGTGAGTGTAGAGAACCGGAGACCTTTTTTTACTGAAAACGAGAAAATGTAACAGTGGTAGAGCCACGCGGCAGCTTTGCTGTTGCACGTATGGGCCGGCTCAAACCATGGTGGTACCACGACCTCACAGAATAACGGCGTGAAGTGAAGCTCTGCTTCCGCGTTTCGTCTGGTGAGTGCAGGTGGCCGGAGGCCCAAATCCCCCCCCCCATCAACATGGTAGCGGAATTAAATAATGATAGACTACCCCAAAAGGGTACCGGCACCCCTGGAGAATCCCTCGCTGAGCATCCACGACCATGTTTCTCCACTTCTGAGCGTGGGTGCTCAGGCTGCCCCGCGTATTCTGGGGGGGGGGGGGAAATTCCGCTCAAGACTACAACTGCTCGGGGCAAACGGAGCATCAAGACCAAGGCGACCCCTGCCACGCTGTCCGTGAATTTCTGCAATATCAGGGGACTTCACTCTAACTTAAACGCCGTCCATTACTCGAGACGGCGAGGCTGCCTCTGCTCTTTCTGACCGAGACGCAGGTGTCCTCTCCGGCTGATGTCTCGTATCTCTCCTACCTGGGGTACAAACTGGAACACTCCTTTGTGCCTCGGGCTGGAGTTTGCGCTTACGTCAGAGAGGACATCTGTTCTCGACGCCTCGGCAGACTTGAAGGTTCGGACCTGTCCATCCTTTGGCTACGCGTAGACAGCGACGACCATCCGCGCGTCTACGGGTGCCTCTATAGGTCCCATAGCAGTAATGCCGAAACAGACCGACTCTTCAACCACGTCCAAATGGCTGCCGATTCGTTGCTACAGCAGATCCTCTCCGCAGAGATCGTGATCCTCGGCGACTTTAACGCCCATCACGCCGAATGGCTTGGTTCACGTTTAACCGATCATGCGGGGAGATCTGTTCACGATTTTGCCTTGGCATATGGTCTGACATAACTGGTTACTTCGCCTACGCGGATTCCAGATGTGGAGGATCATGCACCTTCCCTGTTGGACCTTCTGCTGACCTCTCACCCGGACGGATATCAGATTTCCGTCGACGCCCCTTTAGGCTCCTCGGACCATTGTCTGGTCCGGAGTGTGGTGCCACTCACGCTGAAATCGCGGTTGCATTCTGCAGGCTGCCGCCGTGTTTGGCACTATAGGTCAGCCGATTGGGATGGGATGCGGTCTTTCTTTGCATCCTACCCTTGGGGGCGGGTTTGCTTCTCGCCGGATGATCCCAACGTTGTTGCGGATTCTGTTGCCGATGTGGTACTTCAGGGTATGGAACTTTTTATTCCTTCCTCTGTGGTGCTCATTGGAGGCAAATCTGAGCCGTGGTTTGGTCGCTCCTGTAAAATAGCACCATGCTATAAGCAGGAGTGCTACCAAGCCCTGGCTGTTGCATCAGCGTCCCGGGATGTAAACACCAGCGCTCTAAAAAAGAAGTATAATTCCGCCTCTAGGTCCTGCAAAAGAGTCATTGCCAAGGCAAAGTCAGAGCACATAGGCAGAATTATTGGCGAGAAACTAGTTCGCCTTCCTTCTGGAACCCGTGCATTCTGGTCTCTCGCCAAGGCTGTCCAGGGGAATTTCTGTCAGCCATCTCTTCCATCTCTGCACAGGGAGGACGACTCACTGGCCCATACCGCAAAGGAGAAAGCCGATCTTCTAGGCTCTTTCTTTGCGTCTAACTCGACTCTCGATGACGGGGGGAGTACGCCGCCGACCATCCCGCGGTGTGTGTGCTCTATGCCGGAAGTGCATTTCACACAGCGCTCGGTTCGCAAAGCACTCCTCTCCCTGGACATCCACAAGTCGAGTGGGCCTGACGGAATCCCCCCAATTGTGCTGAGGACGTGTGCTCCAGAGTTGGCACCGTTTTAACTATAACATACACGAGAAAAGAGTCTAAACGAGAATATTTGTCTGAATCTCTTAATATTTCAAAAATGTACCGACTTTACAAGTCATGGTTTGCAAATCAGAACTATCCAGATATTGTTGAGATGGCTTCAAAACGACAGTATGAAAGAGTGTTTAATACTACTTGTTTTTTTGTCTATCGTTTTCGGATTCGCGTTCTGTCTTGAATTGGTTTTATTGTTTTGATTTTAAAAAATATTTAAAAGGAATATTTATTCCTTTTAGATATTTTGGATTTGCTTTTAAAAAAATATTTAAAAGGAAATTTAATTCCTTTTAGGTATTTTAACGCTTTTTTATTAATAGGTTTTTTGTTACTTCATAATGCCTCGAAAACGTAAATCCAGCCTTTCAAGAGTATCTTCTCAAAGACAAAAAAAAAGCGAAAAGATTAGCTCGATCGCAAGAATCTTTAGAAGATGCTGAACTGAGTAGGCAAGAACAAGCAGAGCGTCAGGCTGCTTTCAGAGCATCTGAGACACCTTCTCAACGTCAGCGAAAGCGTCTTGAACAGACAGAGCGTCAGGCTGCTTTAAGAGCTCCCAAAACACCTTCTCAATGTCAGGAAAGGCGTTTAGAACTGGCAGAGCGTCAAGCTACTTTAAGAGCTTCTGAAACACCTTCTCAACGTCAGTGAAGGCGTCTTGAACAAGCAGAGCGTCAAGCTACTTTAAGAGCTACTGAAACACCTGCTCAAAGTCAGCAAAGGCGTCTTGAACAGGCAGAGCGTCAAGCTACTTTAAGAGCTACTGAAACACTTGCTCAAAGTCAGCAAAGGCTATTCGAGCCGACATGGGGGGACGATCATGACAGGACATGGGGGGTTCTCCGAATATTTATTCAGATTCAAATGTTAGGAGAGCCCGGCATGTGCCTGCGATCCCACAAAAAATGAAAATATAATACATACAATAACAGATTGTCCAATATACGGTAGAGAAAGGAATGAAATAGAAATAGAGTTAGGAATAAAAATAACTAAAGAAAATGTAAATAAAATAATTAGTAATAAGTACATTAGAAATAAGTTCTTAAAATATTGTAAACACATAGCAAGTAAGGTAATACATAGAAATAAATAGCATATAAGAAAAAACGGGTACTGTAACATAATATAATGTATAAGTATATATTGTCAATAGTCCCAAAAATAAAATAGACATAAGAACATAATTAAGAATAGAAATAATGAATGTAAGCATCTAAACATATATAAAAATAAAAGACAGAAAATAAAAGTGGTGAAAAAAGAAACACCAAAAGATCCCAAAGTCCCTGATCTCCACATGTCAGGGGAACAAGATAAAAAAAACCTAACCTAACCTAACCTAACCTTTTTTTTACATGGGGAAATGCCTACGCATACCCGCCTCGCGGGGGCAAGGACGGGTTATGTCGGACTCGCACCGACTAAAACCCCATGGTGTTCCACCTTCGTTGCATATTGGCAGGGCCACGGGAACGCTTTCGCACACTTACGCAGCCCTACCGGCGCCTGCCGCCCCGTGGCAGCACCTCCTCGGGAGAGGAATATTCCTCCCCGTTCTCCATCCCATGTAAGGCGCACCAGAACACATGGCGCGCCTTCCTGCACGGCCTCCAATTAAATATGCGCATCAGACGCCCCCGCGTCCGATGCGCGAAGGCCATGGGGCCAGGAAAAACGAGCACTTAGAAGTACCAGCCTTCCCGACCCCAGCGACGGATCTGGTCTATGGCTCCGCCGCCAACCAAGATTCGGCTGCGGAGGGTAGGGAAAGCGGCGCCTCGCAATACCGACAATGTGGAAATAGGATATTTTTTTAATTAAAGGAAACTTAGCATAATTATCCGTCAGGGATGCAGACTTTTGAAAAGAAATGAGCTAAATTGATTCATCAGAGATGCAGTTATCTGAATTGAAAGGAAACTGAGCCAAATAAAAATCCGTCAGAGATGCAGCATTTGGAATTGAAAAGAAACTGAGCAAAATAGGAAATTTTGAATTGAAAGGGAAGATCTGTGGGAATTCTGATTAAATTGACTGTGGGAAATTTAGAAAAAAAAAACTAACTGAACACCATTTTAAGACACTACTGTACACAATGTTATATGTTTTTCCATTCCAATTTATATATAAATGACATTGTTAATATAACAAATCATAAATGCATATTATTCGCGGATGATATTTCAATAATTGTGACTTTTAATAAAAAAGATAATACTATTAATGACCATGAGACTGACATAAATAACACTATAGATAAATTAATTGAATGACTTGACATAAACAATTTAAAAATAAATCTTGACAAATATGTATATATACAATTCAATAAATGTAATAATAAAAATATAATATTAATCTTAACATACCAAAAACCGGCCAAGAGCGTGTCGGGCCACGCTCAGTGTAGGGTTCCGTAGTTACCCGTCCGTCACAATAAGTGTTCCCACTTATGAGTTTAAAGGTGGGTATCCATTATGTTCGCGCTCCAGCAGCGCTCCGCGCTCCTGCAACTGCTCCCGGTAGTGGGTATGTGCGCGAACATGGACCGTGCAACATTGCACGCTCCGCGGCAGGCGCTCCGACTTTCCATCTAAGTTCAAAATGATTTTCCTAGAAAGACCTTATAAAGTTCTACTTTTCAGATTTTTTTTATATTTTCTAAACCTATGGTTCAAAAGTTAGAGGGGGGGGGGACACATTGTTTTTTACTTTTGGAGCGATTATTTCCGAAATTATTGATATTATCAAAAATGATCTAAGTAAACCCCTATTCATTTTTAAATACCTTTCCAACAATATATCACACGTTAGGGTTGAAATAAAAAAAATCACTTCCCACTTTACATATAGGGGGGCTACCCTAATAAAACATTTTTTCCAATTTTTATTTTACCACTTTGACGGCGTGATTGATACACATATTGGTACCAAATTTCAGCTTTCTAGTGCTAACGGTCACAGAGATTAAGCGAGGACGGACAGACGGATAGACAGACATGGCGAAACTATAAGGGTTCCTAGTTGACTACGGAACCCTAAAAATAAAAGCAGTAATAAATACAAAATTTTTAGGAATAAATATAGATGAAAATTTTAACTGGAAATTGCAAGTAAACGATGTATCTACGAGAATAAATAAATTTGCATATGCCCTTAAACATTTAAAAAACGTTACCAACATAAAAACGGCTGTTCTGTCCTACCATGCATACGTCGAGTCAATACTGCGCTATGGACTTATAATCTGGGGTAATAGCCCGGATCAAAATAGAGCATTTCGTGCACAGAAAAAATGTATTCGAGCAATATGTGGGCTTAAACCAACAGAATCATGTCAACAGGTATTTAAAAAACTTGACTTATTACCCTTACCATGTCTTTATATTTATGAAATATGTATGTTTGTATGGAAGCATAAATATTTATTTAACACGGCGGATGATGTGAATCCTCGGATCTGGCGAAACCGGTACAAACTCATATTAAGTGATAATCCTAGAATAAGTAAATATAATATAATAAAAAGCTGTTTATCTATGTGTGTATGTTTATATAACAAGTTACCAAATAATATTAAAATGTTAAATACTAGATTATTTAAATCGAAATTACTGGAATACCTAGTTAAGAATAATTTCTATAGTGTTATGGACTATATTAATCACAAGGCTTAATTTAAGGTAAAAATCTTTTGCATGCTATATGTAACTCTAGCAAAACATGTTGTTCGATTATATAATATTTGTAAAATCTTGTCATACCATGTTTTAAGCAAATAAATATACGAGAGTGGATTGAAAAGTACTCGGCCTAACACAGATCCATTCAATTCTAAAAATCAAATCTACCCACATTATTTAGTTCAGTTCAGACTAGTTTATTGTGTGAAGTTCGAAACGTGTGCGATAATTAGTTGTGATTTTATAAATTTATTAACAAAGTAATCGGACATAATTTCCGCGAATGGAGCAAATCGAGCAGCATGCCGTCATTAAGTACCTCCATAAGAAGGGGCTATCATCAAAAGCCATCCATGATGACATGGTCAGTACATTAGGCGATTGTGCTCTGTCATATTCATCCGTCAAAAAATGGATAGCAGAATTTAAGCGTGGTAGAGAGAGTGTGAAAGATGAACACCGCTCTGGAAGGCCTTCGACGTCAACTACTGACGAAAATATTAAAAAAGTACTTGATTTAAAATGGGAGACCGCAGATTAAAAATTAGAGAGATAGCCGAGATTATAGGCATCTCTTATGAACGAACTCAAAACATCATTGTCAACGAGTTGGGTTTCCACAAGGTGTCTGCGAGGTGGGTTCCACGACTGCTTTCAGTTGAACAAAAAAGGACGCGATTGACTATTTCACGCGACTGTTTGGAGTTATTTGAAGCCGATGCAGATGATTTTTTGAATCTTTTTGTTACTATGGACGAAACATGGGTTCATTACTGTACACCGGAAACAAAACAACAATCAAAACAGTGGAGAAGACCTGGTTCACCACCCCCTAAAAAGGCTAAGTCGATTTTGTCGGCAAATAAGGTGATGGCTTCAGTATTCTGGGACTCGAAAGGTGTGATTATGATTGATTATCTTGAAAGGAGTCACACTATAAACTCTGATTACTACTGCACCTTACTACGTCGTTTACGAGAGGAAGGAAAAGAAAAACGTCGAGGAATGCTCAGAAGAAAAGTCCTGTTTCATCAAGATAACGCCCGTGTTCACTCGTCAGTACAGTCAATGGCTGAAATTCACAGCTGTGGCTTTGAACTGATACCGCATCCGCCGTATTCACCTGATCTGGCACCATCAGACTTCTTTCTGTTCCCTAACCTAAAAAAGTACTTGGGAGGTCAAAGATTTTCGACAAACGACGAGGTCAAAGCAGCTGTAGACGCATATTTTGACTCTAAGGAGGAATCATTTTTTTTCAACGGTCTAAATGCTTGGAAGGGGAGGTGGCAAAAGTGTATTGAACTTGATGGTGATTATGTAGAAAAATAAAAATATAACTGATTTAGTATGTGTTTATTTTCTTGGTTAGGCTGAGTACTTTTCAATCCACCCTCGTATTATTATTATTATTATTCGGGGAAAGAATGTGGAGATTCTGGGCATTTGACACACGCGAACATGCTTCATACAGCTGACCATGAGAGAAGCACGGTTTTTCTAATTTGACCACCGCTACCTGTAACGTTTGCGCTTTATTAATTGCCATTGCAAAACTGAGCTTAATAGGGAACTGCAACCTTTTGAATTGAAAAGGAAGATCTGTGGGAATTATAGGGATCCGTTGTGTAATAATATTTTCACCTTTTCCTACGCCTGTCAAAATTGTAGCACCAATTATGTACCGTCCAAGATGTGTCACATGCAGCCTTATCCCGTTACATAACCGAGGAGCATCTAAATTTCGCATCAGCATGACTGGGACGCCCACCTGACAACTCTAGAGAATTTAGAAACTCTGCGGGATATGAAGTGCTCTGTTCTGTGTCCATAACTGTGTCTACTGACAAATACTCTGTTAATTCTCCTGCTACTTCGCTTAATATATCTGAATTTATTTTGTTAACGCTCTCATTTTTTGGTGCAAGAATCACCCTTTCACATAACCATTTGTCTTCATGCGTGTTGTTCGTTAAATCTGAATAAACGCTCGCAATTAATTCGGAATGACTCTGTACTAAATTACAAAAATCTCTCGTCAATTTAACGCAGCCTTCAGCATCCGTTTCCAGCATTGATATCATTATACAAATGCACTCTCATATTCGTAGTTAAACTGAATTTTGTCACCTTGTGCCATAAAATAGACGACTTGAGGCATGCTTTAATTTCATCTGCAGCTGTGCCCTTTTGAATGATAGGTAAAGTTTGGCGAAAGTCGCCAGCCAGTGAAACCACCACTCCTCCCATTACATCGGTATAGCTGCGCAAATCCTGGAGCGTTTGATTTAGTGCTTCTACAGCTTTTTTATGCGATATTCTACTTTCGTCCCACACTAAAAGTTTACATTGTCATAGCATTATACCTCGTGCACTATTTTTGCTAAAGTTTCGGCGATTCCTCCTGGGCTAGATTTAGAGGGAGTTTTAAAACAGAATGTGGAGTGCGGCCCCCGCTTAGCAGCGTGGCAGCTATACCGGAGGAAGCTACGGCCACAGAAATATTTTTATCTTTCCATACTTGCGCTAATAATAAATTTAACAAAAATATCTTCCCAGTTCCTCCAGGGGAATCTAAAAAGAAAAGTGCACCATTTCCAGATTCAATTTGTCCTAATACTTTGTCAAAAACTCGTCTTTGTTCGGGAAGCAAGCGGGGTACAAATTCGGCTACTTGCTGAGGGCTTATCATTCCAAAGTCGCTTAATTTTTTGCCTATCATTGCCATTACTTTATCTTCAATTTTTCCAAGTGCTTCATTATAAATGTATTCATGTTCATTGTATGTCATGTTCGCGTGTGTCTACTGTAACCTTCGCAAAATATCTTCCACCATGTTTTATATACCCCACAATTCATGTGCATTAGATAGCCCGCAAGATGATATGAGAGTTGCATAAAGATCCCTAATTTTGGCTGGTGACTGGCACTGCACAGCTTACTCCATGGTTTCATCCCAGTGATTATCGTTTTATAAAAGATGCAGAGCTTCACATGCTTCTCTATAAGTTGCGCATTCTTGACCGTTGACAGTTTTAAGATCTTTATATCCTGTAGAACCCCGAACAAGGTGCAGCAGCAATCGTAAACAGAAACATTCAAAATTAGTTACATGTACGGTATACACACGGCCAGGGGCATCTGATGACTTTACATCGGACCAATTTGCAACAGGCGCGCCTTGAATACGGCGTTTCCACTCCTTCCTAGATGTGTTCCAAGAATAATAGCGGGGGATTTCAGAATATAATAACGTTTTTACAAAGGGGTTGGCTTGACAAAGTTGAAAGAAAGCTGTTAGTGTAGTTTTTGGCGGTGATGCAATTCTTTCTTGGAAATTTCTTTCGGTGAAATATACACGCTCTCCATTCTAAGTGCACAGCAAGGTGAGTAACTGTTGGGTGCTTTTCGTTTAAAGGGAAGCCAAGGAGACGCCACGCTGCCTCGTTACTGCTGACATAACGCCCTGCTTGAAAGGTCTGTACTTCATTAACGGGATTTGATTCACCTTCACTCCTGAGATTAAATATTGCTTGGTCGCTTCCTTTATTTATTTACTTACAGATATACTTGATTGCGCGGACAGAGCTACATGCTTCTACATTAATGTGGGCATTAAATATTTTACATAGAATGGGCGAATACGGGACAATCCAGTTGTTATCTAAGATTTCGAACGCTCCGGAGCGAGATTTCATTGTAATTTTCCTGCCACCATATTCGGGAGCTCTGCGTCTGTATAAAGGGTAGCCAATGTCATGGTGCACTGTTTCTTTTAATAGCTGTTTAGGGAATTTCTTTGTACATTTTCCTTCTTTCATACATGGCGATATTGAATTTCGTGCTCCACATGGACCGTGAATCATATTTCGGACGATGGTATCATACAATTCTTTATCTTGCTCAGGATCCGGAATCTCGGCGCTTATTATGTTTTCTATTTGGCTGGGCCGCAACTTCTCTTTAAGCCATATTAGAATGTGGGCATGCGGTAATCCTCTTTTTTGCCATTCAATTGAATACATGAAGCACTGCACCTCTCCTAAAATTTTCCCTTTGTTAATTACATACATTAATTTCTGTACTTTCATCTAAATACTCTAGCAACAACAAAAAAATCGTGTCTGTCAGTAATTTTTCGGCCCGGCATTAGCTCCTCGGTTATTTCTTTCCATGTGGGATTGCAAGTAAAAGTAACAAAAAGATCAGGTCTTCGGTAAGTTCATACATAGGCGAATGCGTCTTGTGTGTACTCATGTAGGTAGCGGGGACTGTTAACGAATGATGAGGGCAGAATTACCATTTTCACAAAATCTCTGGGGTTTACATTGGCGTCGCTAGAAACTGCATTTTGTAAATGTATATAATTCTAAACACGCAGCTTTTTTGATTTAAAGATATATAACGGAGACGTTCACTTTCTACCTTCACATACATGTCTACCAAAAATTGATGAAATAATTGTCTACACCGGGCTAAAAGGTTAAAATCATTTTCTCGCAAAATTCATACTTTTTTGTTCGGAGTAGGCTCCTTTGTGACCGGGTTAATGAGTGGAATTTGAAAATGATAACCCTCTTGTCCTTTGCAATAAAACAATGGGTATTGCAGAGCGTCATAAAACTTGTGTGTATTGGCTACCCGTTGCAACGTATCATCACGTGCTCGCGATACAATGTCTCGTGAAGAAAATTGATCACCACTAATTACGGCTGCTATTTCGTTTATTAAAAGTGCATTGTAGCGCCTTTCATGATCTCCGATCATGATTTCAGATCGGACCCCTCGCGATCTGCGTAAATGACGACTTTATAATCCTCTTCAGGTAGGTTTTCTTAAGCAGTTTTAAATGTTTAGACTAAAATGTTACGTTCATGCAGGAATCTTTGAATTTTGAACACTATGTCTCTCTCAACTCCCTGGATAAATTGGCAGCGACTTGTAAAACTACTTGTAAAAATTTATGCTGTTCGTTTTCAGCTGGAAAAAGTGAACCTATTCTATGATAAATTTGCCCTTGCACCGTAAATGTAGGCGAAAATCCCGGCATTATTATTTTCCGGTCAACTCCGAAGGACGTCATTTGAAAGCATGAGTTATATTTCCGGATCCTCATATAAAAAGAGAGTTTTCAAAGGTTCTTCTGGTTCCCCAAGTAACGGAAGAGACACTTTGCCATTGGAACAGCACATACGTGCGGTCTCATCTTTCCATTTTAAAACGCTGCAAAACGACACGCCTTGTCCATCAGTCCGATAACAACAAACCTGTGATTTTTATAATCAATCAACGGATCATGATTGAATGCTGCGTCATTAAAAACCGACCAAATGTTTCTTTGATATTTTTGGCGACGTTCAGCTTGGAGCTGCGCATTTGCATCTCTTCGCGCCTGTGTCTGTTCTGGTGTTTCAGATGCCCTTAGATTGACGTTCAGCTTGCTCAATGAGTCTGTGTTGAGTTTCATCAGGTGTTTCCGCGGCTCCTAAGGCGGCCTGACGTTCCGACTGACGTTTGAAGTATTGTCGGATCCATATCTATTTTTCTGATTATTTGATAGGCGGCAATGGCATCCGGGAAAAATATTTTAGTAATCGAGGCCGTTTCACCTTATAACGCCGGTTCCATTCATCAAGCGACTCTATTCGAATGCGTCGCTTGATGTATGAAATCGGACATTTTTCATATACAGGTTTTTTTTAGAGCAGCTTCTTTGGCTAATTGGTCTGCTCTTTCGTTTCCCTCCAATCCTGCGTGAGCTTTGATCCAAAATATATTTAATTTTTTGCCTTGCTTATTTATTTTTGAGATGTTTTGTCTTACCTCCACTGCTAGGGGATGGAGGGAAACGTCTTGAACAATTGTTTGTAATGCAGACCTGGAGTCACTGTATATGCTGCAGTTTTGTGCTGGGGTTTTAAGTGCATACCTAGTTGCCTCCAGTATTGCCAGCAACTCTGCCTGGTAAACGGTCATTCCAAATGGATAACGCCGCGCCGACTTTCCCCTCTATTTTACTTCCATCAGTAAAAATCTTTAGGCTCTTATTATCACATTGGTCAATTTGTGCACCGTCTTCCAGGCATATGAACTTCAACCCTACCTGGTCCGCGGGATGTGTAATCTTTGAAAATTCAATTTTTATTTCTACATCGCGGTCGTCCACTATCCGTCGGGAGAAGCCTTTCTTGATTTCATAAAGCAAGGCTGCTTCCTCGACCCTTAAGTCTAATGGAAGCAGCCCGGCGAGTAGTAGGGCCGAGTGCAGAGAAACTGTCCTATAGGATTTTACAATTTTTTGTATAAACCCGCGTTGCACCATGTCGAGTTGTTTTTTGGCACTGCGTTTGTTGGTTGTTGATGCCCACGCACTAGCTGCATACATTACTATCGGCTCGACCACTGCCGTGTAGATAGTCCTAACTATCTCCGGGTTTAGGCCCCAATGTATTTTTGCAGCTCTCGACAGTTGATGATATAAGTTTTGAACTTTACAACATATTCTCTTGATATGTGTATTAAACGTAAGTTTGTCATCAATTGTGAGGCCGAGTATTTTTATTTCTTTGGTCAGCCCAATGCCCTTCCCACCCATCTCCAGAAGTGGTGAGTCATACTTTAGCTTTTTTGTTACGACCATGGCTTTTGTTTTATGTGGCGCAAAGTTAAGCTTATTGCTGACTCCCCACCTCCGGATACGTGCAAGAGTTTCATTGGCCTGATCCTGCACCTGTTTTGCTGTATCACCAGAGAACATCAGGACCACATCGTCCGCGAAGGCCTGGCAATGGGATCCTATTACACTCAAGTCCTTCAAAAGTGGGTCCAATAATATGTTCCAAAAAATTGGACCCCCTATCGAACCTTGCACACACCCTTTTGTGTTTCGTCTTACCCATTCGGCCCCGGCATATCTGAGGCACACGGTTCTATCATTAAGATAGCTGTCTACCACGCGCCTGATACCTACCGGGCAGCCGACCTCCGCAAGTCTGCACCGTATTGCAGGCCACCAGGCATTATCGAAGGCTCCCTCTATGTCTAATGATATAATCAGAATTAACTTTCTGTCTTTCAGCTTAGTTTTAATAAACTGCATCATGTCATAGAGGGAGTATTCGGTACTGCGCTGTGGCATAAAACCATATTGCTTCTGGCTTATCTTTGGGACGACGTGCCACTTTATTCTACGGATTATCATTTTCTCGTATATTTTTCCGAGCACAGGCAATAGTCCTATCGGCCTGTAGGATTTAGGGTGTGAGTAGTTATCTTTCCCCGGTTTTCGCAATACACCACTGCCGCTCTCTTCCATATAATGGGGAAATATTCAAGGCTGAGACATTTGTTTATTAGTGCCAAGAATAATGCTGAGTCCAGGGTGACAGCTACGCTACAAATGTCCGCTGTTAGACCGTCCTCACCAGGTGCTTTTTTCGGACTGAAGCTCAACACGGCCCACATCAGCTCTTCCATTGTAAAGGATGGGTCACATGAACTATCATGCGACTCCTCGTTCACAGTTTTAGCTACTTATCTTATTTGCATGTGTTCCGTGTCGTCCTCCTCAGTACGTTCATCCGGATAGAACGTCTCCGTCAGGACTCTAGCAGATTCTTCGCTTCCCAGCGTCTCCCCATCTCGAACAAGTGGGATGTCCTCCTGTCGTACTAATGTGCGGCTCATAACTCTATATATCCCATCCCACATTGTTTCTCGGTCCTGCTTAAAACAGAAATCCTTCCAGCTGGTGGTCTGAGCTCTCTTTACTTCTTGTTGGTATTCTTCTTTGGCCCTTTTATACTGCTCGACGATCCACTCGCGACGGACCGGCGCTGCGTATGAGATTCGACGCTTCAGCCTGGAGACTTCCTTTTTGCGTTGTGGCAGCTCCTGGGTCCACCAGGGCAATCCCATTTGTTTTTTAGTTTTTACTTTCATTAAGCTGCTTTCACATACTTCTGTTATTGTATTTGTATATAATTCTATTTTAATTTCTAGTTCTTCTGTTGTTACTATTTTTTCTATTTCTGCTTTATTTATCGCTTTTTCATTCCAAATCTTGACAAGTTTCTCACGAAACTCGCCCCAATTCGCTTTTTTCGTGTTGTATTTTCTAGTCGTTCTTTTGATATTAGTGCCGATTGATTTCCCTAAATTTATATCAAATAGGATTGCCCTGTGGTCAGAACTAGTTACTTCGTCGGAAAGCCTCCAGTTGCCTATCCTCCCGAGTAGGCTAGTCGAGCAGGTTGTTATGTCCACACAGCTGGAGAATCTCTTCCCACCTCTATATGTATTGAAGGTGGGCTCAGTCCCCTTGTTTATGATGTGAAGTTCAAATTCGTCAAGCTTTGCGGCGACCTCTACTCCTCTGCTGTCCGTTTTCCGGCTTCCCCACCAGGTATTCCATGCATTCACGTCCCCACCGAGTATCACGTTTTTTGTCCCTAAGCCCTCCACAGCCGTTCCAATCATCCTCAGATATGGTTCTATTGGTTGGTCACCCTCAAAGTAGACGGACACCACTCCCAGCTCCCATGCCCCTGTCCTTAATTTAGCGACCCCAATGTTCTCCGTCGTTAGACTGGGGCATAGAGACATGTCAATGGCGTCGTCGAATAGCACAAAAGCTGCCTTAATCACCTTTTCAGTGCCCAGGCTTCTGTCGCTGTGTGCTATTCTCGTCCCCGAGTAGTTCTTCATTTGACCAATTCGGCCAATATAGGGCTCTTGAACCATAGCGAAAGATGTTTTTCGCTTGATCGCCTCTGTAATAAGTTCTGCCGTGGCTAGCTCACACCTTTGAAGGTTCGTCTGGATCGCGTGATATCGGTGGGTACTGGTGTTAGGTTCCGTGTTTAAATTTGAATCAATTTTAGCAATATGCTACGGTAGACCTGGCGAGTACTTCCCATTTCTTCCGTATTGGACAATCTGCACTAAATGCATTGTGATCTTTTCTATCATATTTTGCTTTGTTGCAGTTTCTACATTCTGGTGTTTCTCCAGACAGCCAATCAGCACATTCTATTTTGAGGTGTGGGCCTCCGCAATGGCTACAAACATCAATCGCTTCAGTGCATGTGCGTTTGCTATGTCCGTATCCCAGACAACGCGAACTCTGCACCAGAGGGGACTGATCCATTACTCTTACTCGCTGTAAGTCAATGTGGATTACTCCAGCTTCAGTAAGGCGATTCCAGATCTGGGGCGAAACCCTCATTACAATGTGGGATGTGTGCGGGTTTCTTATTCTTTTTCTATATTTAATCTCCATTCTATCCTCTTTTTTTAGTATATCCTTGAAAAGCTGTTTATTTTGCATCTTTATTGCTTTCTGTATCTCCTCATCCGTGTTGTATTGCATGACATCCCTCAGGATTACAAGTGGATCCTTATTTTTTTATGTCATCAACATTTAAATCTTTCCCTGCTTTGAGTAATCTTTCCTTAACTCTATTTATCTCCTTCTCCGTTCGACATCCCACTATTATTTTTCTATCTCTTGCCTTCCTAATCTTATCTATTTTCAAGCCTTCTTCTTTGGCATTTATTGCCGTCCTTATCTGGTCTATCACCTGATCTCCTGTTTCTTTCTCGTCGATGGATGTGATCATCACTGAGTGCATGGCCATGTTTTCAGGAGGTGAAGGTGAACCTCTTGGTGGCCCTGCCACTATGCTTACGTATGTTCCTCTATCTACATTAGTTTCTTGCTTATTTATTTCTTCCCTGAGTTTTTCCATCTCTTTTCTACTTTCCTCTAAGAGTTTTCCGTGCACATCCAATTTCTTTATTAGGCTTTGTTCTTCTTCTTTTCTTTTCTTATATTCATCTTCCAGTCTCTCCTCGTTCTTTTTCTGGTCTTTAGGTTTTTCTTCTTTTTCTGTGTTTCTGCCTCTTTCACAAGTTGATAGAGTCTCTCTATTACCTGAGTGACTTCCGTTTTTATGTCAGTCCTCAGGTTTCGAGAGTTGTTGAGGTGTAGTTTGGCTTTGTGGAGACAAGCTCGAGCCTCCGTCAGGCGGTCTACGTATTTTGTGGTTTCATTTTTCGGAGAGTTTTCTGTGGTCTTAGCTACTACTTTACGAGATGTTCCTCTAATTTCCTGCGATGAAATAATCCTCTGTTTTTGTCGAATCACCGGTGCTACCTTTTTGGGGAGATCTCTATTGCAGCTTCCGCGTCTAATTTTCCCGTCTCCCACTCTCCAATACTTCTCACATTGGGGACTTGTATAACTTGATTTTTTTTAGAAGGTCCAGCCTTCTCTGCCCCTCTTTGAGCACCCTGAGGACTCATGCCCTTGTTTTTTTAGTAGGTGTGCGGATGCCGAACATTTTCAGGGGAACGCGTCTTGGGTCTTAACAATCAACAAAAACAATACCGAATAAATTTAAACAAAGTAATTGTTATTCAATTTGTCGTTGTAAAAGTTATAAAACAAAATGGATGTTAGTCAACTTTTAAAAGTAATTTAATGTTTATATATGTTGTAAATGTATCTTTTAAGATTTTGTTTTTATTAGGCGTCGATATTTAAATTTTTTCGGTCAGCAAATAGACACAAATACCGCGTCTCAATTCTTTGTGATTTGTTTTCTATATAGAGTCGTAACTCTACTTTAGTTGTTTTTGTCACACTTATTTTCAATCGATGCTTATATATGTTTGTATATATGTCTATAATATAATTTTCTTAAAGGTAATTTTATTTATCCTATATGTGACTCTGTGTAGAGTCAGTCTATAAATCCTAAATATCTATTGAAACTAAGGGTTATAAAAAGTATATGTCTAATAATGTTAAAATTTTCGAAAAATGTTTCAAATATGAGAGTTATATAGTAACGAGTTTTTGGCTCTACATAGAGTCTGTTTCTAACTATCAATTAAAAGCACTTCTCGAGCCCAATTCAAAGAACCCAAACTCGGCAATCTTAGCCCAAGAGGTTCCGAAGTTATAGCGCTTCAAAATTTTGGTTACAAAGCAAGATGGCTGCTTAAATACGGTTAAAACGTTATAACTCCCGAACGAATGGGCCTACAGCTCCGTGCTTGGGCTCGTTTTGGTGGGCCCGACCAAGGCTGTAATTTGGTATAGATTTCAGGACACAGAAATTTTGGGCTCTGAATTTGCCTGAAAGCTATATAGCCTGTTTGAAAACTCCTTACTATCTCCTATGGTCAAATTCCCAGTCTTCTACGATTCCTAGTTTAGCAGATATAGGCATTTAAAGTTTTTCAAGATGGCCGCTGAAGTGTCAAAATCGAAGTTTAACTGACGATATCTTTACTTCTAGTTGTCGCAGAAGACCCGCGCTTCGACTATTTTACTATGCTTTTTCTAGTCTTTCCATTAAACACACTTTCAGGACATCAAAAAATTTAGGCTTCAAAAAGCCTAAAATTTTGAAGGTGGGTAAAACTCGATCCCTTAATGTCGAAATCAAAAACCGCAGATTTCTACGACAATCGGAGCCGAAGCTATGGTAGTTTGAAATTTTTCAAGATGGCCGCTCAGCTGTCAAAGTCAATGTTTAGAAGCCCGTAACTTTAAAACCAGAGGTCGTACGGAAACGGGATTTCGAATTTACAGCTGGGCTGGGCCTAAATTGTGTCCTGAAAGTGGTTTCAGGAGAAAAAATTTCAGGCATCCAATACGCCTGAAAATTTATTATTATTGTAGAGTATGAGCTCCTCAAACATAAGTTAAAAATCCGTTCTTTCCACGACCAGGATTTTCGAAGATATGAGCAATTCAAAAATATAACCAAATAACCAATAAAAAAAAAAATTTTGACAAAATCGCCAATTCTCGGATTTTTCGCTTGAAGTTTGTACTTAAACGAAATGTCTCCTATATAATAAGCCTATATATAATGATAAATTTAATTGATTTCTATTATTTTACTAATATTTGTGAAAAAATGCCAAAAAATTCATATCTTCGAAACCGAATGTCGTAAAAATCCCGAAAATTTTGAAAATTAAGAAGAATACAAGCTTATTCTTATTGTGGACTAATGTTAAAAGATTTTTTACAATTTTCTTTAATAAACTTAAAAACAATGTTTTTTAACAAAGGAGACAATCAATTTTTCTTTGGAGAATGGGCCCACTACAAATTTTAAAGATTATCAATGAAATGCATGTCGATTTATTACTTATAATCCATAGATTACAATAAAATTATTAGTTTTACTGCATCTAAACGGAGTCCTGCGAAATTAACAAATAAAATATGAATCTAACAATAACCTAAAAACAAACTGAAAGTGATTTTCTAGTAGTATTCATCGGTATTATAAGTTAAAATAGTGCACACTTGAATAATAGTACATATAAAACTAAGCTGTAGGTATATTCAGCATTTATAAATATTTTAAAATCGATGTAAAACCTTTCACTAGTTCGGGCACAACATAGTACTTGTCTATGCACAAATGTCGTATGGATTCTAACTTTGACATGTATTGATTGGTTGTGAGTGTAATTCTAAATACCAAGATGGCTAAGGAAAAAAACTACGCGTTGGGAAGCGCGGGAAGTTCTGAAGTAGGCGGGCGTCCTTTTTTGGCTAAACTTTTGAAAATTAAATTAAATTGATATTACAGGATCAGTTAAGTTGTAAAGTATATATATTAATAGTTATTGTTGATTATTTATAGTTTTAGCTTGATTTCTTCATCTGGTAAGTCATTTCATTGTATAATATGTAAATAGGATTTTTCTCTTGGCGTCCATGTTGGAGCCCGAAGACCCTGGAGGGACATCCCTCCAAGTGTCTCATGTAGTCAATCAATCGATGCGTCGGGAATGGAAACGGAAGGTTCAATTATAGATACAGACTGTTCGGAAAACACGAAATCGGTGAAAAGAAAGAGAATTTCAGCTAGAAACCAAAAGAAGAGAAGGAATCACAGACAAACGGGTCTATCAGATTGCCAACTTTCCCCTAACGATTTAAAGGATAATGTTATTACTAAATTGCTTGATTCTGATGATAAAAACACTGAAATTCACCATAATGATGACACTCACTCTAACAATATTACAAGTAACCCCCGCGCTGCTAGGTTGCTTTACCAGGCGTCAGATCCTGCGCCTTATGTTGTCCATGTCCAAAAAATCTTACAACCAAATCAAACTGGATCTATTCACCCAGTACAATTTGGATTATTCCTTAAAAAAAATTTAATAAAAAGCATTGTAGAGGGAAGCATCAAAAAAATTGGAAGAAACAGATTGTATTTACAATTTGAAACATTTCAGGATGCTAACACATTTCTAAATCACAAATCTCTTGATGTTAATAAATACAAAGCATTTATTCCAGCCTTCACTATCACCCGCATGGGAATAGTGAGAGGTGTTCCATGTGATTGGGATGAGAAAGATATAATGGAAAATATAGACCTTCCGCAGAACTGTGGAAGTATTTTGAAAGTTCGGAGATTAAACAGAAAGGTATATGACGGCGAAACGCCCAAGTTCATTCCAACTGAGACTGTAGTTTTAACCTTTGATGGGAAGGTGCTACCTCCCAGGGTCTTTATATGTTTCAACTCCTTATCTGTAGAGCTTTATATTTACCCCACGCTGCAATGCTTTAATTGCTGTCGTTTTGGTCACACCAAAATGCAATGCAGAGGCTCTCCAAGGTGTTATAAATGTGGAGACAACCATTCAGGTATAAGCTGCGAGACTGAAAGAGATGATGCTGTGTGTATCTTATGTTCTGGTTCCCATTTCGCCACAGACAAAAAGTGTCCGGAGTACGCTAGGCAAAAAGCTATAAAAGAAACAATGGCTAGAAACTCTATATCTTATTCAGAAGCCAGTAAAATCCACCCACCAGTTTCGAAATCTTATGCTGACGTTACTGCTTCTGCTTCATTGGCCCCTTCTGGTCGAACTATTACTTATTCCAGCCCCTATAATTCAACAAGCCCTTCTAAGAGTCACACACAGTCATATAGGAAAACAGTATTCTCGAAACCCAAAGCTCGTCCCAGAAATACTAGTAAGGGATATGATCAAAAAGCGCATGCAGAGCTTATCCAAGATTACAGCAACATTCCTTCCTCTTCTACAGGTTGTCTCAAAAATTACAAAGATCTATCAGAAATAATAACAAAGGATCTCATCATTTCTATAATTCAGTACCTTTCACAATATAACCTAATTAAAATACCGTCCAACGATGCTGCTTCTTCAAAAAGTTTTTTAACTCATGGACAGTCAGGACCATCCACGAAACCAGTCTCTGGTGATTCAATGGAATTGCCGGAGTATTAATAGCAAAAAAAGTGACCTAATTTTCTTATTGAATAGTTACAAACCATTTGCAGTCTCTCTTCAAGACACTTGGCTTCGTCCCGGATTCAACTTTAGAATTCCAGGACATATCTGTCTTAGAGAAGACAGAACAGATGGGTATGGAGGAGTTGCACTAATTCTGAAGGGCGGTGTGCCCTTTGTCCACATACCCATACCTAATCACAGTAATAAATTTTCAATTATTGCTGTTAGTGTAAATAATATTTGTTTTGTAAATATGTATATACCTCACCCTTCCACTGAAGTCTTTGACGATATTCGTAGCATTCTATCTTCCCTCCCACGCCCTATATTGGTCATGGGAGACTTCAATGCACAACATTCTATGTGGGGAAGTTCTAAGTCTGACATCTTAGATGATAATAATTTATGCCTTCTAAACTATGGTTGTCCTACTAGAAGGACTCGGCCCCATGAGGGTATTAGTGCACCAGACTTTACCCTGTGTAGTCCCTCCCTAGCTCCTACATTAAACTGGTGGCCTCTATCGTCGTCATATGGAAGCGATCACTTTCCGTTAATTATATCATTTCCTCAAAAAATTGGCGAAAAGATGTATAAGGCTCCTCCCCGGCTAAAATATAAACTTAACGATGCCAACTGGTCATTATATAGAGATAAAGTTCAACAAAATTTATCAACTATACCTTCACTAAATGACAACAATAATCATCTTTGTGCTGAAGCTTTTACACGGGCCCTACTACAGGCTGCTGAGGAAGTTTTTCCTATTAAAAATAATAGTGGCAATGGGTATATTCCATCACCTCCATGGTGGGACAGTGAGTGTTCTGCTGCGATAGCCGAGAGAAAGATAGCTGAAAAAAATTACAGGAAAAATTCTACAACACAAAATTTTAATATTCTTTGTAACCTTATAACTAAAACACGTAAATTATTAAAACAAAAAAGATTTAATGGCTGGAAATCTTTTTGTGCCTCAATTTCACCACACATTTCTCCATCTGAAGTTTGGCAAAATATTCGTAGATTCAGATCCGCTTTTCAGCCTCCAAGGTTCCCTTTTATGGATAGCAGTACAGTTGATTTGTTTCTTGACAAATTAGCCCCACCATTTGTCCCATCTATAGATAATATTTCTTCTGACCTACAGTCTTCTCTCCTCTCCCAGCATGATAGTAGCGATTCATTCATTTTCTTTAGTCTTTCAGAACTCAAAGGGGTTCTTTCAAAACTTAGGGACTCAGCCCCAGGTTGTGATTTTCTTAGTTTAATTAATTCAATTTTAACAACAGGTAATATTCCTCCATCATGGAAAATTCATGAAATTATCCCAATACATAAGCCAGACAAACCGATTAATGATCCATCATCTTACAGACCAATTGCATTAGCTTCAGTTATTTCCAAAATTTCTGAACATTTAGTTAAAAATAGGTTAGAATGGTTTATTGAGAGTAAGGGGTTACTATCTCCAAACCAGTTTGGATTTAGGAAAGGTAGGAGTACAATGGATAGTCTCAGCATTTTTATGACAGACTTAAGATTGGCATTTTCGCACAATAACTCTGTGTTAGCAGCATTTTTAGATGTATCTGCAGCCTATGATAATGTCAACCTTTCAATTCTGAAACAAAAAATGATTAATTTGGATATCCCACAAATTTTTATAAGATTTACAATCAACCTTCTCTCTGGTAGAATGCTTAAAGTAATATCAGAAGACTCTTACCAATCCCGTATTGCCTGGAAAGGTATACCCCAGGGCTCAGTTTTAAGTCCTTTAATTTACAATATATATTCTCATGATCTGGAAGCCTCCCTTAAGGGTAAAGTTAGCACTCTCCAATATGCAGATGATTTACTCCTCTGTCTCTGGTGATTCTGTTCACAACATGTCTGATACTATGACATATTCCCTTAAGTTACTAAAAGTTTGGCTTGATAATAACTGTCTCAGCCTTTCAGTTTCTAAAAGTAGTATAGTCTTATTTTCTCGTATGAGGATTCCACCTCCAGTGTCTGTACTTTATAATAACATTAGAGTTCCCGTTAAAAGCGAAGCAACATTTCTTGGAGTAATTTTAGACTCGAGACTTACAGGCATCCCTCATTGCTACTATATAAGTGCCAAATGTGAGAAGATTCTAAATATACTGCGCTGCCTCTCTGGAGTTTGGTGGGGAGCCCACCCTTTCTCTCTAAAGCTTCTATATAATGCCCTTATAAGGAGTATTTTAGACTATGGAACATTTATTCTTGAACCCTGTAATGCAGTAGCCCTCCATAAATTAGACATTATCCAGTCTAAGGCTCTGAGAATAATTACTGGGACTATGCGTTCGAGCCCTATTAACGCTTTGCAGGTTGAATGTTCTGAAGCGCCCCTGCATCTCAGACGACAATTTCTTTGTGACAGGTTCCCGTTTAGAGCATTCCAAGTCTATAATCATCCTCTTTACTCTAAGTTACGGTCTCTGTTGGAATGTATGGATTATCCGTACTGGGCTCATAAATCGTCGCCATGCCTTATTGTTAGTCTCCAAAAATTCTTAGCTCTTCAAGCTCCAACACATAGATCACAATTTCTTCCTATATTTTGTGTTAACTATGATGCCTTAATTTTAAAACCATCTATTTTGTTTGATTTCGGTGTATGTAAACAAGATACTTCTGCCAACGTCAAATTTATTAATATAGTTGACAGTGACAGCCGATGGAAACATTGCCATTTAATTTTTAGTGATTCTTCCAAACCCGGTTCCGAGAAGTGTGTGGGAGTTGGTGTTTTCCATCAACAGTTTGGCATTATACAAAAAATAAAATTGCCTCCAGAGACTTCAGTATTTACTGGAGAATGTTTTGGTCTGTTGAAGTCTCTGGAGTACATTTTAATTATGAAGTTAAAAAACTCAATAATTTTTACCGATGCTAAAAGTGCCCTCCAAGCCTTGGAAAGATTTCCTTTTAGCAATAACAGAAATAATCGTCCAGTTATTATTGCATGTCGTGATTTATTGTATCAATGTTACATCAAAAATTACACAGTTTCCTTTGCTTGGATTCCGGGGCATTCAGGTATCTTTGGCAATACCAAGGCCGATAGCCTTGCCAAAGCTGCAGTCAATGACGGAGATCTAGTTCCGTACAAAAACTTTTGTTGTGATTTGGCTCTCCTTCCTAAATCCCAGTTATTGAATTCTTGGACACATATTTGGCGTTCTTCAAGTCAGACTATAGGTCGATATTATAGCACGATCCAGGTGGATATACCTCATAAACCGTGGTTTTCAAATCTGACGTTTGGTAAAGCTATCACTTCGACCCTTATACGTATGAGGCCATGCATGCATTCCCTTGCATTTGGCACGACTTAAACTTTTACCTAGCGATATATGTGAGTGTGGCAATGACGTTGGGGATTTTAACCATATATTTTTTGATTGTCCTCGACTTGACTGTTCCGCTTTTATTTCCTCGCTTTTATCCATTAAAATTCCTTTTCCTACTTCAATTTCTGTCCTTTTATCTTATGTAAATATTGATGTATATAGAATTTTAGCCAGTTTCATTTTTCATAACAATATAAAATTATAATCATTTATGTACTCATATACTAAATTTACCTGATCCTTTTTCAAATTCCGTTCCAATTTCCAATTCAATAAAATAAATCTTACTTCCTAACCTTCTTGCATGGCTGACGCACAAACCGTGCAGGCCAAGAAAGGGGAAAAAAAAAGATGGCTAAGGGATAATGTCTATTTATATTTATGATATTACCAACACACAGTAAGATATGTTTTAAACTGATTGTATTACAAAAAACAAAATATAATGTAGGTAATTCTATTCATTATTGTAAATCATAATTTATTTAAGTATTCTATTAACAGTAGTAGGTGCAGAAACAGAAACCTTTTATTCAATTTAGATTATAAATAATACTTAATGAAAGTCACTTTTTAATTTACCACTGGTTCAGAAAAAAACCTCTGATATGAAGAGAACCAGCAAAATACCCAGTGGGTCTTTTAAAAAAAAGCCAGCTTACAATCATGTATGTCATAATTAACAACACAGAACAAATTAGAAATAGCTTGGTAGTGATCACCTTACACACGGGTTATTGTCAGCCATAAATTCCTTTATACTATAATAACCCCTTTTATACAAACTTAATTTAATACATTTTTTGAACTTTGATGATTGACTGACATATTATTTTAAAATGTTTTGGTTGATTAGTAAGTAGTATACATCATAATAAAATGACTAGGAATTAACATGCCCTACCTATGTTATTACACAATGATAAATAGTGAGGAAGTAAGATGTTTTAAACTGTTTGTGTAAGGATTACAAAAACACAGGCTTAATTTTAATGTATTTATTACTAGCGATGCGCCTCAGCTGTGCACTGGTGATTTATGGATCTCGACAACAGTGCCATCTACCGAGTCCAAATGTGAATATAAACCATCTAGGGATCCATCCAAACACACACAAACATTTTCATTTAAATTGGTTGGAAGGTTTCTTATGTTTTGTCTATAATGGACATAGTTAGAAACATTTTAGTGTTAGACATATTTCTGAAGGTTTTTTGAAAATAACTTGATGGTAACATGTACATTTATGATATTGTAAGCAATCAGAAGGAATTTTCAATTATAAGATATATGATATAAGACTGTTGTCTTCAATATCCATACACTTTTTGTCTCTGCAAGCTTTCAGCCTGCACGGCATACAGATTTGTTCTAAGCGATCCACCTGAAAAGAAGTTAATGACAATTGTAAAGGTGTCTTAACTAAATAATAATTCTTATCAATATATTATTTTTTTCTATATTATATAGGAATTAAAAGGACATTTTTAATAATAAGAGATATGAGATAAGACTATGCCTTCAATGTCAATAAACTGTATTTACATATTTCTGTGAGCATTTTCTTATATCTGCCTTTTCATATTGTGACGGCCCAATATTATTATTAATAATTAAATTCAATATAAAGGGGCGTCAAAAATAGTCTTAAAAGATATATATTAAGCAATTAAGTCAAATTAATAAACATAAAGTTAATATATTTCAGACATTATCCCAATAATATAGCAAATTAAGGGCAAAATTATTGTTTCTCGTAATAAGTAAATTTATTATAAAAACTTGTAAAAAAATATTTAAAATAATATAAATAATAGAAATACAAGTCAAAAAATATTATAAAATTAAGTTAAATAACGTTTATAAGATAATTAGAAAATTTGTTAAAAATTGTTTAAGTCATGGGAGGTGTTCGTGTATAAAAGAAAATTTTTCTAAGTTGTGGAAGGTGTTCACGTATAGATGAAATTTCCTAAGTTGTTGAAGGAGTTCATGTATTAAAGAAAATTTTCCTAAGTTATGGCAGGTGTTCACGTATAGATGTCTTGTATGGATGAGCTGCCGGAGATACATTCCTGCAGTTCTACATATATATGGGGTGGTCGGGAGCCCGACTGCCTGAAGTACTGTAGCACAATGACTAGTCCTATATTAGGGACTTATGATATTAAACTCAATGATACAAAAGCAATACTATAGAAGGTCTCCATGATGAATTTGCATTACAATAGTAGGGTCGTGGGTTCGAACCCTATATATGAATGACTTATGAAAGTAAGGTCTATGATTCAAAAGCAATACTATAGAAGGTCTCTGTGATTAATATGCATTACAATAGTAGGGTCGTGGGTTCGAACCCTATATATGAATGACTTATGAAAGTAAGGTCTATGATTCAAAAGCAATACTATAGAAGGTCTCTGTGATTAATATGCATTACAATAGTAGGGTCGTGGGTTCGAATCCTATATATGAATGACTTATGAAAGTAAGGTCTATGATTCAAAAGCAATACTATAGAAGGTCTCTATGATTAATATGCATTACAATAGTAGGGTCATGGGTTCGAATCCTATATATACATGACTTATGAAAGTAAGGTCTATGATACAAAAGCAATATTATAGGAGGTCTCCTTGATGCATAAGCATTGTATGGGGTGGTCGGGAGCCCGACTGCCTGAAGTACTGTAGCACAATGACTAGTCCTATATTAGGGACTTATGATATTAAACTCAATGATACAAAAGCAATACTATAGAAGGTCTCCATGATGAATTTGCATTACAATAGTAGGGTCGTGGGTTCGAACCCTATATATGAATGACTTATGAAAGTAAGGTCTATGATTCAAAAGCAATACTATAGAAGGTCTCTGTGATTAATATGCATTACAATAGTAGGGTCGTGGGTTCGAACCCTATATATGAATGACTTATGAAAGTAAGGTCTATGATTCAAAAGCAATACTATAGAAGGTCTCTGTGATTAATATGCATTACAATAGTAGGGTCGTGGGTTCGAATCCTATATATGAATGACTTATGAAAGTAAGGTCTATGATTCAAAAGCAATACTATAGAAGGTCTCTATGATTAATATGCATTACAATAGTAGGGTCATGGGTTCGAATCCTATATATACATGACTTATGAAAGTAAGGTCTATGATACAAAAGCAATATTATAGGAGGTCTCCTTGATGCATAAGCATTGTATGGGGTGGTCGGGTGACTGACTGCTCATAGTACTGTAGCAAAATGACTAGTCCTTATTAGGGACTTGAAAAGGAATATTATGGTGGCGTGTGTGCTGCTTCACGAGCAATTGGTCCGAGGTAAACTTGGACTCGCTAACCGATGTGTCCTAGACATATCATCTTAGTGCCGGTGGTAAGCGGGTTTGTTGTAGCAATACGGCTTTCCTGTGGACATCGCACACCCATACCGTTTGTGGGCGGCGTAGTAGCGCATAGCGAAGCGTCGTCTATCTTTCGGATGGGGATGATGAGTGTGTTTGGTAGCACTTTTAAGTGTAACAGGCATACTCAACTTCATGTCTTAGTGCATTAGCGCTATGATACGTGGAGTTTTGTTCATTGACGTCTTAGTAGCGTGCTACTATGAGACGTTAGTGATATTTTTTATATAACAACAATACTAACTTTGTTGCCAAAGTCGATAGGAGTCATGTGGGTGTGTTGTGAGGGTGCGCCGCCCGTATGATAGTTGCATTAATGCTTACTGCTACATGCGGTATTGCGTCTTGTGATGGATCTGCGGGTGTGCTGCGCCTGATTCGACGCTCTCTTGTGGTTCTGGTCGATGGAGGTATACAATTAACATCTTAGTGTCGGTGGTAAGCGGGTTTGTTGTAGCAATACGGCTTTCCCGTGGACATCGCACACCCATACCGTTTGTGGGCGGCGTAGTAGCGCATAGCGAAGCGTCGTCTATATTTCGGATTGGGATGATGAGTGTGTTTGGTAGCACTTTTAAGTGTAACGGGCATACTCAACTTCATGTCTTAGTGCATTAGCGCTATGATACGTGGAGTTTTGTTCATTGACGTCTTAGTAGCGTGCTACTATGATACGTTAGTGATATTTTTTATATAACAACAATACTAACTTTGTTGCCAAAGTCGATAGGAGTCATGTGGGTGTGTTGTGAGAGTGCGCCGCCCGTATGATAGTTGCATTGATGCTTACTGCTACATGCGGTATTGCGTCTTGTGATGGATCTGCGGGTGTGCTGCGCCTGATTCGACGCATTCCTGTTGTTCTGGACGATGGAGGTATACAATTAACATCTTAGTGTCGGTGGTAAGCGGGTTTGTTGTAGCAATACGGCTTTCCCGTGGACATCGCACACCCATACCGTTTGTGGGCGGCGTCGTAGCGCATAGCGATGCGTCGTCTATCTTTCGGATGGGGATGTTGAGTGTGTTTGGTAGCACTTTTAAGTGTAACAGGCATACTCAGCTTCATGTCTTAGTGCATTAACGCTATGATACGTGGAGTTTTGTTCATTGGCGTCTTAGTAGCGTGCTACTATGATACGTTGGTGATATTTTTAATATAACAACATTACCAACTTTGTTACCAAAGTCGATAGGGATCATGTTGGGTGTGTTGTGAGGGGGCGCCATCCGTATGATAGTTGCATTGATGCTTACTGCTACTGGCGGTATTGCGTCTTGTGATGGATCTACGGGTGTGCTGCGCCTGATTCGACGCTCTCTGTGGTTCTGGTCGATGGAGGTATACGGGTGGTGATGTCTGCTGGGATGTATGGGGGACCTTGGAATGGTGTAAGCCCGACGATAGTCGTATTGATGCTTGTTGCGTTCTGCAGCATTACTTCTCTGCGATGGTTGTTTGGTGGGACGCTATTCTCAATGGCGCTCTCTGCGTCTTGGTTTGACTCACACCTAAGTAGCTTTGCCCAAGTCGGGTCCCTTCATTGCGGGGCTGCAGACTGTCTGCCCTCCACGATGTTTTATATAACAACATAATATTATCTCTCTGTAACTTTCCCACCTTTGAATGATTGAAGGCAACTTGTTGGTGGGTGAGACAAACATGATCGAAAATGCATTTACTCGACGTCAGTGACACAAACCCTTTCTGATGGCGAATTATTACTCTTATCTTATAACTGCCTTTTGGCTATATCTGCCGTTGTATTGGTTGGTGGAGCAAATGTGTCGACCTCATGCGGGTGGTAGCTGGCGGGAGGATCTGAGGAGACTCTCAAGGCTGCGGCCGAAAGCTGCACAACGTGGGACCCCATTCCCTTGAGGTGAGCAGTAGTCTCATGACACGCTCTGCGGCTAGTAGCCGTGCTGATCATGCAATTGGTGGTGATGCCATACACTTACATCACGTCTGCAGGAGCGGCGGTCTGGCAGGTGGTGGCGCTCACGGAGGGTTTACAGCCAGTGTGCCTATTTGCCTAAACCGTGTGACGTACATTCACTGTGGCTGGATTTGTTCGTATTCTGTATGGCGTTTACACGCATTGACATGCGCGACTTCGGTCGATGTTTGTGCTTACGCACTAACAAGGGGCCAAGCCTCTTTTACTGGTTCGCCAGTTATTTTGCTGTGGACTACGGTCCAGTTCCCGAATTAGCGTTCCCTTCGGGGGGAGTGCATCAAAATGGTTGGCGCTCACCGTGCACGGCGTGTGTGGGGCCGTGTACCTCCCCTACATTTTTTTTAAATAAATGTAGGAGAGCGAAGCCCTTGTATCGGGTATTTTGTATAATTATATTGTGAGCCTTTTCCAAGCAGGAAGGGATAAATAATAATAAATTAATAATGTAAACCTGATACAAGTGGAATAGGGACGTTTTATGTTCTTAACCTTTTTCGAGCCCTGTCTTCGTGAACGGGGTTCACTTAGCTTATAAGGCACTACCAACAGCTTTCAATTGCTCTAGTGAATATTCATTCTTCCAAACGACACCTAAAAGAACTAAGTTACTAAACAAACACAACGTAAATAAGGGTCCTAACTAAGTCGATCACGCCAAAATATTAAAAACGGCCTATTATTAAACCTTTTGAAAGATCATTTAGGAAGATCAAAACATATTTTATTAATCCTGGTCTCATATATATAATGTTATTTAAAAGGGGATAATTTTTAATATTATATAATTTTTATATACAAGAGAGATGGGGGGGGGGATCGTTACAATATGTTAAGTAATAAAGAAATTATTATAAATTATACAGCATTAATTAGCTCCAGCTGATCAAATACAGAAGCAGTACTGCAGTAATTATTGATCAACATCAAAGATATTCAACCATGTAAAAGTTGTCTCACATTTTATTTTTACCAGTTTCATGTACTTACATAGTAGACAAAGATATTATTGTTATATTAAGTATATCTGATTCTAGATGACAAAATAATATTCCTTTCTGCACAGTGAACAACACAGCTGTCTAAGCATAATAGAAACAACCATTACACTTTTTTATGCAAACTATTATTAGTAAACTTTATATTTGCTGCTAGTACACATAATTACTACATTTTTTACACATAAATATATGTAACATTTATATTGCCTATCTACTATGGCTGGTATAAATCCAGAATCTGTGTCTGGCATAACAAAAAAGCCATTTAGTATTAAGCAACTTGCTGAATAAATAAGGTACCTATTTGTACACAAATGCAGTTATATGAATTGCTCTTCAAAACCCTCTTAAGTCCCTCGACCCAAAGATTCTAATTTTCTTTTAACATTATAATAACTTCTTTTGTGCATTTATTCTATTTATTATTTAATTTAGATTTTACTAATAAAATAAACTTAATACTTTGTCACTTTTGACAAACTAATAAGGTTCTAAGACCTGTTTATTATTTGTATTTGTTTGAGGTAAAATATACAAACTTAATAATAGATTTTCACAACCTAGAATAGGTGTAAATTAATAAACTCTTATATTCTATTTGCGAATTTTACCACAAAAACTAAAAAGAGAAAAACATACGTACTTGTGTCAATTAATATTTGCCTAACCTTTCTGATAATTGATAATATCCATATTTTCTTAAACATTAGTTTAATAATGCTTGACCTTGTAAATAAAAAAACTCCATTTTGTTCTTACCATAATAATGCGACTCCAACTACGTTTTATTTCACTCGAGTGAATCGAGTGAATTTGTCCAACTCGATAATCGATAGAAAATAAATTTTACCGAGTTACCGAGTTAACTCGGCGCATCGTATAGATTCACAGGGTGCTATATAGATATTAATTTACTTGTATATATTATAAGTCGCTGCGGGTGACATCAAAAGTTGCATCCAAATTCAAACTTGCATCTGGCATGTTGTAAACAAACCTGAACTTATTAGGGTTCCGTAGTCAACTAGGAACCCTTATAGTTTCGCCATGTCTGTCTGTCCGTCTGTCCGTCCTCGCTTAATCTCAGTGACCGTTAGCATTGGAAAGCTGAAATTTGGTACCAATATGTGTAAAAAATAAAAATATCAATTTCTTTGCAACTTTCCGCTAAACATATAAAATGATGTGTCTTACCTGGATTGAAGCGCACCTCCCGCCCTCCCTCAATTGCATACACTAACTCCGTCACCACTAGACCAAGCACCACTACTCTCAACACCACTATTCCAGGCAAGACACACCATCGACGATAATACGACACGTGTTTCGCCTCTACACGAGGCATCTAAGTGAGAGTTAGCGGTCAGCCGCCGTAGAGTCTATATTACCTGAGGATGCCTCGTCAATCCAGGTAAGACACATCATTTTATATGTTTAGCGGAAAGTTGCAAAGAAATTGATATTTTTATTTTTTATTATAATGGATTTCCGCAAAGTAACGCCTGATTCTATCAATTAACCAATATGTGTATCAATCACGCCGACAAAGTGCTAAAATAAAAATTGGAAAAAAATGTTTTATTAGGGTAGCCCCCCTATATGTAAAGTGGGAAGTGATTTTTTTTTAATTTGAACCCTAACGTGTGATATATTGTTGGAAAGGTATTTAAAAACGAATAGGGGTTTACTAAAATCATTTTTTGATAATGTCAATAATTTCGGAAATAATCGCTCCAAAAGTAAAAAACAATGTGTCCCCCCCCCTCTAACTTTTGAACCATAAGTTTAGAAAATATGAAAAAAATCTGAAAAGTAGAACTTTATAAGGACTTTCTAGCAAAATTATTTTGAACTTGGATGGAAACAACAGTACCCACTACCGGGAGCAGTTGCAGGAGCGCGGAGCGCTGCTGGAGCGCGAACATAATGGATACCCACCTTTAAACTCATAAGTGGGAACACTTATTGTGACGGACGGGAAACTACGGAACCCTACACTGAGCGTGGCCCGACACGCTCTTGGCCGGTTTTTTTATTTATGATATTGATTTATAGTTTTAATTTCATGTTGCCACATATTACTTATTTATAAAGGTACATATTTAAAAATGGTTTAACTAAAGTAATCGCTGATCTCAACTCTAGTGATAAACTTTTCTGTAAATAGTTGATTTACTCAAAAACTAGTGTACAACTAGAGTGACATACATACATACTCGTAAATTAACCCGAGTGGCTCGAGTCACAAAACTCTACTCAAATCGCATCTTTGTCTACAATTTAGTGATGAAATCGACTTACTAATTCGAGCAATTTATTGATATATTATGTAATAAATAAATTGATATTAGGTATATGTATATAATGTTGTATCAATATATGTTATATATGATATAAATTGATTATATATACTTTGGATAGTCAAATTACTAGTAACATTAAGACTTACGTCATAACGTTAGAGTGATATTATTTTATGAAGATGTCGATACGCATACCAAAAATAATATATAACTACCTATTAAGTGTAGTAATAATTGTGTTGTATGGAAGAACAATTTTAAAAATAATTTGTGAAATATTGACACAGCTTCGTTCATCTAATTTGAATTGTTTAACTCGAGCTCAAAATCGAGTTACCTGAATTTCAACTCGAGTCGATTTTTTCCGAGTTATCACGGCACATCTCTAAGACAATAATTTAACATTGCAAATCATGGACAAATAACAGCTTCTTTTTCGTACCATTACCTCATTTACATATCGTACCGTGTTCGCCCACCTAAGCGCAAATCACATTTTCGATTTCTTCGTAGCTATAAGGGTATTGACTTGGAAGTCATAAGACGTGATGCAAGTAAAATAGATTGGTCTTCCGAAAAAGATTGTCATAATATTGATGATATGGTTAACAACTTTACCGCTTTAATTCTTAGATTGTACGATTGCCATGCACCTGTCAAACGTATAAAAATAAAACATTGTCCTGCGCCATTGAGTTATAATGTACTACGTACTAGAGAAGCTATTCCAAACAAAAATTGTGCACTACTCGTATGTCTTCGCGCATGCGCGGTAATAGTCGAGTCGCGCATGCGCAGTTGGTATAAACGCGCATTGCGCTTGCGCGGTCAGTTTTTGTTATTATAGATTATACGTAAGTAGAATGGTCAGTATGTAATAATTGTTTATTTATATTGTATTGTTAATTATATCGAGTACAATTTTTTAAATTGTTTTTTATTTTGTATATGTGCTAATTTAATATAATATTACATAATATTATGTCAGAATTACATTTTAATGATATTTTTATCTGAATATTTTAAAAGGTATCTATGTCAAATATAAAAAAACGTACTAAATGTATGTTTAACAAAACTTATTAACATAAAATTTAAATTACAAATATATTTATTTAAATTAGAATCATAAATGTTGTAAATAATCGTTCATAAATGCTGGGCACGCGAGAGTTAAAAATGGACGAATTTATTCCACTTTGAATTTGATGTGGAAACTTAAAAATAAAATAAAAGAATAATAAGCGGATTTAAACATGGAAATTTTTGCCAAATCATAATAACTTATATATATGTTTCTATAAAAAAAATGTGTATAATAATATATTCGTCCTATACTTAAGTACCCACGGAAATGTCGCATCTGAACATATTAATTTCATAATCTATATTCAGTGACACGAGATGGCGTCTTAGGAATAATTTGTTTTATTATTAATTTATAATACTTTTTTATTGAATAAGTATCTTATTAACCGATGAAAAGTAATTCCTTGGTTTTTACTGACATTTCTTGAATTATTTGTGCAATATCTAAGTACACAAGACGGCATATTTTTATCAAGAGATTTTTTTTAAATCAACACAACACGTGACAACTCTACAAGCGCCTAGCGAGTGACTGATTAAAGTGCAGTGCATGAACCGCAGTTGAGTGGAACAGAGTAGCTGAATGCGGTGTCTCCTCTAGTACGTAGTACATAATAGCTCAATGTCCTGCGCCCTGGATTACAACTGAGATAAAAGAGCTTATGGCGCGTAGGGATAAAGCCAGAAGTAGATATAAACATTGTCCCTTGGAAAGAAATCTAATAAAGTTTAAGAGTCTGCGCAACCGCTGCAATCGTTTGTGTAGAGATGCTAAAAGGCGCTACTTTTATGACTCACTTTCAAATTGCGATTCAGCAAAAGCCTGGAGTTTTCTTAAAACAGTCGGCATTGGCAAACACCCTGCGATTGGGACTGGAAATCTTGATATAGAAATTCTCAATCAATATTTTTCTCTTCCACCTGTTTCCTTATCTTCATTTATAAAAGCTAAGACCCTGCTAGAATTATCCAGATGCCCATTGCAACATTCCAGCCAGTTTGATATCTTCTACTATATCTTCTACTGCAACGGGAAATGACAAAATTTCTTCCACAATGATAACTATGATTTTACCTTGTATTCTCCCAGTTCTTACTCACATATTTAATTTTTCATTATCTTTCTCCTGCTTACCACACTCGTGGAAGTTAGCACAAATTATTCCAATAGCCAAGGTTGCTAACCCTACATTACATTCCGAATTTCAACCTTGTATATTACCATTCCTCTCTAAAGTACTTGAACATATTGTTCACAATCAATTGTCTTCTTACCTTAATTCAAACAATATTTTAAGTATATTTCAATCTGGATTCCGGCCCGGTCATAGTACAACAACTGCTCTTCTTCAGGTAACTGATGATATCCGTAGAGCCATAGATCAAAAACAATTAACCGTACTCGTTTTATTAGATTTCAGCAGTGCCTTTAATTCCGTTGACTTTGACATCCTCTTAAAAATTCTCCAGTCTATTAATGTTTCACCTTCGGCCGTTCTCTGGTTTGATTCCTACCTTCGGGGTCGCTCACAATGTATCCGTTCCAATGACACTTATTCCAACTGGTGTAATCTTATCACGGGTGTACCCCAGGGTGGCGTCTTGTCTCCTTTGCTCTTCACCGTTTTTATTAATTCTATAACAAAAATTGGTGGATTTGGCGTTTGGCCTTCAACCACCAAACTGCTGGTTCAAATGTATTAAATAATGTTGTGCGGTGCGGCTATTAATTTAAATAGAATAGTGGACTGTATATGAGCGCGGTGCGAGCGGTGAATGGAATTTAATTTATTCGTGATACTGCAAATCCCCTAAATTCGGGATATAGGAGGGACGTGAAGGAATGCATGTGCACCCACCTGGACTTCCGCTGATCTGCCTCGTGTCTCGATGGCTGCCGGCTGTCTTCACACTTATCAACTTCACAGATAATCACGAAACATAGCGTTATTGCAAATGTCTATACTTTTTACTACATGCTTGTATAATTCAATATCCAAATTACACAAGGGCGGGAGCGATGATGCGAGATATAAGCGGTGCGGTTGATTGCGTGTCTTCTCAACTTGTTTGAGCCCGTTAACACACGAATGCACATGCTGGGCATAAAGCGGTAGATAGGAAACCGGAAATGGGCTTTGCAGTAATCTTATTGGATAATAATTAACGAATCCCTTATAAGCGTTAAGCGATAGTGCAAAGTGGCGCGAACACCCCCCCGGCCTTGAGGTATCCTCAACTAGCAAGTAAAGTATAAAAATATAGATATATATATATAGATAAATACTTATATAGTAGCGAAATGAAGCGACGTTATGACCTAAGAATTAAACTAAATATATAAACGATAATGTAAAATTAACTATATTAATCACTGTATTGGCAAAGGACACAGTTTGATAAGAGGGCGTTTTAAAGTGGAATTCTTAAGTTTAACTTGCGCAAGGCGTACCACACCATCCTTACCGGGAAACAATTCGGTGACAACGCCTAGAGGCCACTGAAGCGGTGGAGTATTATCCACGTCTATTAGAACAATCGTCCCTACAGAAATGGTAGTAGAGTTCTTATTCCACTTCACTCTACTCTGTAATGTATGTAAGTATTCGAATCTGAAGCGTTTCCAAAAGGACTGAACTAAAGAATCTATTAAAGAAAAGCGTGATAACAGATTAATACATTCCTTGCTTAAATCTGCAGCTGGTAAGCATTCAAGTGGTTTTAAATTTAGAAAATGTGCGGGTGTAAGTGCGGTAGGTTCCGATGGATCACTGCTTAATACATAAAGCGGGCGAGAATTTAAGATACCCTCGATCTGACAAAGAGTAGTAAGCATTTCTTCATACGTGAGGATTTGCTTACCTATTACGCGAAACAAATGGGTTTTTCAACCTTAATATTGGACTCCCATAAACCCCCGAAATGTGGAGCGCTTGGAGGGTTGAGTTTCCAAACAATGCGATTATCAGTGAGCACCTGACTGAATGCCTATTATAAGGCATTCAGTCAGGTGCTCACTGATAATCGCATTCTTCTGATTTTAAAAATCCATGTAAATATGAACGCGAGGCGACAAAATTAGCACCGTTATCGCTGTATACAAATCGACACGGACCTCTACGAGAGATAAATCTCTTAAAAGCGTCTAAAAAACTTGTCGAACTTAGATCAGACGCTAATTCTAAATGCACCGCCTTAGTAACGAGGCATATAAATGAACATAAATAAGCCCTCTGGCTTCGTATACCACGTTTACGCGTCAATGTGATATAAAGTGAGCCCGAAAAATCCACACCTGTGTGTGTAAACGAATTACACTGCTCTAGGCGGCAAGCAGGCAAGGCAGACATCATGGGCTAAATAGGTTTGGGTTTATGTCGAAAACAAATGTTACACCTATGAATGCGGTATCTCACTACACGGCAAGCTGATAATATCCAATATTTCTCCCGTAATGCAGCAAGTAAATACTAAGGACGAAATACTGAGGCGTGGAAATGTTTATAGTGATAATAATCAATTAAGGTACAGGCGCCAATGAAGGCCCACTTAATTTCAAAACCTCGTAAAATCTTGCAGATAAGTAAAATAAAGAAAAAACGTAATGGAAGTTGTAATATAAATATATTACAAATGAGAAACTAGATGTCTAAAAAAGTAGTACAGCTTTTGGTGTTTTAACACAAATGTAAACACTTTTCAGAAACTTGCTGTTGGGCTATCTTGGGAAGCTGGTCTCTTAAGATGGCCCGAAAAATATTAACGAAAATATATGCATTAGAAACACGTAAACACTTTTAATATAAATCATCAAAATAAAAACACATCCTTCTCATAATTATATTCATAAAAGTTAAAAAATCAACCAAAAATTTAAATGTGGGCCATCTTAAATCTATCAAAATGAAAATCAACTATAAAATAATAACAAACTACCAAATAAAATAAAATTGAACTTTGTGATCACCTTTGAAAGTAATTTATCAACAATAAAAATAAATCAGTTTCTTTTTATAAATTTTTTATTAATGTCATTCACAGGTGGGCCATCTAAGGAATACTGAAAATTAACTTTGAGGTCAATCAAAATATACTTAGATAATTAAAATGAATTAGACGCTACTGTATTTAATTGAGTGTGTACACTTCTAAAATAACTGAAAAGAATTTAAAAAGTGAATTAACATAACAGCTTAATCAGAACTTTAATTGCACTATGTATATATGAATTGCTCCTCATCGTCTTTGGTTAAACCCACACAAACTTCATCATACCATTTTTGGCATTGGCGCATATCATCAAATCTATCCACCTTGCAGCCATGACAATACCAACCGTGTGGTCGTGGTTTATACGTGTAGTATATGTGTAGTAGTTCGCCTTGGTATGCCATATGTTTTTCAGCAACTTTTCGCTGTGACAATTGGCAGCTTTTCACTAGCTGAAGGGCGGATTTCAACTGTGTTTATGTGCATCCCTCCGTTCCCCGCGCCGTTCTTTAGTATGTATGGCTTCATTTTAATCTGCGATAAAAAATAGAAAAAAAACGAAAAATTTAGTACGTCAAAAGTAATTTAAAAAAATTGCTTACTTCAAATTTAATATATTCTTATTCCATCTCAACAACGACTCAAACTTAAAAAAAACCAAACATACAAACACAAAAATATACTCACACTACATTTCAATAATCCTAGAAAGGCCCGGGCTATGTTTGGGAATTAGGCTGTGGGCCATGATAGGAAATTACACCCGGGTTGAGTATAATCTCGTAAAAATACAAAAAAGGAAATAAAATAATAACACTCACCTGTAATTCACTGATAAATAGATTTAATATGAATTATCACAGTTTAGAGCAAAAAGAGATTTGTTTAAAATTTGTTAATTTTCAAAAGGATTTAGATAATGGAGGTTATTAAACGTGCATCGTGTTGACATGATCAAGCAAACTGTCATTTGTCTTCAAAATGGCAACGCGCCGGTAATGAAACACACTTGCATTATTCTTTAAGGTACTAGTAGCATAAATCCGCGAAATTTCAAATGTTTCGAATAATCATAACTGTATTTTTTTTAAAGTGGGCTATCCTAGGAACCGGGCCATATTCGGCGACACTACCTTATAAGATCAACAATATGCCCCTTTTTTGGTAGCAATATTAGATGCTTTTGGGAATCCGATAAAGACGAATAATCTAACCGACCACCTACTCGAAGTACATCGTCCGTGATAAATGGCGATAACCTTCGTAATGTTGGTGAACATAGTTGTCCTTTTTTAATATTTTTTATATCTTCGGCGAAAGCGATGCCTTGCACAATTTTAATAACTGTGATTTCAGAAATCTTTATGTCGGATGCGGTTATAATTTTATTTATGCGCGGTAATTTGTTTAAAAACCTTAAAACGTAAACAACGCACCGTAAATACTTATTCCAATTAGAAAATTTTAAGCTTAACGAGATAAATGGGTTTTCTTCCATGTCACTGACTCCAAGCGACACAGTCTTTTCTTCTGGTAAACTGATATGAGTTGATGCGAACCTTCGTACAGGCCATTCTTTACACGGAAAGGAAACTCACGAAGGCCCATGTAACCAAAGGTCACAATTTAAAATTTGTGAGGGTAACAGTCCACGCGAAATATGATCTGCAGGTTTTTCCGAGCCGGCGATGTGGTAAAAGTTATCCGGTAATAAATAGGACTGTATTTGCGAAATACGGTTAGCAACAAAGGTGTTGAACTTATGCGGTGAAGAACACGCCCAACAGAGCGCGAATTCCGAATCTGAAAACGCATAAATGTTGTCGATCGGATGCCTCAATGACAACGAATCGTAAACGGTGCGTACTAACTTAGCGAGCAAAACCAAGGCACACAACTCAAGCCTGGCTAAAGTTATAACCTTTAATGGGGACACCCGAGATTTAGAACATAGGAGCGTTATAATTGGAGGATTATTTCCGTTAACAACATGCGAATAGATGACACACCCGTAAGCTTTTTCACTAGAGTCGGCGAAGGCTAGTAGCGACACATGGGATTTTTCATTTACGCCGATATGAGGTGGAATCTGTAAATGTGAGATTAAAGGTAACTTATCAGAGTTATAGGTTAATTTTTTTTTATTAAAGGTAACTTATCAGAGTATATCGCTGCCATGTATTGACAATATTAGTGGGTGTAGTCTCATTCTAGTTAAGTTTAAGAACCCACAAGGCTTTAATTAATAATTTGGCGTAAAGTATTACTGGACCGACAAGTCTTAAAACATCGTACAAGCGAGCGGTTGCGGAGAGGATAGCGCGTTTGGTACAAGTGACCGGTGGCGGCGAAACAAGAAAGGAAACTTATCGGTAGCGGGATACCAACGAAGGCCTAAAATTTTTAAAATGTCATTATCATCAAATGATACCGAGTCTTGTTGACGATGTGATGCTGGTATATGTTGTAAAAGCTCCTTGCAGTTACTTGTTCATTTAACCAAATCGAATCCACCTCGGCGAAACATTTGGATAAGTTGAGTGGCGGTGTTGACTGCGTTGTTGACGCAAGGCGCGGAGGAAACGAGGTCATCCATATAAATATCCCTTTCCACTACAGAAGCAGCAAGGGGATAGGACTCCCTTTCGTCAGCGGCTAACTGGCGTAAAGTGCGAAGTGCGAGGAAAGGGGAAGAGCGTAATCCGAATGTGACGCGATTAAATTCATATGTTCGTATAGTTTCTTCTGTAGAAAACCGATATAAAATGCGTTGAAAAGCGCGATGGGATTTTTGGACTTCGATACACAAGTACATTTGCCTAACATCTGCAAAGAAAGCGATGCGATAAACTTTAACGTTTAATAAAATATTAAAAATGTCTGTTTGTAAATTTTGCCCGGTGTGCAAAATGTCATTCAAAGAAATATCGTTATCCGACTTAGCACTAGCGTCTAAAACGATGCGCAACTTCGTTGTACTTTTATCATTCCGTACGACAGGGTGATGCGGCAAATAAAAAGAAGGCTGTATACAATCATTATCAGAAACAGCGGATAAAATACCCTTATTAATGTATTCCCGTATAACAACATTGTATTGATCGCGAAGATCGGGATATTTGTTAAAGCGTTTTTCCAAAAGTAAGAGGCGTTTTTTTGCATTCATTAAAGAGTCACCCAATATGTCGGGCCTTTTCTTAAATGGCAGGGCGACCACATACTGTCCGTCGTTTTGGCGGTAAGTAGTAGAAGTATAAATGTCTTCACATTCCTGCTCATCACGGCTCAAATATATTTTTTGCGGAAGTTCTTCAATTTTCCAAAATTTTTCCATTATATCATTACGACAATTTTGATTTAAATTTGTATCGTAAGAACAGGAAACAAATGAACGCGGGGAATGATGTGATATAGCGACTTCACCATCACCCATAATAATATATCCGAGTGATGTTTCTATGGCACTAGGCCATTGCGAATGAATTAAGTTTTCAGGCGACAAAAGTTTTATGTAGGTATTAACCCCCAATAAAATATCTATGGACCCAGGTTGATAAAACTGATCATCTGCTAAGCGTATTTTATCTAAATAGCGAATTTTTGAAACATCTGCTATCGAATCTGGCAACTGACCCGTGATGATGGGAACAACTAATGGTTCAATATGATAAAATTTGTTATCATTAAAACGAGACGTGAACTGCAGTGAAGTGACTCCTAAAATCTTTTGGGACACACCACCGATCCCGTGTACTTCGGTAAAACGATTTTTATTCGAAACGGAAAGAAATAAGCGTTTACAACAATCCTTCGTAATATAGTCGCTTTGGGATCCGGGGTCAACTAAACACGGAATAAAATGTTCATTGTCGTATTTATCTACGACCTTTATTTTTGCAGTCCCCAATAAAGTAGTATAGCGTGGGAGAGTACTATAATCGCGAGAAATATTACATGAAGAGGTAAGTGTTTTTTCATCTTCCACCGTATTCGAATTGTGCGCGACAGAAGAATTAACCTTATTATCGTTAACTGCGTGGTAGTTAATCGAATGCGAGCTGCACGCATTAGCGTTAGGCGTCTGCACAACCTCTGGGTGTAACGTATTGCTGCTACGAAAAGCAGTCTTAGAACCATTCTGATGCGGGTCAGAATGAATTAAAGAATGGTGGCGCCGCGCGCAGTATATACACTTACGCTTCGATTTACAAAAAGAAGTCGAGTGTTTATTACTTAAACAATTAATACAACAATTGTTTTGTTTAATAATATCGTAACGTTGTTGTGTATTTAATTTTAAAAAGCGTGGACAAACATACAAGTGTTCATGATCATTTGATTTACAAAAGATACATGAATGCGAAGGATCTGTATTAATAAATGTTTTACTTATTTGAAAGTGATTTGTTTCGATTATTATTGGATGTAGATAAAGTATGCGAATTATTAAATGTATGGCATATAGCCCTATTCTGTTCGTATAAAAATTGTACTAAAGAGGCGTAGTTTGGTATGCTAATTGTGCGACAAGACATTTCAAATGACTTAACAGTGTCATGATTTAATTTTCTAAGTGCAATATTTAAAAACAAAAAATCAGCTAAGTCCTCAATTTTTAATTGCTTTAGAGCATTAATTGAAGCATCAAATCTGTCCATAAATTTATGATAACCTCCTGTTGTGTTTGCGTTCACCTGTGTTAAATCCAATAGTTGGTTAATATACGTAGATGCGAGTGTGCGTTCGTCATTATATCTTCCTAAAAGCGCATTAAAAATAATGGAATAATTTTCTGCGGTAGGGGCTAACCCGGCACAAACTGATAACGCCCTGTCACTCAATTTGTTAACCAAATAATAAACACGTTCGGCATCAGTTAATTGTAAATTGTCGTGAATCAATGTCTTAAATTGTTGATAAAACATGGACCACTGGCGTATGTCTCCGTTAAATGACATTAATTCAATTGGCGGAAGTGAAGTTTTTAATTTAGTAGGAAATCTATTTTCTAACGTAACAGTGGAAAGGCGATGTGGATGTTTTCGTAATTTGGCACTTAATACGACTATATAAATCTTCAAATGAGTTCCAAGCCTCGTAATCAACGTCTGCATTAGGGTTTAATTTTAAATGTTTAGTATTATAGTTATCTAGAACTTCTTCAAACTCACTACGTAATTGTTCTATATTCGAAGCGATGCTAAGAAATAAATTCTGCACGTCCAAGGAATTAAATGCGCCCTTTGAGGTCTCGTAAATTTTTTGTAATCGTTCGTAAATATAATTACGTTTAGCGATAATAATTTTTAAACTAACTTCTTCATGCGAAACCAGTTTGGATTCTTTGCTTCTCGTCGTCATTTTCAACAAACAAATGCGGACTAAAATTATTGCGATAAGTGACGGTAGAATTAGTTAACTGGGGAACGAAGCAATCTCGCGTTACTAGAAAGATGGCGGTTAATCAACAAGAAAAATATCATTAATGGAATAATGAAGCGGTGTGGTATGCGTTACAAAGGTATACGTGTAATAAGCGATGCGGGACAAATAAATATTGTAGTTAGTATAATTAGAAATACAATTTATTATGATTTAATAATATATACGTACATAATTTTTTGTAATATATAAAAAAAATGAATTTACTTCTCCGGGCCGAAAGGTTAATTTAATCCCGGCCGAAGTGACCAAAAATATATGGTGGATTTGGCGTTTGGCCTTCAACCACCAAACTGCGGGTTCAAATGTATTAAATAATGTTATGCGGTGCGGCTATTAATTTAAATAGAATAGTGGACTGTATATGAGCGCGGTGCGAGCGGTGAATGGAATTTAATTTATTCGTGATACTGCAAATCCCCTAAATTCGGGATATAGGAAGGACGTGAAGGAATGCATGTGCACCCACCTGGACTTCCGCTGATCTGCCTCGTGTCTCGATGGCTGCCGGCTGTCTTCACACTTATCAACTTCACAGATAATCACGAAATATAGCGTTATTGCAAATGTCTATACTTTTGACTATATGCTCGTCTAATTCAATATCCAAATTACACAAGGGCGGGAGCGATGATGCGAGATATAAGCGGTGCGGTTGATTGCGTGTCTTCTCAACTTGTGTGAGCCCGTTAACACACGAATGCACTTGCTGGGCATAAAGCGGTAGATAGGAAACCGGAAATGGGCTTTGCAGTAATCTTATTGGATAATAATTAACGAATCCCTTATAAGCGTTAAGCGATAGTGCAAAGTGGTGCGAACGAAAATAATATCCTCCAACTTCCATCTTTATGCAGACGATTTGCAGCTTTACCGTCACTTTGTGGCATCTGAAGCTAAATTGGCGATAGAAGCACTGAATGATGACTTGAAGATAGGTGGATTTTGCGTTTGGCCTTCAACCACAAAACTGCTGGTTCAAATGTATTAAATAATGTTATGCGGTGCGGCTATTAATTTAAATAGAATAGTGGACTGTATGTGAGCGCGGTGCGAGCGGTGATTGGAATTTTAATTTATTAGTGATACTGCAAATCCCATAAATTCGGGATATAGGAAGGACGTGAAGGAATGCATGTGCACCCACCTGGACTTCCGCTGATCTGCCTCGTGTCTCGATGGCTGCCGGCTGTCTTCACACTTATCAATTTCACAGATAATCACGAAATATAGCGTTATTGCAAATGTCTATACTTTTTACTATATGCTTGTATAATTCAATATCCAAATTACACAAGGGCAGGAGCGATGATGCGAGATATAAGCGGTGCGGTTGATTGCATGTCTTCTCAACTTGTGTGAGCCCGTTAACACACGAATGCACATGCTGGGCATAAAGCGGTAGATAGGAAACCGGAAATGGGCTTTGCAGTAATCTTATCGGATAATAATTAACGAATCCCTTATAAGCGTTAAGCGATAGTGCAAAGTGGCGCGAACAAAGAGAATTAGTCGTTGGTCCAGATCACATGGTATAACTGTTAATCCAAGTAAGTCTCAAGCAATAATAGTAAGTAGCAGATATACTCGTAGCTTAATTGATAAATGCACCCTGCCAAATGTGATTATCAATGGCACATCAATTACTTATACTGAATCTGTGAAGAACTTGGGCTTAATTATTGACAATAGGTTGTCATGGGGTCCTCACATAATGGACTTAGGTAGAAAAGTTTATTATGCTTTCCATTCATTAAAACGTCTTCAAAGTTTTTTACCCTTATCAACTTACCACGTCTCTAAATATAGAAAGCAACTCAAGTGGCTCCCGATCCGATTTCGCAGGAACCCTCGTATCCTTTGTCTCCTTTTTAACATCCTACACAGCCCAAATTTCCCCACATACCTCCGAAATCGATTTACCTTTCTTAAATCCCCAGATACAGTTTGTAGATCTCACCTTAAAACTCTCTTAAAATTCCCATCCTTTAATACTCATTCATATTCCCGTTCATTCTCCGTACAAGCAGTAAGACTCTGGAATTCGCTTCCTACTGACATTCGAGAAATCAAAACAGTGACATTATTCAAAAAACAAGTGAAAGAACATTATTTATCGCTGTCTTATGTGTAAGTCTCAAATCTCTGATATGTACTATACTGTTACAAATATATGCATGCACATATATATATTTATGTGTGTGTATATATGTTTATATATTTAATTATGACTTTATATTATATTTAGTATTTATGTATGTATTAATGTTTGTTTAAATATGAATATATTCATGTATTTGTATATATGTATATATATATATATATATATATATATATATATATAAATATTATAATACATACAATAACAGATCGGGTGGACGTACGCCGTCTTCCAAAATCATGGAAGACGGCGTACGTCCACCCGATCCCTAAAAAAGGCGACCGTTCTGACCCGTTCAACTACCGACCAATCGCCATCACCTCCTTGTTCCCCAAAACAATGGAGTCCATTGTAAACTGCCAGCTCATGAGGTACCTTGAAGATCACCAGCTGATTACTGACCGCCAATACGGTTTCCGCCGTGGTCGGTCAGCTGGTGATCTTCTGGTCTACCTAACTCACAGATGGGCGGAGGCAGTAGAGTTCAAGGGGGAGGCATTGGCCGTTAGTTTGGACATTGCGAAGGCCTTCGATCGGGTTTAGCACAAAGCGCTTCTTTCGAAGCTCCCTTCCTATGGGCTTCCCGAGAAATTGTGCGATCGGATCACCAGCTTTCTTGCAGATCGGAGCATCAAGGTCGTTGTAGACGGTGCAAGCTCCGATTGCAAGCCTATTAATGCTGGTGTTCCACAGGGCTGCGTGCTATCGCCAACGCTGTTTCTTCTGCATATCAATGATATGTTGCATACCCGTAACATTCATTGCTATGCAGATGACAGTACTGGTGATGCTCTTTACACCAGCCGAGCCAATATTTCTCGGGAAAACGTCTCCAAGTGCCAGGACAAACTTGTGTCTGAAGTCGAGTCTCTGCTGGACAGAGTCTCGGATTGCGGGCGACTAAATCTAGTCCAGTTTAACCCTCAGAATACACAAGATTGCGCGTTAACCACTAAAAAGAACCCCTTTGTCGTATCCCCTCAGTTTCAAGGCACTCCTCTTGTTGCCTCAGCCAGTATCGGAATCCTCGGCGTCGACATATCGAGTGACGTGCAGTTTCGTAGTCACTTGGAAGGGAAGGCCAAATTGGCCTCTAAAAAGCTTGGCGTGCTCAGCAGAGCGGGACAGTATTTCATGCCGGCACACCGCCTGCAACTTTACAAGGCGCAGGTTCGGCCGCACATGGAATACTGTTCCCATCTCTAGGCTGAGGCTCCCCAGTACCAGCTCCTTCCACTTGACCGCATCCAGCGCAGAGCGGCTCGAATCGTCGACGACAGAGTGCTTTCCGATCGGCTCGATTCACTGGCGCTGCGAAGAGATGTTGCATCTCTTTGCGTATTTTATCGCATCTATCACGGGGAGTGCTCTGAGGAATTGTTCGGATTAATCCCAGCCGCCAAATTTCGTGAACGCACTACACGGCAAACGTCCCGATACCATCCACACCATCTGGATGCTTGGCGGTCCACCACTGTACCTTTCACAAGGAGTTTTCTTCCACGTACAACCTCTCTGTGGAATAGTTTACCACCGGCGATTTTTCCGGACCGATACGACTGGGGACCTTCAAGAAAAGAGCTTACTCCTTTCTAAAGGGCCGGCAACGCACCGGCAATCCTCCTGGTGTTGCGGTTGATCATGGGCAGCGGTAGTCACTTAATATCAGGTGAGCCGTATGCGCGTTTGCCCCTTCTTCTTTAAAAAAAAATGATCTTAGTCCTCACGGGTGACAACGCATCTGCATTTTGATTTGTAATCGAGGATAGATGTGGATGTCTAAGGGCTGCAGCAATGTCTCCAGCAGATGGTGAATCTCCGTTAATGACAAGATACGCTAATAAATCCAGAGCAGTGACTATGTGTCGATATGGGTAGTAGAGGTGGCGAAGGGCATTTTTAAAACGGTTCTGCACGTCAACAAGCTTCGAGCTCGCGCTTACGTCACAGTGACCGAGTGAAGCCGGCCACAGTCAAGCATGTGCAGTACTAGCATTTGTCAGGGGTGTCACAGACAAGATTGACTACATCTTGAAGCGAGCTGACGTGAAGCATCAAAGTTCAGGGAAGTTTGCAGTTTGTTATCATATCCTGGACGGCCCCAACCAGATAGACATAAAAAAAAGATTTGATAGATCACAAATCCTCTCAAAGGAATATCAATTCCTATCAAGGATGATACGTGAGACTATTGAAATAAAAAAAATTCTTTTTTTAATAGAGAGGGAGGCTTGGTACTACCACCTGCTTAGGACCCTGTAATTAATGAAATTAAAATTAAACCCAAGCATACCACTGCAAGACTTCAAGACACATTAAAAATCTGATGGTACTCCGGGTTAAAACTGACATTGGGACGTCAGTCACCTCAGTCCGCCGTAACCATGGGTGCTGGAAAGCACCCGAAACGTCTGGAACTAAAAATCAAGGAAATAAAACGCGATAAAATCGATAAAAATATTTGTTAAAAAAACCATTTGTGAAAATAAAAACTTATATATCTTCAAAACCCCGACTTTTTTAAAGCAATTTCTTTACCATTTCATTGTTTTAATTGCATATTATCGTATCTATATGCTTTTATATGTGGGCACCCATGGCCGAAGTGTCTATGAAGAGTGGGCATTCCCCTTTGATAGATAAAACATACGGAACTCGAAAAATCACTAGTTATCTAAACCGAGCCGTAAATTCAGAAATAAAAACACAAATTCATCCGTAATTTGACACAAATCATCAGACAGAGGGGGATAAGTTGCTTGCGTCCGTAGGCTTCGACCACCTAATCCTAGGCCCACCCTACACGTTTCCCCCGGGTGGTGCTAAAAGAGCGACAAAGCCGAAAGAACAGACTCGGCTACTCGCCGTGTTGAAGCGGCGTAAAATATACCAACCCCTTGTTTTCGCACCATGAGGCAGAGAAGAAAAGAAATGGCCCCGAGTTCCTGGCACCCCTTTAATGGGGCAGGGGTGCGAAGAATCTCCGGGAGGAAAACCGGCGACGAGGTTCGCCACCCGTCACGTTCCGTCTCCCGGAGGGGCGAAAAGAGGATTGCGGAGGCCCTTCTAGCAACGCTGAATGTATGTGAAGCAATGAATGATAAGATGGATGAAGTATGCGATATGATGTATGATAGAGGTATAGATGTATTATGTGTAAATGAGACGAAGCGGAAGGGAAAGGATGTCACTACACATGGCATATATACCGCGTACTGGTCCGGTGTAGACGAGACCTAGCTAGCATGCCAGGGAGTCGGTATCATCCTTTCAGAAAGAATGGGTCAATGTGTGAAAGAGTATGAATATGTAAGCCCGAGACTGCTATGGATACGAATAAAAGTGGGCCTAAAGAAGTTGTTTGTCTTAGGGGTCTACGTCCCAGACATGTCTAAGCCCACTTATATCCGAGAGCAGTTTTGGGAGATGGTAAGGATGGTGTTAATGAAATGTAAGGAAAATGAAAATATTGTTATGTTAGGAGATTTTAATGGAAGGGTTGGGGTGAGGAGGCTTGGCTATGGATGGATACTGGGAATGTTTGGTGATGAAAGTATTAATGAGAATGGTGAAAGCCTCCTCACCGTACGTGTGGAAAGGAATCTTTTTGTGACGAACACTTTCTTTCGTCATAAGAAGATTCACATGTATGCTTGGGAAAGAGGTGATGATAGAAGCATGATAGATTTCATAACTGTGGATGAAAGAATAAGGAGCGCAGTGGTGGATACAAGGGTTTACCGGGGGTCCAACGTAGGAACGGACCACTACCTGGTCTTATGCCGAATTAGGGGTTTATTCAGACGTTGGCGGCATCGGACATCTGTGTCTACCACTGCGTTACAGCGTATAAGAATTGAGAGGTTACAAGATGAAGATTTGAAAGATAAGTACAAATAATGTAGACTGAGAGAAAATAGAAGTGATTTGGATGAGTTGTCTGTGAATGAGTTAGACTTGGAGAATGTGTAGCATAATGTTAAGAAAGGTTTAGTGGATGCAGCTACCGAAGTATGTGGTGTTAGTAAGAGAACGAATGAAAGAAAAGATAATACGTTATGGTGGGATGATGAGGTACGTATGGAAGTTGAAGCAAAGTAGAGAGCATGGATATATTTACTAGCGACCAAAGCTGGTAATTCTGGCGGTAAGAATGATGAGATTAAAAGAAAAAAGGCAGAGTTTAAACGTCTAAATAAGAGAGTAAAAGAATTAATTAGAAGGAAAAAACAAGAAAGAACGGATAAGAATGATAGAAGAATATCGGATAACTTCCAGGCAAATATTAAAATGTTCCGGAAGCTCATAAGAAATACCAAGGGACATTCAAAACAGCCTAGATTGAATGCGATACTAGACGAGAATGGCTGTATTCTGAATGATGAAGTGTTGAGTCTAAAGAGACGGAAGGAATATTTTTATGAGGAGCGACGTTTTCCCATTACAAATTATCAAATAGGTAAAATAATATAAATAGCACTAAACAAAGACACTGGAAACTTGTAAGAACTGCCAGGGGACATTCAAAACAGCCTATGATGAATGCTATAAGAGACGAGAATGGCTATATTCTGAATGATGAAGTTTTGAGTTTAAAGAGATGGAAGGAATACTTTGAAAACGTGTTTATGAGTGAGGAGACGTGTGAATTAATTAAATAGAAATTCTGAAAGAAGATGAAAGAGATGGGAGATAAGTATAGTGAAATAATGAAAGCAATGAAAAGCATGAAAGTAGGTAAGGCAGCCGGATATGATAGAGTTTCACTCGAAATGCTAAGGGCTGGAGAGGACATGGTGGCAGGCCTGCTGTACACCTTGTTTAATTTATGTTGGGAACTAAAGCGGGTACCGGGAGACTGGTGCAAGCCGTGATAGTCCCAATATATAAGGGAAAAGGGTCACAGCAAGACAGTAAAAACTACCGTGGTATCAGCCTTCTTAGCATGGTGGTAAAACTGTATTGCTAGGGTGCTAATTGAACCCCCCCGATCGGGTTCCCGCCTTGTCATGGCGGGGGGGCTTAGTAGCCGTGGCTTGGTCTCCCGCGGTGAACAAAGAGGAACCCAAATGGCTGGTCCGAGGTGGAGGGCCGGCCCGAGGTGGCAACTCCGAGTGGGCTTGGGAACCCCGCTTCGGATGTGTGTTGGTGGACTGCGGTGAGAGGTGTGTCCTCCCCACCTACCGCTGCAGCCGAGGTGGAGTCGCGGAGGAAGAGGAGTGTTGGTATGGCGATGCGCCACTCGCCCTATCCTCCGCGACTCAAACGGGGCCGCACCGTTGATGCGGTGGTGGTGGGGCTGCGGGGGGAGAGGATTGTCGGTATTGCGAGGCGCCGCTCTCCCTACCCTCCGCAGCCGAATCTTGGTTGGCGGCGGAGCCATAGACCAGATCCGCCGCTGGGGTCGGGAAGGCTAGTACTTCTAAGTGCTCGTTTTTCCTGGCCCCATGGCCTTCGCGCATCGAACGCGGGGGCGTCTGATGCGCATGTTTAACTGGAGGCCGTGGAGGAAGGCGCGCCATGTGTTCTGGTGCGCCTTACCTGTGAAGGAGAACGGGGAGGAATATTCCTCTCCCGAGGAGGTGCTGCCGTGGGGCGGCAGGCGCTGGTGGGGCTGCGGATGTGTGCGAAAGCGTTCCCGTGGCCCTGCCAATAAGCGACAAAGGTGGAACACCATGGGGTTACGCTAACAAAGCCCATCCCTTGTAAAAACTGCCATTTTCACTGAATTTTGATAGATAAAAAACACGGAACTCAAAAAATCGCTACTTACCTAAACCAAGCCGTAAATTTAGAAATAAAAACACAAATTCATTCATAGCTTGGCTGTAAATTGTCTTTTCTGTTTAAATTTTCTTGTTCTATAATGTAATTAATTGCCGCCCGTATTTAAAAATAATCTTCGTAGTAAATTTTCACCGATATATAACTAATTTTCACATAATTCGTTTACTTATAATCGTATTTTCATAGAATTTTTAAACTTTTAAAAATCTTCGATTTCTCCGCTACTTTAAGGCTTATAAGGTCCGTATCGTGTAGAAAATTCCATCTACAGTAGATATGTAGTACCACTTCTGGCTCTCTGAGTCAGAAGTGGTACAACGTTCGTCAACTCACAATACTAAAAAAAAAAGAGAAAGAAAGGTTTCGGCACGCTCTGATCACGAATCTGCGGTCTGTTTTTGCATAGGATGCACGGCTCCGGAGATGTGCAGATCAATTAACTCTCATCTAATTGATATCCAGTGCGAGTCTCCGGGGAAATTGAAAAAGTTAAAAAATACTTTTTTTAGCAATAACAGTCATTAGTTGATCATTAGTGAATGTGATTCTGTTTACTTAAATTAAGGGAAGACAAGAGCAGAAGGAAGAGATGGGATGATGGGAAGTAATGAAGCATTGTTATCTGAAGTTTGTTGGAACAAACATATTTTTAGTCACGTGTAAATACTTTTAACTTTTTGGTTCAAAATGGCACAAAATCAAAAAAAATATTAGATACATCATCGACATGGACGGATTTTACATTACATATCCTCATAAACATTTTCAATGTAGAGAAATGGCTATTCTAGACGTAAAACTATCTAATAAAAATTATGCGTTTATCGATCATTATTTGTTTCGGCCAAGTTATCCTTTCAATTATTTGTTGCCAAAAGACAAAAAAACTGTTCGATATTGCGAAACACACGTGCACGGCATTCCACATTTTGACATGACCGAAGAATTAAAATGTGCCTACAAACAAGAGAACATCATTCCCATATTAAATTGGTACATTAGAAATTTGTGCAAAGACGAAGTGAAAAGTTGACGATGAATGATAGAATTTTTAATATTGAAGAATACAAATGTCTAAAATACAATGATTTGCTACATGTCATAACTTTTAACAAACATTATGTGTGTAATAATCATATATTTGCAAAAAATAATCACAAAATTTTACATTGTTCTTGTGATGAAGTGTGGGTTTTTTTCAAGTGGTTAATGCGAAAATAAAATTTTGAATTAATCATAAATTTTGTTTGATTTTCCAAAAACATTAGTTATAGTACACAATATATATTAATTGTTTACCAACACTTTCATTTTTTAATTCACCCCTTAGAATTTTAGACATGTGTAATGTTTCACTTTATACATCCGTTCACTGCTATTGTGGCAGGACCAATTGGATGTGGGAAGTCAAAATTTTGTAACAAATTTCATAAAATCAGTTACAGAAATATGTAATTGTGATTTTAATGAGATCACATGGTGCTTTGATGAAATGCAACCTTTATATATTTGTTGCGCGGAAAACCATTCGTATTTATTGACGGTAGGAATTTGCCAAATCGTTTATCCTTTTCCAAACGATATCATTCATACCCTTCTATCGACACATCGGGGTGGTGGGGTGGGAGGGGAAAGAAGACGATTGCAAAATATCACGTAATCATCGCAACCGAAGGAATAAAAGGCACGCGCGACCGACGCGCGCCCTCTTCCCGCCGCGCTCGTCATTGGAACCACATCTCTCTTCCCGCCGCACTCGTCGTTGAAACCACACCGCTCTCTTCCCGCCGCGCTCGTTGTTGGAACCACACCGCTCAAACAATAGTGTCATAGTAGAACCGCTTTAGCCTGGAAGCAGTCGAGCTCCAGGAAACCCGCCTCACCTCGTGTGAGAAATAGTCGCACACCGCACTCTCTTCCGACGCGTCATCGGACAAGAAAGGCAGAGAGTTTACCTAGAAGAAGTTCCAGAAGTCGCAGCTATAGTGCCTGAGCAGCATAGAAGAAACACCCCGGTGAGTGAACGTTCCTAATATTTCCTGCTCGATATAATTGTGTTTAATTGTGTTAATCCGCTCCAATTTTGTTTTTTCCTAATCAAGCAGGATTCCCTTCATAGATTTGGCAAATAATAGTTTAGTTTTAGGGAAGAGCGAATGCATTGTACCGCATGCTATAGTAGACGCAAGTAGAACGCAGTAGAAGCAATCGCATATACAGTCCACTTTAGTTAATAGCTCGCGTAATAGGCTTAAGGTTCGACCGGGGAACTAGACTTCGGTAGCCTTAGGCTCGTCGCTCCACCATATATAATAATAACTATTGATCTGAGACGTGGTTCTTCACTGCTAGCCGTATGAGGATGCTCAAAGTCACTCAGCGAGCTATGGAGAGGGCTATTCTCGGAGTTTCTCTGCGTGATAGATTCAGAAATGAGGATATCCGCAGTAAAACCAGAGTGACCGACATAGCCCAACGGATTAGTAAGCTGAAGTGGCAATGGGCTGGCCATATTGCTCTAAGAACTGATAACCGATGGGGAAGAAGGATTCTCGAGTGGCAGCCTCGTACCGGTAGGCGTAGTGTATGGCGACCCCCCACTAGATGGAGTGACTACCTGGTAAGACATGCAGGAAGTCGATGGATGCAGGTGGCTCAGGACCGTGCTTTGTGGCGTTACTTGGGGGAGGCCTATGTTCAGCAGTGGACTTGTGAAGGGCTGTAATGATGATGATGGTAACTATCATCAAGGAATTCCAAATCTTCATATGTTTGACGGTGAAAACCCACATCTTGTTATTATTGATGATCTAATGAGAGAGTTCGATGGAAGAATTGTAAATATATTTACAAAAGGTAATCATCACACGAATCTCAGTGTATTTTATTTAAGACGACACATCGAAAATAAACGCTTAAAATGGCTCCACCTATTCCACCCCGCGCCCCGCTTACGACACTCGTCAATCGGTTCCTAAAATTTCAAACTCGCGCCAAATGCTCAATCGGAGGTCAACGTGCGATATACAGAAAGGAACAAGCAAGCGTCGGAGTCGCGACACACTATTATTTTTAATGTTTTTTAATATTTTGCATCATTTATTGTCTTGTTGTATAATAAAATGTAACTGTATATGTCATTGTTGTTGACGGCATGTTAGTATATCAAAAGAGAAATCAACAAAGCTTATATTTTTTAATTTATTAAAATAATAACTAAGTCATAATTTTTAAAACTGATTATATTGTATAACAGAATTTTTAACTACGTTTTTAATGATATTTTATTCCTCTTCTATTTTAGGGCCATTATGCACATTTTCTTTATTTTTCTTTTTTGTTACATTATTTGGATCCCGAATTTGTTTATAACGGTTCTACCAATTCCGGTAGCAAGCAGTGAAAATAAAATGAAAATAGTTTTTCTCAATATTATCCTTCCAAAATTGGTCATCCTTTACTATTGTTTCCACTTTGATATAATTACGTCTATACCATGCTGCCAATAAGCACGTTTGCCACCCTATAAAAAAAGCATTTAAATATTTCGGAAATATGCACCTGTCTTTGAACTTGCATGTACCAATCAGAATTTTTGTTCACCTGGATCACACCACTTTTTTATTTACAAATGACACTTTTTACTAATTATTTTAATACACTTTTTTAATTAATAGTAGAAAAAGATTAATAGTAGAAAAAGAAATAGTGAATCAGATAAGTTTTACTTAGAGCAATATAACATAATATCAGATGCGCAGCACGGATTCCATCGCGGACGCAACACGGACACTGCGCTTGCGCAATTCACCGACTATATCAACAACAATCTCAATGAGGGTAAGTTTGTCGCTGCTCTTTTTATTGATTATAAAAAGGCATTCGACACCCTGGAACACGAGGTACTACTGCGTGCGATGGATGAATGTGGTATCAGAGGTCCCATCAACCGATGGTTTAAATGCTATTTGCAAAATAGATCCTTATGTACATTGGTAGACGGAGTAACAGGGGACAATGTAAGCGTGAGTCTTGGAGTACCAACCGGATCGTTTTTCGGTCCAGTTGGGTACATTATGCATATTAATAGTGTCATTAATGTAATAAAGCATTGTAAAACGGTTATGTATGCAGACGACATGTGCCTAATGTACTCAACCAATAATATGAGTGATGCACAAAAATACATACAGGAGGACTTAGAAAACATAATTAAATGGGCACATGATAACGGTATAATTATAAATTTATCCAAAACAAAGGCTATGTATATAAGTTCACCCCACAGTAACGTCTTTAAGCAAGGTAAATTAAACATAAATATAATTGGTCATACATACGAGTGTCTACACCTCAATAAAGCTGGCTGCCAGTGCACAAACATAGATGTAGTAGATAAATACCGATACTTAGGCCTAACAGTATATGGTAGTATGAACTGGAAACTGCACGTCAAAGGTGTGTGTAATAAATTGCAATCATTACTGGGTAGATTCTTTCACTTAAGCAATTTCATGAATTGAAAAGTCTTGTACGCACTGTATTATGCACTGGCTGACTCGGTAATCAATTATGGATTGAGCAGTTATGGGCTAACATTCAAAACACAGTTAGATCGTATAAAACATTTACAAATTAGACTACTTAAGTATTTAGTAAGTAAAAAAGTAAAATTGCAGTGTAAAAAAATTATGACAAATTATTTAATATATGTAAAATACTTCCAGTGCATGAAAAGGAAGATTACCTAATTGCTTTAGAACAATATAAAATAAATAAATTTAAACAACCTATACCCATATAATATATGCAAGTTGAGAAGGGGAAATATGTGATACCACATATAAGAAACTATTATGGTAAGAGAACTAGGCAATATTTAACCCCGCTAATATTTAATAGAATAGATTTTATAAGAGATACGTCCAAAAACATAAGCACTGTAACATTAAAGGAAAGACTGAAAAATACATTCCTATGAAAAGTATAATGTAATACCTATAATAAGTATAAATTAAAGATAGAGATATTTATTGTAATAAATATACCTAAGATAAGTATGTATGTAACTAAAAATACATATTAATGTATAACAAAAGAGCGCCATTATCGCCAACAAACTGTTGCACAGTTTGGCGATGTTTATTATTATTTTAAATCTGTGTATTTTATATTAATAAAGATTTCAAAAAAAAATTAAAAATGCATTTTTTCTTGTATTATGACTTCGTCAATAGCGACCTTGTATGCAATTATGGGACATGTGATTTCAAACAGGGTGTTACTTCCTATAAAACTGTCAGGCGTTGCTCTTAAAAATGGATGATTTTTGTTTATGAATAAACGACAAGGGTCTATCTTTAGGTGTAGTAAATTTGATATTTTTTACTGTACTAGCGCAACTGTTGGTTTTGATTCTTGCAACAATCTGGAAATTGGAGGTTGCAATAATAGAAAAAAAAAACTCGTTAATGTCACTAACGATAATATAGAGCACAGTCACAGCGTCTCCATCGAATTACTGTCCTAATAGTGCGTATTGAGTTGTAAAACGACCAACGGAATGTGACCTCCACCGACGTACAAAGCCTAGGTTGAAGCAGGCAAGCTTATAGTGGATATAACAAGAGTGTGGAGTCTCGATGCCTTATCTAGATATAAGGCCAGTATATGGATGTTGTCAATATACCTATATCAGGTAGCATTTAGTCAAACTTTATGTTTTATTCCCGCAAAAAATAACTAAAATGCAGCTATAAGCAACCACGCGTAGAAAACCTAATGATTCAGTGTCATTTAACGTGGTGGAGTCATGCTGCAGTAATATTATGTATTAGCAAACATGGGCCTGCTCATGATTAAAACTACTTTTACGGATTTTATCGCGTTTATTTTTACTTTTTATTTTTAATTCCCGACGTTTCGGGCGCTTTCCAGCACCCATGGTCACGGGGGACTGAGATGACTGACGTCCCGATGTCATTGTTAAACCCGGAGTACCTTCAGCTTTTTTAATTATTGTTTAATTAAACAATAATTAAAAAAGCTGAAGGTACTCCGGGTTTAATTAAACAATAATTAAAAAAGCTGAAGGTACTCCGGGTTTAACAATGACATCGGGACGTCAGTCATCTCAGTCCCCCGTGACCATGGGTGCTGGAAAGCGCCCGAAACGTCGGGAATTAAAAATAAAAGGTAAAAATAAACGCGATAAAATCCGTAAAAGTGGTTTTAATCATGTGTAGTGTTCGCGTAAATATAAGAAATCATTATGGGCCTGCTCGTCCGGGGAAGGACCACGCTCTCACAGAATACTAGCGTAAAATAGTAGCGTAATGCTGCTGTGTTACGTGTGGTGAGTGTAGCGAACCGGAGACACTTTTTACTGGAAACGAGGTATTCCATCTTAGTCCTCACAGGTGACAACACATCTTTTTTTTATAGGATAGGGTGACAAACGAGTACACAGTCCACCTGATGGTAAGTGGTTGCTGCGGCTCATAGCATCTACATCTATCTTCGATTCGATCGATCCGCGGAAAAAAGTAGCCTATGTCACTCTGCAGCCTCATTCCCGTGGGAAAATAGAATATGTTGCAAAAGTTTGTCCCTCTTTCACGTCGCAACAGAGCGTCGGCACGGCATGAATTTTTGTAAGGGGATAGTTCGGTGGCTGTAGAGTGACATAGGCTACTTTTTTCAGCGGGAAAACATATCATTCCTGTGGGAAAATCGAATATGTTGCAAAATTAAATTCAGCTAGGTGGCGCTACCGTGATTCTACAAGACGGACGACGGTACGATGGACGAACACAGAAGGTCAGAATATCTGGATTATTATGTCTTTTTACCAAAATTAAGATAAAAAATGTATGGATCTGTATTTTTCAGGACCGGGAACAGAGCGATAAAAACATAAAATTCACCAGCTGATTTTCTTCAAACGTTTTGGTGCATTGTAATTCACAGAACAGGCGATAACCTCGCAGACGATATCGACGTCCCCCGCGAATAATCCGGTAATGACCTATTACGGGGTTTTTCATGTTATGCGTTTTTCGGCATCTAGAGGTTAAAATACACCATGTACATTTTTTCAGCATTTTTCTATCTTTATTCACGAAGATATGAAAAACTACGCGTATATTCCATAAAAATTCATTAAAATATATTTTAAAGGAATAATATGGTTTTAGATCTTTACGAAAAATAATATCAATGTGATTTGACATTAAACATTGTTACGATATTATTCGGGTAAATAGTTTTCTACCTTATTTAAGTAAGTGCCAGTACAGGCTTATTCGGGGTTTTATTAAGAAAATGATTTCCAGCTACATTCATTATCGAGTGGCCCCTTACACAACCCTTTTCTATATTGATATTACGATATTATTCGTGTAAGTTATAATAATATATCACCTGAACATAAATAGACTATTACCAATACACCACGCTCGTTTTCTTAACCTGTAAGGAGATGTACCGTCTTCGGTTATGCCTTTTGCAACGGCAAGAGCTATCGCTCCGCCCACTTCGCTCGGTCGTCCTATAATAATGTTTGTTTACCTAATATTAGTCACAGAGTCCGTTCGAGTGAAAAGTACTGCAAGTAATTATTTGATTGGTTAGGAAGTAAATTTGTGTCTTAAATACATTTGAACTAACCTATACTTTGTGAAGTGAATTATATGACAATATTGTAAAATTATGTTGCCGCGTCAGTAAAAATCACATAGTACATCCAGAAGAAAATTATTGTTCAACTTTGTCAAGGAACAAGCAGATCTTAGCAGAAAAGGTGAGTGTCTTTATATACTGTGATTACAGAAAAGGGTAATTAGATAGGTACTTCCTACCTACTTAATATTTTGTTCCGATATGCGTGTTTAACAAATTGTTAGTTATGTTATGTATATTAAAGCATAACCTAAGTGTATAGCATAAAAAATGTAAAATATAACTAGTGTAATAGTAGTACTGTAGTGAAACTGCTTTCGTGGCGTCTCCTACCGTCATTTGTAAAACGAACTTTTTTAATTCTCCGAAAAAGCAAGATAATACACCTTTTAAACTTCTAGATATTACACTTACACCAGTGAATGAACACAATTACCTATACATGACCTTGCTGCGATAACCCTTTAGTCAACAAGTGACGACCTAGAAAAAACACTAACACCAGCTAAACCTACCAGCTCTGATTGTAACATAACTAACTCAGAATTAATGCAGAAAGAACAAGAAACCACAGAAAGTTCCGATGAAAAAACGAACTACGTTTTGCAAAAATTCAAAATTGAAATAACAATTGAACCGGAATCTCCCGACACTAACAGCATTACTGTTGATAAAGCTATAGAGATAAACAACGATTCAAACAATCTATCAGATGAAGAGCAAAATGAAGGACTTAATGCAGAAAATTGTTTGATAAATGACTGTGAAATAGATACAAGTTTGCGAAATGTTATAAGCTATTATGAAGCGAAAAACAACAACAAAAATCAAAAGTCCATAAACCTTATTAAACTTAGCGAAGCCGATCAAGAGAAATTAGACGTAGAAGGAATATTTTTAAAGGATTCTGAAGAAAATTTGATAGAACAGGACATTAACAATAATATGAACTTAAACCCTTGGGATTTTATTGATCATCCAAGTCTGTTGACGAGGAACCTGACAGACTTGGCCAACATGGAACACCCATACAAGCTATCCCTGTAGAAGTGCCTGCTGTCAGTGATATAAACGAATTAACGAACCAAGTATTTGAATTCGAAAATCAAAATCAACTCCAACCAAAAAAGCTTATTAGAAAACGTAAAGGAGACCCAAGTGAATGGAGAGATAATAAGAACAAGAAACTTAAAAATTCAGGCCAAGCATATGAAGGTGCTCGTAATAAAAAACATCATGAGAAAAAGAATATTTTAAGTAATTGTGCCTGTAAAAAAGGTTGCGGGTTAAAATTCAATACGGAAGACAGTTTAGCCCTACATACTAATTTTTATAAACTTGCCAATCGAGAATTTCAATGGCAATACATTACACGACATGTTAAATCCAATGATGTTAAAAGGGTAACCGTAAATAGAAAAAGTAACCGATCTCAAACATTAAAATATTATTTTCCCCTCAAAGATGAAGAAATCCAAGTATGCAAGGTATTTTTTAAACACTCTTTCTATTACTGAGCAAATGATTTACACGGCCTTAGAAAAAATTAAAAGAGATGAAAGTTTGATCGATAAACGAGGCAGGCATCAGAATAGACCACATCAAATGAAGCTAGATACAGAAGACAGTATCAGAAATCATATTGATTTATTTCCCAAAGTAGAATCGTTAAGTAGTATCGTATGTTTAATGTTTGTTTAAATATGAATATATTCATGTATTTGTATATATATATATATATATAATATATATATATATATATATATATATATATATATATATATATATATATATATATATATATATATATATATATATATATATATATATATATATATATATATATATTTATATGTGTATATGTGTGTGTATGTAAGTATTTGAGCTGACGTATATATTTATCTTATACCCATATGTGTTGTAAAATAACAAAGTGCACACCTTATAATCATTTAGTAATCATATGTGTTTGAAACTGGCCTACTGGAAAAAATTTCATTGTGAGATAAGTAGAGCCTTTGTACAAACTTTTTATTATGATGTGTCCTCTCCCTAACTTGTGTGAACATAAATTGTGAAATAAATAAATAAAGTGTCCGGTATCATTCGTCAAGCGACAGATTCGTCTGGAATCGCTTGACGAATGGAATGGACGATATATGGAAGGAGAAACGGCTTCCACCACCAAGGTGTTTTTCCCGGATGCCGTGAGTGCATACAGGACAGGACAGGACATGGCGGGTTCTCTGAATATTTATACAGGTTCAAATGCAAGGAGAGCCCGTCATGTATCTGCGATCCAGAAAATGAAGAATCCATTATTCACCTCATAAAAGAATTAGAAACAGAAATAGAAATTAAGGTAAATAAAGAAAATGTACATAAAATCATAAGTAATAAGCATGTCAGAAATAGGTTTTTAAGTTACTGTAAAAATATAGCAAATAAGGTTGTAAATAAGAATAAATAAGAGTAGAAATAAGGGAATCTGTACAATATATATATAGAAATATATAATGTGACAGCCCATAAATATGTAGAAAAAAGGAATAGTAAAGTTAAGAAAAGTAAGTAAAAATGTACCTAGAATTAAGAAGACAAGAAAAAAGGAAAAAACCTAAAAAAAAAGAAATCAGTAAAAAAATAAATAAAAAAGAATAAAATTATACCAAAACAATGATATAACAAAAGATGGAAAAAGTCCTTGATTTCCATATGTCAGGGGAATCAGATTAAAAATAAAAAAAAACCTAACCTAACCTAACCTTTTTTTTTGCATGGGGAAATGCCTACGCATACCCGCCTCACGGGGGCAAGGACGGGTTATGTCGGACTCGCACCGACTAAAACCCCATGGTGTTCCACCTTCGTCGCATATTGGCAGGGCCACGGGAACGCTTTCGCACACATCCGCGGCCCTACCAGCGCCTGCCGCCCCATGGCAGCACCTCCTCGGGAGAGGAATATTCCTCCCCGTTCTCCATCCCAGGTAAGGTGCACCAGAACACATGGCGCGCCTTCCTCCACGGCCTCCAATTAAATATGCGCATCAGACGCCCCCGCGTCCGATGCGCGAAGGCCATGGGGTCAGGAAAAACGTGCACTTAGAAGTACTAGCCTTCCCGACCCCAGCGGTGGATCTGGTCTATGGCTCCGCCGCCAACCAAGATTCGGCTGCGGAGGATAGGGAGAGCGGCGCCTCGCAAGACCGACAATCCTCTCCCCCCGGAGCCCCATCACCACCGCATTAACGGTGCGGCCCCGTTTGAGTCGCGGAGGATAGAGCGAGTGGCGCATCGCCATACCAACACTCCTCTTCCTCCGCGACTCCACCTCGGCTGCAGCGGTAGAGGGTGCGGACACCCCTCTCGCCGCAGTCCACCAACACACATCCGAAGTGGGCTTCCCAAGCCAACTCGGAGTGGCCACCCCGGGCCGGCTCTTCACCTCGGGCCAGCCAAGTGGGTTCCTCTTTGTTCACCGCGGGAGACCAAGCCACGGCTACTAAGCCCCCCCGCCACGACAAGGCGGGAACCCGTTCGGGGGGGGGGGAACCTAACCTAACCTAACCTAACCTTTTTTTTTACGGGGGAAATCCTCATGGACTGCCTCCGCCTGGGGAAAGGAGGAGGGGTGTGCCGGACTCTTACCGGCTAAAACCACCCCGGTGTCTCCTCGCACGTGCACGCGCGGAGCCGCGGGAATCCAAATTCTTCCGCAGCCCCACACTAGTGCTGGCCCGGTCTGTACGGGCCTCGTCTCCTGCACGGGGTAGTGAGGTGTTCAACTACCCCGTGTATCACCTCAGAGGCGCGCGCCGACACCCACGCGTGCCTCCGCCTTGGGTCCATCGAATAGGGGGGCGGGGGCTTCCCCTAGTCCCTCACCCCTGGACTCATTCATGGGGCTGGAAAAGGGCGTTGTCCGCCCTTCTCCTGCGCCCGGTGCGCCTTCTGCGGCCAGGGAAGGGAGTCGAGATCTCCCTCTCCCGTTCCGCAGTTTCCTTCTGTGACATCACGTCCTCACAGAAGGACACCACTGCATCCCACGATTCTGCGCTACCGACCATCCTCTGCACCAAGGCCGACAGCGACAGATCCTCGACACGGCGCTGCTCCTCCCAAGCTACACACTCGGTGAGCGTGTGTTGCACCGTGCCCTCCCCGCAATAGACGCAGTGGTGGCACCGAGCATCCGGCTCCCTGTCTATGCGGCACAGGTACTTGCCAAAGCAGCCGTGCCCCGACAGCATCTGCGTCACCCTAAACGACAGGGAGCCGTGCCTTCTCCCGAGCCAGTTGTCGAGTACTGGCCGGATCGCCTCGACGATAGCGAGGCCGGCGGTAGGGCGCAGAAGCCTTCGCCGCCATTCCGCCACCAAGACCTGACGGAGCTCCTCTCGGCGCAGCGCGATCTGTCGCTGCACCGGCCTCGAGCCCCGTCCCCGCCGTCTTTCACGCGCTATCGATATAATGACGCGAGTACTTTCGCCTCTAGGTCCCAGGGCGGGGATCCGGCCAGGACGCAAGCCGCCTCGTAGGAAATCGTGCGATACCCGCGGATGACTTTGACGGCCATCGCCCTCTGCGGTTTGCGCAGAATGGCGAGAGTACTGGCCGTTATGTCCATCGCCCATACAGGGGCCCCATACAGGGCCATGGACCGCACGATTCCCACGTACAACCGCCTACAGGCGGCGCTCGGGCCCCCCAAGTTGGGAAGCAGCGTTGAAAGTGCGCCAGCTGCACGCATCAGCCTGGGCGCCAGCCGCCGGAAGTGGGGCCCAAATTCCCACCGGCTGTCGAGCACCAATCCCAGGCACTTCATGGTGGACTCGACAGCTATCCGGGCCCCGCTGACCACGATGTGCGATCCCGAAGGCGGCGCGCGTCCAAGGCCATGAAACACCATGGCCTCCAACTTGTAAAGGGCCACCTCCAGGCCCAGGCACCGGATGCGGTTCACCACTTGTGAAACCGCAGCCGCGGCAACCAACGCTGCTTCCCTCTGCGAGCTCCCCCGGGCAGTGACGAGCGTGTCGTCTGCATAACAGGTCAAGTCCGCGGTCGACGGGAGCTCACCTCTCAGCACCCAGTCGTAGCCGATGTTCCACAGGAGCGGTCCCAAGACCGATCCCTGTGGAACACCGCACGACATGACGCGCCGACCAGCGCTGTCACGTCCCCAATACGTGACGCATTTCTCCTCAAGGTAAGCCCCTAAACGTTAGGAATTAACCAAGAAAACTGTATAGGATTACGAGGGGCAGTTAGTTACACTATTTAAATAGAAAATTTAAAAGGAAAAGGCCACTTTTCAGCAGAGTTATAGATGAATACGTGTTTGTATTGATGAATTCACGTAAATAAGAGACTGAAAATATGAAAATTATATATATAACGTTAGGAATTAACCAAGAAAACTATATAGAATTATGCAGGGCAATTGGTTACACTATTTAAATAGAAAATTTAAAAGGAAAAGGCCAATTTTCAGCCGTGCTATAGATGAATACGTGTTTTGATTGACGAATTTAAGTAAGAAATAGACTGAAAATATGAAAATTAAATATATTACGTTACGAATTTACTGAGAAAACTATAAGGCAATGTGAAGAGCAATTAACTACACAATTTAAAGAAGATTTGAACGAAAAATACCAATTTTTGAAAAGTTATTAGCGAATTTATAGTTGAATTTATGTGATTGTATTGATTGACCACTATACCTCTGTTTAGGTAAATAGCAATTTTTTCCAGTTCTGTATGTTTTATAAAGCAAATAAGAATGCAGATGGTAGTTTCTACAATAGACGGACCTTATAAAAGCAAAAAGAGCGAAAGAAATGAAGATTTGAAAAATTTTAGGAAATTACGATTATGGGAAAACGAATTATGTGGAAATCAATATTTTAGCGGTAGAAATTTATTATAAAAACTATAGATAAATACGGGGGGCGGTTAAATACACTATTAACAAAGAAAATTTAAACGGAACAGGCCACTTTTCAGCCGAGTTACAGATGAATACGTGTTTTTATTGATGAATTCACGTAAATCAGGGACTGAAAATAAGAAAATTATATATATATATCACGTTAGGAATTAACCAAGAAAACTTTATAGGATTACGGAGGGCAGTTAGTTACACTATTTAAATCGAAAATTTAAAAGGAAAAGGCCACTTTTCAGCCGAGTTATAGATGAATACGTGTTTTTATTCATGAATTTATGTAAGAAATAGAATGAAAATATGAAAATTAAATATATAACGTTACGAATTTACTGAGAAAACTATAAGGAAATGTGAGTAGCAATTAATTTCACAATTTAAAGAAGATTTGAACGAAAAATACCAATTTTTAGAAAAGTTATTAGCGAATTAATAGTTGAATTTATGTGATTGTATTGATTGACCACTATACCTCAATTTAGGTAAATAGTGACTTTTTCCAGTTCTGTATGTTTTATAAAGCAAAAAGGAGTGCAGACGATCGTTTCTACACTAGACGGACCTAATAAAAGCAAAAAGAGCAAAAGAAATGAAGATTTGAAAAATTTTAAAAATTTTAGGAAATTACGATTATGGGAAAACGAATTATGTGGAAATCAATATTTTAGCGGTAGAAATTTATTATAAAAACTAAAGATAAATACGGAGGGCGGTTAAATACACTAATAACAAAGAAAATTTAAACGGAAAAGGCCACTTTTCAGCCGAGTTATAGTTGAATACGTGTTTTTATTGATGAATTCACGTAAATAAGAGACTGAAAATATGAAAATTATATATATTACGTTAGGAATTAACCAAGAAAACTATATAGGATTACGGAAGGCAATCAGTTACACTATTTACATAGAAAATTTAAAAGGAAAAGGTCAATTTTCAGCCGTGCTATAGATGAATACGTGTTTTTACTGATGAATTTATGTAAGAAATAGACTGAAAATATAAAAATTAAATATATAACGTTACGAATTTACTGAGAAAACTATAAGGAAATGTGAGGAGCAATTAACTTTACAATTTAAAGAAGATTTGAACGAAAAATACCAATTTTTAGAAAAGTTATTAGCGAATTTATAGTTGAATTTATGTGATTGTATTGATTGACCACTATACCTCGGTTTAGGTAAATAGTGACTTTTTCCAGTTCTGTATGTTTTAGTAAGCAAATAAGAGTGCAGACGGTCGTTTCTACACTAGACGGACCTAATAAAAGAAAAAGAGCGAAAGAAATGAAGATTTGAAAAATTTTAAAAAATTTAGGAAATTACGATTATGGGAAAACGAATTATGTGGAAATCAATATTTTAGCGGTAGAAATTTATTATAAAAACTATAGATATATACGGAAGGCGATTAAGTACACTATTAACAAAGAAAATTTAAACGGAAAAGGCCACCTTTTAGCCGCGTTTAAAGATGAATAGATGTTTTTATTGATGAATTCACGTAAATAAGAGACTGAAAATATGAAAATTATATATATAACGTGAGGAATTAACCAAGAAAACTATATAGAATGACGGAGAGCAGTTAGTTACACTATTTTAATAGAAAATTTAAATGGAAAAGGCCACTTTTCAGCCGAGTTATAGATGAATACGTGTCTTTTTTCATGAATTTATGTAAGAAATAGACTGAAAATATGAAAATTAAATATATAACGTTACGAATTTACTAAGAAAACTATAAGGAAATGTGGGAAGGAATTAACTACACAATGCAAAGACGATTTTAACAAAAAATACCAATTTTTAGAAAAGTTAATAGCGAATTTATAGTTGAATTTATGTGATTGTATTGATTGACCACTATACCTCGGTTTAGGTAAATAGTGATTTTTTCCAGTTCTGTATGTGCAGGTGGGTTTTTCTACACTAGACGAAGAAGAAGAAGAAAGAAATGAAGATTTGAAAAATTTTAAAAATTTTAGCAAATTACGATTATGGGAAAACGAATTATGTGGAAATCAATATTTTAGCGGTAGAAATTTATTAAAAAATCTATAGATAAATACGGGGGGCGGTTAAATACACTAATAACAAAGAAAATTTAAACGGAAAAGGCCACTTTTCACCCGAGTTATAGATAAATACCTGTTTTTATTGATGAATTCACGTAAATAAGAGACTGAAAATATGAAAATTATATATATAACGTTAAGAATTAACCAAGAAAACTGTATATGATTACGGGGGCAGTTAGTTACACTGTTTAAATAGAAAATTTAAAAGGAAAAGGCCACTTTTCAGCCAAGTTATAGATGAATACGTGTTTTTATTGATGAATTCACGTAAATAAGAAACTGAAAATATGAAAATTATATATATATAATTACGTTAGGAATTAACCAGGAAAACTATATAGGATTACAGGGGGCAATTAGTTACACTATTTAAATAGAAAATTTTAAAGGAAAAGGCCAATTTTCAGCCGTGCTATAGATGAATACGTGTTTTTATTGATGAATTCACGTAAATGTGACTGAAGATATGAAAATTAAATATATAACGTTAGGAATTAACCAAGAAAACTGTATAGGATTACGGGGAGCAGTTAGTTACACTATTTAAATAGAAAATTTAAAAGGAAAAGGCCACTTTTCAGCCGAGTTATAGATGAATACGTGTTTTTATTGAAGAATTCACTTAAAAAAGACTCTGAAAATATGAAAATTATATATATAACGTTAAAAATTAACCAAGAAAACTATATAGGATTATGAGGGGCCATTAAAAGGGGTCTTATATATATAATTTCGTTAGGAATTAACCAAGAAAACTATATAGAATTACGGGGATATATTAGTTACACTATTTAAATAGAAAATTTAAAAAAAAGGCCAATTTTTAGCCGTGCTATTGATGAATACGTAATTTTATTGATGAATTCACGTAAATAAGAGACTGAAAATATGAAAATTATATATATAACGTTAGGAATTAAGCAAGAAACTGTATAGGATTTCGGGGAGCAGTTAGTTACACTATTTAAATAGAAAATTCAAATGGAAAAGGCCACTTTTCAGCCGAGTTATAGATGAATACGTGTTTTTATTCATGAATTTATGTAAGAAATAGACTGAAAATATGAAAATTAAATATATAACGTTACGAATTTACTAAGAAAACTATAAGGAAATGTGGGGAGGAATTAACTACACAATTTAAAGACGATTTTAACAAAAAATACCAATTTTTAGAAAAGTTAATAGCGAATTTATAGTTGAATTTATGTGATTGTATTGATTGACCACTATACCTCGGTTTAGGTAAGTAGTGATTTTTTCCAATTCTGTATGTTCAGATGGGTTTTTTCTACACTAGACGGACCTAACAAAAGCAAAAAGAGCGAATGAAATGAAGATATGAAAAATTTTAAAAATTTTAGGAAATTACGATTATGGGAAAACGAATTATGTGGAAATCAATATTTTAGCAGTATAAATTTATTATAAAAACTTAGGAATTAATAAGGAATTAACCAAGAAAACTATATAGGATGACGGAGGGCAGTTAGTTACACTATTTTAATAGAAAATTTAAATGGAAAAGGCCACTTTTCAGCCGAGTTATGGATGAATACGTGTTTTTATTCATGAATTTATGTAAGAAATAGACTGAAAATATGAAAATTAAATATATAACGTTTCGAATTTACTGAGAAAACTATAAGGAAATGTGGGGAGCAATTAACTACACAATTTAAAGACGATTTTAACAAAAAATACCAATTTTTAGAAAAGTTAATAGCGAATTTATAGTTGAATTTATGTGATTGTATTGATTGACCACTATACCTCGGTTTAGGTAAATAAGATTTTTTCCAGTTCTGTTTGTTTTGTAAAGCAAATAAGAGTGCAGATGGTAGTTTCTACATTAGACGGACCTATAAAAGCAAAAAGAGTGAAAGAAATGAAGATTTGAAAAATTTTAAAAATTTCAGGAAATTACGATTATGGGAAAACGAATTATGTGGAAATCAATATTTTAGCGGTAGAAATTTATTATAAAAACTATAGATAAATACGGGGTGCGGTTAAATACACTAATAACAAAGAAAATTTAAACGGAAAAGGCCACTTTTCAGCCAAGTTATAGTTGAATACGTGTTTTTATTGATGAATTCACGTAAATAAGAGACTGAAAATATGAAAATTATATAAAACGTTAAAAATTAACCAAGAAAACTATATAGGACTACGAGAGGCCATTGGTTACACTATTTAAATACAAAATTTAAAAGGAAAAGGCCAATTTTCAGCCGAGTTATAGATGAATACGTGTTTTTATTGATAAATTCACGTAAATAAGTGACTGAAAATATGAAAATTATATTTATATAACGTTAGTAATTAACCAAGAAAACTGTAGAGGATTACGGAGGGCGGTTAGTTACACTATTTTAATAGAAAATTTAAATGGAAAAGGACACTTTTCAGCCGAGTTATAGATGAATACGTGTTTTTATTGATGAATTCACGTAAATAAGAGACTGAAAATATGAAAATTATATATATAACGTTAGGAATTAACCAAGAAACTGTATAGGATTTCGGGGAGCAGTTAGTTACACTATTTAAATAGAAAATTCAAATGGAAAAGGCCACTTTTCAGCCGAGTTATAGATGAATACGTGTTTTTATTCATGAATTTATGTAAGAAATAGACTGAAAATATGAAAATTAAATATATAACGTTACGAATTTACTAAGAAAACTATAAGGAAATGTGGGGAGGAATTAACTACACAATTTAAAGACGATTTTAACAAAAAATACCAATTTTTAGAAAAGTTAATAGCGAATTTATAGTTGAATTTATGTGATTGTATTGATTGACCACTATACCTCGGTTTAGGTAAGTAGTGATTTTTTCCAATTCTGTATGTTCAGATGGGTTTTTTCTACACTAGACGGACCTAACAAAAGCAAAAAGAGCGAAAGAAATGAAGATTTGAAAAATTTTAAAAATTTTAGGAAATTACGATTATGGGAAAACGAATTATGTGGAAATCAATATTTTAGCAGTATAAATTTATTATAAAAACTTAGGAATTAATAAGGAATTAACCAAGAAAACTATATAGGATGACGGAGGGCAGTTAGTTACACTATTTTAATAGAAAATTTAAATGGAAAAGGCCACTTTTCAGCCGAGTTATGGATGAATACGTGTTTTTATTCATGAATTTATGTAAGAAATAGACTGAAAATATGAAAATTAAATATATAACGTTTCGAATTTACTGAGAAAACTATAAGGAAATGTGGGGAGCAATTAACTACACAATTTAAAGACGATTTTAACAAAAAATACCAATTTTTAGAAAAGTTAATAGCGAATTTATAGTTGAATTTATGTGATTGTATTGATTGACCACTATACCTCGGTTTAGGTAAATAAGATTTTTTCCAGTTCTGTTTGTTTTGTAAAGCAAATAAGAGTGCAGATGGTAGTTTCTACATTAGACGGACCTATAAAAGCAAAAAGAGTGAAAGAAATGAAGATTTGAAAAATTTTAAAAATTTCAGGAAATTACGATTAAGGGAAAACGAATTATGTGGAAATCAATATTTTAGCGGTAGAAATTTATTATAAAAACTATAGATAAATACGGGGGGCGGTTAAATACACTAATAACAAAGAAAATTTAAACGGAAAAGGCCACTTTTCAGCCAAGTTATAGTTGAATACGTGTTTTTATTGATGAATTCACGTAAATAAGAGACTGAAAATATGAAAATTATATAAAACGTTAAAAATTAACCAAGAAAACTATATAGGACTACGAGGGGCCATTGGTTACACTATTTAAATACAAAATTTAAAAGGAAAAGGCCAATTTTCAGCCGTGCTATAGATGAATACGTGTTTTTATTCATGAATTTATGTAAGAAATAGACTGAAAATATGAAAATTAAATATCTAACGTTACGAATTTAATGAGAAAACTATAAGGAAATGTGGGGAGCAATTGACTACACAATTTAAAGACGATTTTAACAAAAAATACCAATTTTTAGAAAAGTTAATATTGAATTTATAGTTGAATTTATGTGATTGTATTGATTGACCACTATACCTCGGTTTAGGTAAATAGTGATTTTTTCCAGTTCTGTATGTTCAGATGGGTTTTTTCTACACTATACGGATGTAATAAAAGCAAAAAAAGAGAAAGAAATGAAGATTTGAAAAATTTTAAAAATTTTAGGAAATTACGATTATGGGAAAACGAATTATGTGGAAATCAATATTTTAGCGGTAGAAATTTATTATAAAAACTATAGATAAATACGGGGGGCGGTTAAATACACTAATAACAAAGAAAATTTTAACGGAAAAGGTCACTTTTCAGCCGAGTTATAGTTGAATACGTGTTTTTATTGATGAATTCACGTAAATAAGAGACTGAAAATATGAAAATTATATGTATAACGTTAGGAATTAACCAAGAAAACTGTATAGGATTACGGGGGGTAGTTAGTTACACTATTTAAATAGAAAATTTAAAAGGAAAAGGCCACATTTCAGCCGAGTTATAGATGAATACGTGTTTTTATTGATGAATTCACGTAAATAAGAGACTAAAAATATGAAAATTATATTTATATAACGTTAGTAATTAACCAAGAAAACTGTAGATTATTACGGAGGGCGGTTAGTTACACTATTTTAATAGAAAATTTAAATGGAAAAGGCCACTTTTCAGCCGAGTTATAGATGAATACGTGTTTTTATTGATGAATTCACGTAAATGTGACTGAAGATATGAAAATTAAATATATAACGTTAGGAATTAACCAAGAAAACTGTATAGGATTACGGGGAGCAGTTAGTTACACTATTTAAATAGAAAATTTAAAAGGAAAAGGCCACTTTTCAGCCGAGTTATAGATGAATACGTGTTTTTATTGAAGAATTCACTTAAAAAAGACTCTGAAAATATGAAAATTATATATATAACGTTAAAAATTAACCAAGAAAACTATATAGGATTATGAGGGGCCATTAGTTACAATATTTAAATACAAAATTTAAAAGGAAAAGGCCAATTTTCAGCCGTGCTATAGATGAATACGTGTTTTTATTGATGAATTTAAGTAAGAAATAGATTGAAAATATGAAAATTATATACATAACGTTAAAAATTAACCAAGAAAACCATATAGGATTACGAGGGGCCATTGGTTACACTATTTAAATACAAAATTTAAAAGGAAAAGACCAATTTTCAGCCGTGCTATAGATGAATACGTGTTTTTATTGATAAATTCACGTAAATAAGTGACTGAAAATATGAAAATTATATTTATATAACGTTAGTAATTAACCAAGAAAACTGTAGAGGATTACGGAGGGCGGTTAGTTACACTATTTTAATAGAAAATTTAAATGGAAAAGGACACTTTTCAGCCGAGTTATAGATGAATACGTGTTTTTATTGATGAATTCACGTAAATAAGAGACTGAAAATATGAAAATTATATATATAACGTTAGGAATTAACCAAGAAACTGTATAGGATTTCGAGGAGCAGTTAGTTACACTATTTAAATAGAAAATTCAAATGGAAAAGGCCACTTTTCAGCCGAGTTATAGATGAATACGTGTTTTTATTCATGAATTTATGTAAGAAATAGACTGAAAATATGAAAATTAAATATATAACGTTACGAATTTACTAAGAAAACTATAAGGAAATGTGGGGAGGAATTAACTACACAATTTAAAGGCGATTTTAACAAAAAATACCAATTTTTAGAAAAGTTAATAGCGAATTTATAGTTGAATTTATGTGATTGTATTGATTGACCACTATACCTCGGTTTAGGTAAATAAGATTTTTTCCAGTTCTGTTTGTTTTGTAAAGCAAATAAGAGTGCAGATGGTAGTTTCTACATTAGACGGACCTATAAAAGCAAAAAGAGTGAAAGAAATGAAGATTTGAAAAATTTTAAAAATTTCAGGAAATTACGATTATGGGAAAACGAATTATGTGGAAATCAATATTTTAGCGGTAGAAATTTATTATAAAAACTATAGATAAATACGGGGGGCGGTTAAATACACTAATAACAAAGAAAATTTAAACGGAAAAGGCCACTTTTCAGCCAAGTTATAGTTGAATACGTGTTTTTATTGATGAATTCACGTAAATAAGAGACTGAAAATATGAAAATTATATAAAACGTTAAAAATTAACCAAGAAAACTATATAGGACTACGAGGGGCTATTGGTTATACTATTTAAATACAAAATTTAAAAGGAAAAGGCCAATTTTCAGCCGTGCTATAGATGAATACGTGTTTTTATTCATGAATTTATGTAAGAAATAGACTGAAAATATGAAAATTAAATATCTAACGTTACGAATTTAATGAGAAAACTATAAGGAAATGTGGGGAGCAATTGACTACACAATTTAAAGACGATTTTAACAAAAAATACCAATTTTTAGAAAAGTTAATAGCGAATTTATAGTTGAATTTAAGTGATTGTATTGATTGAACACTATACCTCGGTTTAGGTAAATAGTGATTTTTTCCAGTTCTGTATGTTCAGATGGGTTTTTTCTACACTATACGGATGTAATAAAAGCAAAAAAAGAGAAAGAAATGAAGATTTGAAAAATTTTAAAAATTTTAGGAAATTACGATTATGGGAAAACGAATTATGTGGAAATCAATATTTCAGCGGTAGAAATTTATTATAAAAACTATAGATAAATACGGGGGGCGGTTAAATACACTAATAACAAAGAAAATTTTAACGGAAAAGGTCACTTTTCAGCCGAGTTATAGTTGAATACGTGTTTTTATTGATAAATTCACGTAAATAAGAGACTGAAAATATGAAAATTATATGTATAACGTTAGGAATTAACCAAGAAAACTGTATAGGATTACGGGGGGTAGTTAGTTACACTATTTAAATAGAAAATTTAAAAGGAAAAGACCACATTTCAGCCGAGTTATAGATGAATACGTGTTTTTATTGATGAATTCACGTAAATAAGAGACTAAAAATATGAAAATTATATTTATATAACGTTAGTAATTAACCAAGAAAACTGTAGATTATTACGGAGGGCGGTTAGTTACACTATTTTAATAGAAAATTTAAATGGAAAAGGCCACTTTTCAGCCGAGTTATAGATGAATACGTGTTTTTATTGATGAATTCACGTAAATGTGACTGAAGATATGAAAATTAAATATATAACGTTAGGAATTAACCAAGAAAACTGTATAGGATTACGGGGAGCAGTTAGTTACACTATTTAAATAGAAAATTTAAAAGGAAAAGGCCACTTTTCAGCCGAGTTATAGATGAATACGTGTTTTTATTGAAGAATTCACTTAAAAAAGACTCTGAAAATATGAAAATTATATATATAACGTTAAAAATTAACCAAGAAAACTATATAGGATTATGAGGGGCCATTAAAAGGGGTCTTATATATATAATTTCGTTAGGAATTAACCAAGAAAACTATATAGAATTACGGGGATATATTAGTTACACTATTTAAATAGAAAATTTAAAAAAAAGGCCAATTTTTAGCCGTGCTATTGATGAATACGTAATTTTATTGATGAATTCACGTAAATAAGAGACTGAAAATATGAAAATTATATATATAACGTTAGGAATTAAGCAAGAAACTGTATAGGATTTCGGGGAGCAGTTAGTTACACTATTTAAATAGAAAATTCAAATGGAAAAGGCCACTTTTCAGCCGAGTTATAGATGAATACGTGTTTTTATTCATGAATTTATGTAAGAAATAGACTGAAAATATGAAAATTAAATATATAACGTTACGAATTTACTAAGAAAACTATAAGGAAATGTGGGGAGGAATTAACTACACAATTTAAAGACGATTTTAACAAAAAATACCAATTTTTAGAAAAGTTAATAGCGAATTTATAGTTGAATTTATGTGATTGTATTGATTGACCACTATACCTCGGTTTAGGTAAGTAGTGATTTTTTCCAATTCTGTATGTTCAGATGGGTTTTTTCTACACTAGACGGACCTAACAAAAGCAAAAAGAGCGAAAGAAATGAAGATTTGAAAAATTTTAAAAATTTTAGGAAATTACGATTATGGGAAAACGAATTATGTGGAAATCAATATTTTAGCAGTATAAATTTATTATAAAAACTTAGGAATTAATAAGGAATTAACCAAGAAAACTATATAGGATGACGGAGGGCAGTTAGTTACACTATTTTAATAGAAAATTTAAATGGAAAAGGCCACTTTTCAGCCGAGTTATGGATGAATACGTGTTTTTATTCATGAATTTATGTAAGAAATAGACTGAAAATATGAAAATTAAATATATAACGTTTCGAATTTACTGAGAAAACTATAAGGAAATGTGGGGAGCAATTAACTACACAATTTAAAGACGATTTTAACAAAAAATACCAATTTTTAGAAAAGTTAATAGCGAATTTATAGTTGAATTTATGTGATTGTATTGATTGACCACTATACCTCGGTTTAGGTAAATAAGATTTTTTCCAGTTCTGTTTGTTTTGTAAAGCAAATAAGAGTGCAGATGGTAGTTTCTACATTAGACGGACCTATAAAAGCAAAAAGAGTGAAAGAAATGAAGATTTGAAAAATTTTAAAAATTTCAGGAAATTACGATTAAGGGAAAACGAATTATGTGGAAATCAATATTTTAGCGGTAGAAATTTATTATAAAAACTATAGATAAATACGGGGGGCGGTTAAATACACTAATAACAAAGAAAATTTAAACGGAAAAGGCCACTTTTCAGCCAAGTTATAGTTGAATACGTGTTTTTATTGATGAATTCACGTAAATAAGAGACTGAAAATATGAAAATTATATAAAACGTTAAAAATTAACCAAGAAAACTATATAGGACTACGAGGGGCCATTGGTTACACTATTTAAATACAAAATTTAAAAGGAAAAGGCCAATTTTCAGCCGTGCTATAGATGAATACGTGTTTTTATTCATGAATTTATGTAAGAAATAGACTGAAAATATGAAAATTAAATATCTAACGTTACGAATTTAATGAGAAAACTATAAGGAAATGTGGGGAGCAATTGACTACACAATTTAAAGACGATTTTAACAAAAAATACCAATTTTTAGAAAAGTTAATATTGAATTTATAGTTGAATTTATGTGATTGTATTGATTGACCACTATACCTCGGTTTAGGTAAATAGTGATTTTTTCCAGTTCTGTATGTTCAGATGGGTTTTTTCTACACTATACGGATGTAATAAAAGCAAAAAAAGAGAAAGAAATGAAGATTTGAAAAATTTTAAAAATTTTAGGAAATTACGATTATGGGAAAACGAATTATGTGGAAATCAATATTTTAGCGGTAGAAATTTATTATAAAAACTATAGATAAATACGGGGGGCGGTTAAATACACTAATAACAAAGAAAATTTTAACGGAAAAGGTCACTTTTCAGCCGAGTTATAGTTGAATACGTGTTTTTATTGATGAATTCACGTAAATAAGAGACTGAAAATATGAAAATTATATGTATAACGTTAGGAATTAACCAAGAAAACTGTATAGGATTACGGGGGGTAGTTAGTTACACTATTTAAATAGAAAATTTAAAAGGAAAAGGCCACATTTCAGCCGAGTTATAGATGAATACGTGTTTTTATTGATGAATTCACGTAAATAAGAGACTAAAAATATGAAAATTATATTTATATAACGTTAGTAATTAACCAAGAAAACTGTAGATTATTACGGAGGGCGGTTAGTTACACTATTTTAATAGAAAATTTAAATGGAAAAGGCCACTTTTCAGCCGAGTTATAGATGAATACGTGTTTTTATTGATGAATTCACGTAAATGTGACTGAAGATATGAAAATTAAATATATAACGTTAGGAATTAACCAAGAAAACTGTATAGGATTACGGGGAGCAGTTAGTTACACTATTTAAATAGAAAATTTAAAAGGAAAAGGCCACTTTTCAGCCGAGTTATAGATGAATACGTGTTTTTATTGAAGAATTCACTTAAAAAAGACTCTGAAAATATGAAAATTATATATATAACGTTAAAAATTAACCAAGAAAACTATATAGGATTATGAGGGGCCATTAGTTACAATATTTAAATACAAAATTTAAAAGGAAAAGGCCAATTTTCAGCCGTGCTATAGATGAATACGTGTTTTTATTGATGAATTTAAGTAAGAAATAGATTGAAAATATGAAAATTATATACATAACGTTAAAAATTAACCAAGAAAACCATATAGGATTACGAGGGGCCATTGGTTACACTATTTAAATACAAAATTTAAAAGGAAAAGACCAATTTTCAGCCGTGCTATAGATGAATACGTGTTTTTATTGATAAATTCACGTAAATAAGTGACTGAAAATATGAAAATTATATTTATATAACGTTAGTAATTAACCAAGAAAACTGTAGAGGATTACGGAGGGCGGTTAGTTACACTATTTTAATAGAAAATTTAAATGGAAAAGGACACTTTTCAGCCGAGTTATAGATGAATACGTGTTTTTATTGATGAATTCACGTAAATAAGAGACTGAAAATATGAAAATTATATATATAACGTTAGGAATTAACCAAGAAACTGTATAGGATTTCGAGGAGCAGTTAGTTACACTATTTAAATAGAAAATTCAAATGGAAAAGGCCACTTTTCAGCCGAGTTATAGATGAATACGTGTTTTTATTCATGAATTTATGTAAGAAATAGACTGAAAATATGAAAATTAAATATATAACGTTACGAATTTACTAAGAAAACTATAAGGAAATGTGGGGAGGAATTAACTACACAATTTAAAGGCGATTTTAACAAAAAATACCAATTTTTAGAAAAGTTAATAGCGAATTTATAGTTGAATTTATGTGATTGTATTGATTGACCACTATACCTCGGTTTAGGTAAATAAGATTTTTTCCAGTTCTGTTTGTTTTGTAAAGCAAATAAGAGTGCAGATGGTAGTTTCTACATTAGACGGACCTATAAAAGCAAAAAGAGTGAAAGAAATGAAGATTTGAAAAATTTTAAAAATTTCAGGAAATTACGATTATGGGAAAACGAATTATGTGGAAATCAATATTTTAGCGGTAGAAATTTATTATAAAAACTATAGATAAATACGGGGGGCGGTTAAATACACTAATAACAAAGAAAATTTAAACGGAAAAGGCCACTTTTCAGCCAAGTTATAGTTGAATACGTGTTTTTATTGATGAATTCACGTAAATAAGAGACTGAAAATATGAAAATTATATAAAACGTTAAAAATTAACCAAGAAAACTATATAGGACTACGAGGGGCTATTGGTTATACTATTTAAATACAAAATTTAAAAGGAAAAGGCCAATTTTCAGCCGTGCTATAGATGAATACGTGTTTTTATTCATGAATTTATGTAAGAAATAGACTGAAAATATGAAAATTAAATATCTAACGTTACGAATTTAATGAGAAAACTATAAGGAAATGTGGGGAGCAATTGACTACACAATTTAAAGACGATTTTAACAAAAAATACCAATTTTTAGAAAAGTTAATAGCGAATTTATAGTTGAATTTAAGTGATTGTATTGATTGAACACTATACCTCGGTTTAGGTAAATAGTGATTTTTTCCAGTTCTGTATGTTCAGATGGGTTTTTTCTACACTATACGGATGTAATAAAAGCAAAAAAAGAGAAAGAAATGAAGATTTGAAAAATTTTAAAAATTTTAGGAAATTACGATTATGGGAAAACGAATTATGTGGAAATCAATATTTCAGCGGTAGAAATTTATTATAAAAACTATAGATAAATACGGGGGGCGGTTAAATACACTAATAACAAAGAAAATTTTAACGGAAAAGGTCACTTTTCAGCCGAGTTATAGTTGAATACGTGTTTTTATTGATAAATTCACGTAAATAAGAGACTGAAAATATGAAAATTATATGTATAACGTTAGGAATTAACCAAGAAAACTGTATAGGATTACGGGGGGTAGTTAGTTACACTATTTAAATAGAAAATTTAAAAGGAAAAGGCCACATTTCAGCCGAGTTATAGATGAATACGTGTTTTTATTGATGAATTCACGTAAATAAGAGACTAAAAATATGAAAATTATATTTATATAACGTTAGTAATTAACCAAGAAAACTGTAGATTATTACGGAGGGCGGTTAGTTACACTATTTTAATAGAAAATTTAAATGGAAAAGGCCACTTTTCAGCCGAGTTATAGATGAATACGTGTTTTTATTGATGAATTCACGTAAATGTGACTGAAGATATGAAAATTAAATATATAACGTTAGGAATTAACCAAGAAAACTGTATAGGATTACGGGGAGCAGTTAGTTACACTATTTAAATAGAAAATTTAAAAGGAAAAGGCCACTTTTCAGCCGAGTTATAGATGAATACGTGTTTTTATTGAAGAATTCACTTAAAAAAGACTCTGAAAATATGAAAATTATATATATAACGTTAAAAATTAACCAAGAAAACTATATAGGATTATGAGGGGCTATTGGTTACAATATTTAAATACAAAATTTAAAAGGAAAAGGCCAATTTTCAGCCGTGCTATAGATGAATACGTGTTTTTATTGATGAATTTAAGTAAGAAATAGATTGAAAATATGAAAATTATATACATAACGTTAAAAATTAACCAAGAAAACTATATAGGATTACGAGGGGCCATTGGTTACACTATTTAAATACAAAATTTAAAAGGAAAAGACCAATTTTCAGCCGTGCTATAGATGAATACGTGTTTTTATTGATAAATTCACGTAAATAAGTGACTGAAAATATGAAAATTATATTTATATAACGTTAGTAATTAACCAAGAAAACTGTAGAGGATTACGGAGGGCGGTTAGTTACACTATTTTAATAGAAAATTTAAATGGAAAAGGACACTTTTCAGCCGAGTTATAGATGAATACGTGTTTTTATTGATGAATTCACGTAAATAAGAGACTGAAAATATGAAAATTATATATATAACGTTAGGAATTAACCAAGAAACTGTATAGGATTTCGGGGAGCAGTTAGTTACACTATTTAAATAGAAAATTCAAATGGAAAAGGCCACTTTTCAGCCGAGTTATAGATGAATACGTGTTTTTATTCATGAATTTATGTAAGAAATAGACTGAAAATATGAAAATTAAATATATAACGTTACGAATTTACTAAGAAAACTATAAGGAAATGTGGGGAGGAATTAACTACACAATTTAAAGACGATTTTAACAAAAAATACCAGTTTTTAGAAAAGTTAATAGCGAATTTATAGTTGAATTTATGTGATTGTATTGATTGACCACTATACCTCGGTTTAGGTAAGTAGTGATTTTTTCCAATTCTGTATGTTCAGATGGGTTTTTTCTACACTAGACGGACCTAACAAAAGCAAAAAGAGCGAAAGAAATGAAGATTTGAAAAATTTTTAAAATTTTAGGAAATTACGATTATGGGAAAACGAATTATGTGGAAATCAATATTTTAGCAGCATAAATTTATTATAAAAACTTAGGAATTAATAAGGAATTAACCAAGAAAACTATATAGGATTACGGATGGCAGTTAGTTACACTATTTCAATAGAAAATTTAAATGGAAAAGGCCACTTTTCAGCCGAGTTATGGATGAATACGTGTTTTTATTCATGAATTTATGTAAGAAATAGACTGAAAATATGAAAATTAAATATATAACGTTTCGAATTTACTGAGAAAACTATAAGGAAATGTGGGGAGCAATTAACTACACAATTTAAAGACGATTTTAACAAAAAATACCAATTTTTAGAAAAGTTAATAGCGAATTTATAGTTGAATTTATGTGATTGTATTGATTGACCACTATACCTCAATTTAGGTAAATAAGATTTTTTCCAGTTCTGTTTGTTTTGTAAAGCAAATAAGAGTGCAGATGGTAGTTTCTACATTAGACGGACCTATAAAAGCAAAAAGAGTGAAAGAAATGAAGATTTGAAAAATTTTAAAAATTTCAGGAAATTACGATTATGGGAAAACGAATTATGTGGAAATCAATATTTTAGCGGTAGAAATTTATTATAAAAACTATAGATAAATACGGGGGGCGGTTAAATACACTAATAACAAAGAAAATTTAAACGGAAAAGGCCACTTTTCAGCCAAGTTATAGTTGAATACGTGTTTTTATTGATGAATTCACGTAAATAAGAGACTGAAAATATGAAAATTATATAAAACGTTAAAAATTAACCAAGAAAACTATATAGGACTACGAGGGGCCATTGGTTACACTATTTAAATACAAAATTTAAAAGGAAAAGGCCAATTTTCAGCCGTGCTATAGATGAATACGTGTTTTTATTGATGAATTTAAGTAAGAAATAGATTGAAAATATGAAAATTAAATATATAAGGTTACGAATTTACTGAGAAAACTATAAGGAAATGTGAGGAGCAATTAACTTCACAATTTAAAGAAGATTTGAACGAAAAATACCAATTTTTAGAAAAGTTATTAGCGAATTTATAGTTGAATTTATGTGATTGTATTGACAGACCACTATACCTCGGTTTAGGTAAATAGTGACTTTTTCCAGTTCTGTATGTTTTATAAAGCAAATAAGAGTGCAGACGGTCGTTTCTACACTAGACAGACCTAATAAAAGCAAAAAGAGCGAAAGAAATGAAGATTTGAAAAATTTGAAAAATTTTAGCAAATTACGATTATGGGAAAACGATTTATGTGGAAATCAATATTTTAGCGGTAGAAATTTATTAAAAAAACTATAGATAAATACGAGGGGCGGTTAAATACACTAATAATAAAGAAAATATAAACGGAAAAGGCCACTTTTCAACCGAGTTATAGTTGAATACGTGTTTTTATTGATGAATTCAAGTAAATAAGAGAGTGAAAATATGAAAATTATATAAATATAACGTTAGGAATTAACCAAGAAAACTGTATAGGATTACGGGGGGCAGTTAGTAACACTATTTAAATAGAAAATTTAAAAGGAAAAGGCCACTTTTCAGCTGAGTTATAGATGAATACGTGTTTTTATTGATAAATTCACGTAAATAAGAAACTGAAAATATGAAAATTATATTTATATAACGTTAGTAATTAACCAAGAAAACTATAGAGGATTACGGAGGGCGGTTAGTTACACTATTTCAATAAAAATTTAAATGGAAAAGGACACTTTTCAGCCGAGTTATAGATGAATACGTGTTTTTATTGATGAATTCACGTAAATAAGAGACTGAAAATATGAAAATTATATATATAACGTTAGGAATTAACCAAGAAACTGTATAGGATTAAGGGGGGCAGTTAGTTACACTATTTAAATAGAAAATTTAAAAGGAAAAGGCCACTTTTCAGCCGAGTTATAGATGAATACGTGTTTTCATTGATGAATTCACGTAAAAAAGAGACTGAAAATATGAAAATTATATATATAAAGTTAAAAATTAACCAAGAAAACTATATATGATTACGAGAAGCAATTGGTTACAGTATTTAAATACAAAATTTAAAAGGAAAAGGCCAATTTTCAGCAGTGCTATAGATGAATACGTGTTTTTATTGATGAATTTAAGTAAGATATAGATTGAAAATATGAAAATTAAATATATAAGGTTACGAATTTACTGACAAAACTATAAGGAAATGTGAGGAGCAATTAACTTCACAATTTAAAGAAGATTTGAACGAAAAATACCAATTTTTAGAAAAGTTATTAGCGAATTTATAGTTGAATTTATGTGATTGTATTGATTGACCACTATACCTCGTGAAAAAGAACCAGACGGGCGGGAACGTTCGATAAAGAAACAGAAGGGAGGAATCGAGGCTTCTCTCGACCCGGCATCCTATAACGCCTACGTTGGGTTCGGGAACAACGTATGTGATCTCCGCAACGGTGTAACACACTAGGGCGATATCCTCTTTCTTTTTCAGCAAGTAGGTTCAGACGGGGATTACGGTTCTTCCGAAGTCGTCCCGGTCCCGACGCCTTAATTCTTCGATGTGGACTGTATAACTTTAGGGATGAATTACTTGGGAATAAAACAGCAATTATCTTCAAACCGTTCCGTGAGAGAGTAATCACTTTTCCCTATCATTTCCCTACACTTTTTCTTCTTATTGACTGCTGGTTTTTTCACTTTTCCCGAAGGATTTTCTTATTTTTCCGAACTATTTCCCCGAACGAATTGCAATACCATACGATGTCGTCTTCACGCACTAATGTACGTGCAGGTATCGGGCCTCGGGGTGTCCCCCATTGCCCGGGTGTCCTCATATCCCATTACTATGGGACAGTCATTAGGCCTATTTTAGGCTTGATAGCATACACGGGTTTTTCCGTAGTATAGTGGTTGTGATTTCCGCAGTTAGCCAACTACGGAAAAGGAGGTTATCTGATTGAGTCAAAGTTGGCCTTTCAGCGGCATTGTGGGTTGTTACTCAACTCTCTAATCACATATAGAGAGGAGTTCTCTTGGAAGAGGTCGCCCGTCCGGTGGCCGGGTATGCAACGGCGCAAAACCGTTGAGGTGTTCGTGTGGCCCGTTATCGGCACGGTCAAACATGCCGCGCGCTAATCGGGCCACAAAGTCGTGGATACTCTCGACCTTCAAGTCGGCCGCTATCACGTCATTCCGGACGTAGCGACCTGCTCCGACGATCGTTCTTAGAGTCAGATTCTGCTGGGCCTGTAGTCGCCGCCTCAGAGGGTCGCTGAGGAGTGCGTACCAGGCCGGTGCAGCGTAGGTGATGATGGTCCGGATATACATCTTGTATATCCGGAGCTTGGTTCTTATTGGCAGCTTGGATGCCAGGACCGGCAAGAGCGTCGCCCGCGCACATCGGGCCCGGCGGACGACGAAGTCGACGTGCGCAGTCATGCGCAGCGTCCTGTCGATCCTGCACCCAAGGTAAGTTACAGCCTTCTGGTACGCAATCTCCTGGCCGTTGAGGGTCAGCGGAGGAGGAAAATTCCTGAGACGGCGAGTGAGCAGAGCGGTCGTCTTACCAACGTTGACGACCATCCTCCACTCATCCAGCCATGGTGGCAGCAGGTCCAGCAGACGCTGCATCTTGGCAGTGGCTATGTGGGCTCTTCTGGACGAGGTGAAATAGGCGCTATCGTCCGCGAATAGTGCCAGCTCAACGTCGTCCTCCCACTCTTGAAGCCTGCCTGCCAGTGTAGGTATGTCGTTGGAGTAAGCCGCGTACAGGACTGGAGACAAACAGCTGCCCTGTGGGACGCCGGCTTTAATGGATCTTGTTGCGGATTCGGCGTCCTCTACGCAGACGTAGAACTTCCTGTCTTCCAGGAATGACGCTATTAGCCGCAATATAGCAGGAGGGACACTGGTCTGTTGTTCCAGCTTAAATAATAGTCCTACGTGCCACACCCGGTCGAACGCCTTCTCGATATCGAGAAAGACGCCCAACGATATGCGGCCACGATTGTACTCTGCCGCAAGCAGGTGCAGCACTCTTGTCAGTTGTGTAACTGTGGAGTGACCCCTCCTGAATCCGTGCTGCTCCGCCCGAAGTTGGATGCACGGACGGAGACGTCTTAGCAGCAATCTTTCGAACAGTTTAGCTATATGTGGTAATAGCGTGATCGGCCTGTAGTTGGCAGCTCTACGCCTGTCCTTCCCGGGTTTCGGCAAGACGATAATTTTGCCTTTTTTCCAGTCCTCCGGGAAGTGGGATGTCCGCAATATCCCATTGTAGAGTCGACCAAGCTCTACTATGACTCTATTGGGCAACTGTCGGAGTGCAGCGTTGGTAATCCCGTCGTGCCCCGGCGCCTTCCTTGGTTGCAGGCAGGTTACTGTCCTCCGCAATTCTGCGGGGGAGATGAACCAATCTCTTGCAAGAGGTGGCGCGGGCGACGACAGGAACTCCTGTACGCGACTTTCCTTCCGGGCATGAAGCTCCATGAACTCCGCACTTGCTGTGTTCGGCATAAATTGCTCCTCGAAGTGCTCGACTAGGATATCCGCTCTGCCCTTGGCATCGTAGCATCGTTTGCCCGTATTATCAGTTAGCGGGCAAACGGGAGGTTTAGATTTAGTCAGCTGTCGGTTTAGTCTGTAAAGCGACGCATCTTGCTCTTCCGCCTTCTCGATGCGCCGATCCCAGGCTTCGCCTCTGAAGGCCTGGACTGAAACCGACAGTTCCTCCGTTAGGGTGTTTAACTGCGTTTTGATCCTGGGACAGCGAGTACGCGCCCAGAGCTTTCTCAGCACTCTTTTGCGCTTGATCTGCACGCATATCTCACGCGGCAGATCGTCTCGCCTTGCTGTAATCGGGACGACCGTAGAAGCCGCGTGGAGGGCTTCCTTGATGTTATTAGTGATTCTAGTCGCAGCGGCCTCTACGTCGTCCGCTGTGCATATAGGTTGATGTGCTGGAGGTCTCTGCTGAAGGTATTGGCAGTAGAGCCTCCAGTCGACACGGGTTTTGAAAGCTCTAGGTGGCGTAGTCACTGCCTTTAGGCCAAGGGTTATCAGTAACGGGAGGTGCTATGAAGGGAGGTCGTACAGCACTTCTACCACTATCGGATAGTTGACGTTCCTAGTGAGCACGATGTCTAATACATCCGGGTGCCTCCTTGGGTCGGTAGGAACGTGTGTTGGTTCCTCGGGACCTAGAACGTCATACTGGTTCTTTTCAGCGTCTTCATAAAGCTCACGACCCGGTGGGGTGATCACTCTGGACCCCCACGCCGGGTGTTTGGCGTTCAGGTCCCCGGCGATGATTACTGGTGCATCGCCTTCCATTACCGTCCGGATGTCTGAGGAGCAGAATGGAGTCCCTGGCGGGCGGTAAGCTGCATAAATCCTTAGTTCCTCGCCCGCCGCCTCCATTCTTATGCCGATTGAGCGCATTGTCTGGAAAGGGGGTAGATCCAGCTCTTGGTGGACGATGTCCCTCCTCACTAGAACCGCCGTGCCTCTATAGGCGGCCCCTCGAGAGGTGACCTCGTCCCTTCTATAAATGTGGAAGTTTGGCAGCTTTATGCGCGTTTTGGGGTTCAGTATTGTTTCGCCCAGCAGTATAATATGTATGTCCTGTTGCTGGGCGACAGTGCGGAGTTCCTGCAGCTTCTGCTGTATTCCGTCCGGGTTCCAGTACATTAGGCGCAGGTTATTATCCTCCATAGTGTCTGGCCAGGAGGTTTGCCAGCGCCTTCATAATCGCTGTTACGGGATCAGAATTGCAATTTTTTAACCGTTTAATTGTCATCTGCACGCACCTAAGTACGTGTAGGTATCGGGCCCCGGGGTATACCCCATTACCCGGGTGTCATCATACCCCATTACTATGGGGCAGTCATTGTTAAGCCTATCTTGGCATGGTTGATGCTACATTAATATGTTAATGTAGCCGGATAAGAATGATTTTCCCGTAGTTCACCGACTACGGGAAAGGGAGGTAATCTATGAAGGTAGTCAAAGTTGGCCTATCAGCGGCATTGAGGGTTGTTACTCGACTCTCTAATCACATATAGAGAGGAGTTCTCTTGGAAGAGGTCGCCCGTCCGGTGGCCGGGTGTGCAACGGCGCAAAACCGTTGAGGTGTTCGTGTGGCCCGTTATCGGCACGGTCGAACATGCCGCGCGCTAAACGGGCCACAAAGTCGTAGATACTCTCGACCTTTAAGTCGGCCGCTATCACGTCATTCCGGACGTAGCGACCTGCTCCGACGATCGTTCTTAGTGTCAGGTTCTGCTGGGCCTGTAGTCGCTGCCTCAGAGGGTCGCTCAGAAGTGCGTACCAGGCCGGTGCAGCGTAAGTGATGATGGTCCGGATATACATCTTGTATATCCGGAGCTTGGTTCGTAGTGGCAGCTTGGATGCCAGGACCGGCAAGAGCGTCGCCCGCGCACATCGGGCCCGGCGGACGACGAAGTCGACGTGCGCGGTCATGCGCAGCGTCCTGTCGATCCTGCACCCAAGGTAGGTTACAGCCTTCTGGTACGCAATCTCCTGGCCGTTGAGGGTCAGCGGAGGTGGAAAATTCCTGAGACGGCGAGTGAGCAGAGCGGTCGTCTTACCAACGTTGACGACCATCCTCCACTCATCCAGCCATGGTGGCAGCAGGTCCAGCAGACGCTGCATCTTGGCAGTGGCTATGTGGGCTCTTCTGGACGAAGTGAAATAGGCGCTATCGTCCGCAAATAGCGCCAGCTCGACGTCGTCCTCCCACTCTTGAAGCCTGCCTGCCAGAGTCGGTATATCGTTGGTGTAAGCCGCGTACAGGACTGGAGACAAACAGCTGCCCTGTGGGACGCCGGCTTTGATGGATCTTGTAGCGGATTCGGCGTCCTCTACGCAGACGTAGAACTTCCTGTCTTTCAGGAAAGACGCTATTAACCGCAATATAGCAGGAGGGACACTGGTCTGTTGTTCCAGCTTATATAATAGTCCTACGTGCCACACCCGGTCGAACGCCATCTCGATATCGAGAAAGACGCCCAACGATATGCGGCCGCGATTGTACTCTGCCGCAAGCAGGTGCAGCACTCTAGTCAGTTGTGTAACTGTGGAGTGACCCCTCCTGAATCCGTGCTGCTCCGCCCGAAGTTGGATGCACGGACGGAGACGTCTTAGCAGCAATCTTTCAAACAGTTTAGCTATATGTGGTAATAGCGTGATCGGCCTGTAGTTGGCAGCTCTACGCCTGTCCTTCCCGGGTTTCGGCAAAACGATAATTTTACCTTTTTTCCAGTCCTCCGGGAAGTGGGATGTCCGCAATATCCCATTGTAGAGTCGACCAAGCTCTACTATGACTCTATTGGGCAGCTGTCGGAGTGCAGCGTTGGTAATCCCGTCGTGCCCCGGCGCCTTCCTCGGTTGCAGGCAGGCTATTGTCCTCCGCAATTCAGCGGGGGAAATGAACCAGTCTCCTGCAAGAGTGGGCGCGGGCGACGACAGAAACTCCTGCACGCGACTTTCCTTCCGGGCATGAAGCTCCATGAACTCCGCACTTGCTGTATTCGGCATAAATTGCTCCTCGAAGTGCTCGACTAGGATATCCGCTCTGCCCTTGGCATCATAACATCGTTTGCCCGTATTATCAGTCAACGGGCAAACGGGAGGTTTAGCTTTGGTTAGCTGTCGGTTTAGTCTGTAAAGCGATACGTCTTTCTCCTCCGCCTTCTGGATGCGCCGATCCCATGCGTCTCCTCTGAAGGCTTGGACTAAAACCGACAGTTCCTCCGTTAGGGTGTTCAGCTGGGTTTTGATCCTGGGACAGCGAGTACGCGCCCAGAGCTTTCTCAGCGCTCTTTTGCGCTTGATCTGCACGCATATCTCACGCGGCAGATCATCTCGCCTTGCTGTAATCGGGACGACAGTAGAAGCCGCGTGGAGGGCTTCCTTGATGTTATTGGTGATTCTAGTCGCAGCGGCCTCTACGTCGTCCGCTGTGCTAATAGGTTGGTGTGCTGGAGGTCTCTGCTGGAGGTGTTGACAGTAGAGCCTCCAGTCGACACGGGTTTTAAAAGCTCTAGGCGGCGTAGTCACTGCCTTTAGGCCAAGGGTTATCAGTAACGGGAGGTGCTGTGAAGGGAGGTCGTACACTACTTCTACCACTATCGGATAGTTGACGTTCCTAGTGAGCACGATGTCTAATACATCCGGGTGCCTCCTTGGATCTGTAGGAACGTGTGTAGGTTCCTCGGGACCTAAAACGTCATACTGGTTCTTCTCAGCATCTTCGTATAGCTCACGACCCGGTGGGGTGATCACTCTGGACCCCCACGCCGGGTGTTTGGCGTTCAGGTCCCCGGCGATGATTACTGGTGCATCGCCTTCCATCACCGTCCGGATGTCTGAGGAGCAGAATGGAGTCCCTGGCGGGCGGTATGCTGCATATATCCTTAGTTCCTCACCCGCCGCCTCCATTCTTATGCCGATTGAGCGCATTGTCTGGTAGGATGGTAGTTCCAGCTCCTGGTGGACGATGTCCCTCCTCACTAGAACCGCCGTCCCTCTGTAGGCGGCCCCTCGAGAAGTGACCTCGTCCCTTCTGTAAATGTGGTAGTTTGGCAGCTTTATGCGCGTCTTGGGGTTCAATATTGTTTCGCCCAGCAGTATAATGTGTATGTCCTGTTGCTGGGCGACAGTGCGGAGTTCCTGCAGCTTCTGCTGTATTCCGTCCGGGTTCCAGTACATTAGGCGCAAGTTATTCTCCTCCATAGTGTCGGGCCAGGAGGTTTGCCAGCGCCTTCATAATTGCTGATATTGGGTCAGTCCCGGCTCTGATGTCGGCCAGGACTTGAGTGCCGACCTCGATGGCAATGCCAACTAATCGTTGGATTGCATCGGCTGTTTCGAGGTCGGCCGTAGGTGGTCTCCTTTCTGAAGGCGTTGGTGCTGGTCTCGGGCGTTGGATTTCTAGTTTGTGGGCAGAGCGTGCTCTGTGTGAGGGTCGGGCTCTCTCTTCTGGTGGAGCCCTCTCCTGCACTCTACCCACGCCCTTGCTGGTAGTCTCCTTGATAACCTGCGCCTAAGGGGCTGTTGGTCCAGGTGTCGGGGTAGAGGTAACAGCCCGAGGAGGCTGCGACTTCTTCCTCCTGCTTCTCTCCCGCCTCCTCTTTTTTGAGGGCTGCCGTTCTGTGGCAGGATTGGCGGGAGGCTGCAGAATCGCCCCGGTGGTTGCCCTTTCCTGTTCGGGTTCCACCGTTTCCTTTTGTAGTACGGGTGGGGGGGGGGCTGGTTGTCTGCCCTTCCCCGTAACAGTGGCCCACCCGTCCTTTTGGATGGTAATGGCTTTTGGGCGGCTCTGGGGGATCCTTTTCGGGTCCTCCGGGAGTAGCCCGGGTAAGGTTATCCCCTGTCTTCGTGCAGTCCTCCTCAGGACTGGGCAGCGGCGGTCGTTTGCCGTGTGGTTCTTACCACAGTTGGCACATTTGGGTTCCTCATCCCTACCCCTAGGGCAAAGGCTTGCTATGTGCTCCCCGGCACAGCGCACACACCTCACTGGCCTGAAGCAGTTGGCAGAGGCATGCCCGAAGGCCTGGCATCTGTGGCATTGAGCTGGTCCTACCTTCCTTTGCCAGGCCTCGATGACGACTCCTCTCATATAGAGGAGTTCGTCGATGTTGTATAGGTTCTGGAGCTGCTCCAGGTTCAGGTGGTCTAATTGGGCGAAGTAGATGCAGCCAGGTCTGCCTCTACGTGGTGGAATCGCCTTGACATACTTGATTGGGAAGCCCTTTGCCCTTATGGCCTCCTCTATGTCCTTAGTATCCGTGCCCATAGGTAGCCCCCGGATGCCCACCTTCGTGGGCTTATCCTCCTCCGGGGTATAGCAATACCAGGACAGGGTTGGTGTCTCCTTGCTCAGCTCCACCATATAGCGCTGAACTGTACGGAACTCGTTGGCACTTTGCGGCGTGAACCGTACGCCTTTCCCGAACGGACGGGCATTCAAAGGGTGGCCCAACATTCTGTTGAGCTCCTTAAAATGCCTCGTCCAGTCCGGTAGGCATTCAGCTACTATCGGTGGATATCTCGCTTTTTCCTGGTCGGCAGGCTTCTCAATAGGCACTGCCACCGGTTGTGGTCTTGGCACTGCTGGTGCAGCTACCGTATGGGCATAGCTGGTAGATGGTCGTTGACCATCGTCCTGCGGAAGCCCGGACGGGTTTGTAGTAGCCACTGGCGATGATCGGCCAGCGGATGCAGCCAGGGTTGCATAGGTGGTTGACCCCCAGCTGAAGGACTCTTCGCCCCCCTGCTCATACTGAGCCGAATCTCGGCTACGGCGATCTGGTGATATAGAGCGAGGGAGGGGTTGTGGTGGAGAAGGCGACTTCAGCGGTGATCTAAGCACCTTCTTCGTTGTCACCACCTGGTGGTATATTTCATCATCAGATGAAGATGAAGTTTCGTCGGACGACTGCTGGGAGCCAATCCGTTGTCTCTTCTCGAATAGAGAGGCTTCAGTCTCGGGTGGTGTGTGGCGTCTGGCCGTTTTCTTGGCCCGCTGTTGTTGGGGCGACGGTTCCTGCCTAACCGTGTGCTCAGACACGGCTGGCGTGAGCGCGACGCTCGTTGCGGGCTCTTTCTGCGGCGAGACGGGTTTCCGCATAGGGATATGGGAGAACGCTGGCACCGTTCTGGTGCGCTCCGGGTTCATTATATCCCTAATTACAAGAGGTCTCTCCAACACTCCCTTCTTATCCGGTGGTTTTTTAGACTTGGGGGGTGGTTCCCCCTTGTCCCTACTCGACATGCTAAATTACTATCTAGCTTGCCAGTTGTAATCTACGTGGCCCTATCTATATAAATGGTGAGATTATGTAGATGACTGTCTTCACTTTGGGCACTGCCTACCCCTTTTGTCAACAAAAGGGTTAGGGGAAGTGCGACGGTGGCACTTTATGACGCGACTAGGCACTAGATGCACGCAACGCATAAAGTGCCAAGAATCACCTAGGGGCCGGTGACCTCGACGCCTCACGGAATCACGGGACTCAACGTGGGCGGAGTTTGTCGTACCGGCGGTTATTTGCAGCCACTGTAATACTGCAAGTAACGCACACCTAGGAGATCCTTAATAGCAATAAAACCCGTTCACTAAGCTACCCCCAGAGCTATACGCGAAAGTGAGCCGCGCCATTCGCGTGCCTGCGCAACTTAATTACATGAATTTGTACTATTACTCTCTCACGTTTCACTTAATTTCTTTATTCACATAAGTCATACACAAATACAAGTTATCTATTTAGATAGCACAAAACAATATCTACACCATGATATACATTATATTTTCGTATCACAAAAATCCTTTAATTTATAAAACAAAATATGCCTATTTTAATCACAAATTCAAAGTCCAAATTTCTTAAATATTTAACACAGAAAGTTAAAACAATGTTTCCCACTTGAATTTATACATATGTTAACTAATACAATAGTTTAATTTACATTTTCTCTATTTATTTCACTATTTAAAACACTTTTAAATTTCTTATACAAAACTATCATTATTTCACTTATACACAGGAATTTTCACATAAAAATAACACAGAATTCACCTTTTTAGCACGTACAATCAACCTGAAATGTTTTACAAGTCATTTTTACATAAATTGCTGAAATTACAAACATTTTAAATTTTTACATATTTGGCCTCCTAGGAGCGTGGTCAGCGTGCTTCCGTGAACTCACATTATTTGAACAACTAACTTTTCACGGCTCTCGGCTATCAGAAAAAATGAAAGTCTGAAATACACTTAATTTTAACAATATTAGGTAAATAAGTGCTTCTACATAATTTTCAAACTGTAGGAAACTATCTCTGATAAGATTCTTATCAGTTATCATGTTTCTTATCAGATAACAATCAATCATAACAAATAGGCATTTGTTTTCGTACAAAATGTATCATACTTATACAAGACAATACTTATGCAATTAACTTCCGTTAATTCTGTTTATGCACAGAGTGATCATCTCGACCGGGGAACAAATCCGATCTCTAACTTCATTTTAATATTCCTTTGAATTTACATCGTTGGAAAGACGATTTCAACCTGGGAACAAATCCGGTAACATAATTTATATCATAAATTCCCTATATGAATTTATTGAAAGATATTACTTAGAAAACAGTAAACTAGTCCGGCCTGGGAGTCGAACCCAAGACCTTCATACCATTAATTCGACATTTCTCTAAGATTTAACTAAGCATTTTCTTATCAGAACATTTCTATTGGACAATGAGTCTTTGAAAAGTTATTCGTCATCGGTTGACTTAATAAACTGAAATATTCTTATAGGCGCATCGCCAACAATCTCCCCCCCGTGCGTTAGCACCATCATTTGGGAGGCGTCGCGGGTACCAGGACTATTATTCTGGATGTAGGTCTCCTCAAGATACCTGTGCTAGTAATGACGTCAACCACTCTGGTGTGACCGTCTGGTCCCGGTAACGTTCTACTAATTTTGCCTTTCGGCCACGTATTTCGTGGCAACGAATGATCTATTATCAAAACAATATCGCCTTCTTTAGGTTCCATGAACTTTCCGTTATTACCTTTTCGCGGTATTAAGGTAGGCATGTATTCCTTCAGCCACCTTGTCCAAAAATGGTCGGCTAACCTCTGTGCAGCTTTCCAATTGAGTTGACCCGTCAGATGCCGCTCTAGAAATAATCCAGGTGGTCGATCACCACATGAGCGTCCCAGAAGAAAATGATTGGGTGTCAAACCCTCTTCAGGACTATCCATACTGAATGTTACCAGAGGCCTGGAATTTACTGTGTGCTCTGCTTCTAAAAGCAACGTATGTAGAATTTCCTCTCGTGGGCTCCTTTCTCTGAGCGTAGCGGTCAACGCAATTTTAATCGATCTTACTAACCTCTCCCAGGCGCCACCCATGTGCGGTGCTCCCGGAGGTATAAATTTCCATTTAATATATTTCTTAAATGACTCATTTTTCATGCTCTCATGGCATTCTTCGCATGCTTTCAATAATTCTTTATTCGCAGCTTTGAAATTTGTCCCGTTATCGCTGTATATAACGGCTGGTTTTCCTCTTCTGGCGATAAATCGTCTCAACGCCATTATCATTGACGCTGGTGTCAACGAGGCTGCTAATTCCAGATGTACTGCTCTGGTAGTCAGACACGTGAATAAAACACCCCAACGTTTTTCGTGTCGCCTTCCTATAGTCACACTCATAGGACCGAAATTATCTACAGCTGAGCATGTAAAAGGTGGTTCATGATGAGCTATTCTCTCCGGAGGAATATTTCCTTGTGGCACGTTCTGCGGTTTTGACCTGTATGTCCTGCACCACTGACAATGATGTGACACACTTCGTACTACATTACGTAAGTTCAAGACATAAAATTTCTGGTTCACCTCATTCATCACCGTCTGGTGATTGGCATGTCCAAAATGATGATGAACTTCTCTAATCATTATTTTAACGATTTCGTGTTTACCGTCCAATATGACAGGTTTTCTACTTTCCTCGGTCAAATTAGACTTGAAAGGTAAACGTCCATTTAAACGGAGTAAGTTATCTTCTCCTATTTCCATAGATAATTTACTTAAGCGTGAACTTCTTTCAACACTTTTGCCTGCTTTCAAGCATTTTATTTCCGAATAAAAACACTCGTCTTGAACGAACTTCCAAATTAATAATTCCGCTTTTTTCAAGAGCGCTATGTCCAACGCGCCATCGGGTCCTTTAACCGACTTTGCTAAAACTTTGTTGGAACACATAACCGACTTTTCGGTTGCGTCGTCGGGTCCTTTAACCGACTTTCTTAAACTCTTGAATTTTTCTACCGCTTGTAAGGTGCGTGTAGTTGCCCCAAGGAATTTCTTAAAGCTGCTAAATCGTCCGTAGTCGGGTAGACTTAACGGTTCTTGCTTTCTTAACGCATTTACGCCCTTTGGCGATTTTTCTTCACCTGTTTCTAAGCTTTTTATGGTGTCCACTTGTTTGGGCCATAAATCAGGACTTTTCCTGAGGAATTCAGGTCCTTGAAACCAGCGATGACTTACATCGAAGGTGGAAGGAAAATTTCTAGTGGCGTCGTCTGCCACATTTTGTGACGTTGGAACCCATCGCCATTCACATGGTTTACTGTGATCTTCGATCTCAGCCAATCGATGAGCAACGAATGGTTTAAAAGCGCGAGGATCTGACTTAATCCACGCTAACACTGTACGTGAGTCTGTCCAAAATACTCTCTCGGACATCTCGTACTTGCTCTCTTCACTAACCGAGGCAGCTAGCCTGCTGCCCATAAGAGCTGCTTGCAATTCAAGCCTTGGAATCGAAATTGGTTTCAATGGCGCTACTCTTGCCGTTGCGGCGATCAGCGTAATCCGCCTTATTCCTAGCTTGTCCGTGGTGACGTAATACACCGCGGCAGCGTATGCTTTTTCACTAGCATCCGTGAAAGTGTGTAACTCTCCCTTGCCGACGCCTTCAGCAACGGGTCTAGGTACTTCTAAATGACCTAATTTCTTCACTTCCGATATCCATTTACAAAATAACACGCGTAATTCGTGTGAAACTTCTTCATCCCAAGAGATGCCTGTCCTCCATACTTGCTGGATCAGCGACTTCCCTTGAATCGTTATGGGTGATGCGAGTCCCAAAGGATCGAAGACTGACATCACAGCGCTAGTTATCTCCCTCTTCATAGGCGGTCGTAAACCTTCCATCACCTCTTCCGGTGTGTTACGAAGACTTGTGGAGAAACTTATTATATCCCGTTTGATATTCCAAATCAAACCTAACGTGCGCTCTGTGTGCTCTTTATCTCCCAATGAAGCACTGTCGCTCTTATATTTATTTTCCATTTTACTTAAAACTTCGGGTCGGTTGCTAGCCCATCCCCTCAGTTGGAAAGAAGCATGTTTATGTAATTCATACATATCGTTTACTATCCTTTCGGCCGTCGTCACGTCGGGAAATGCCTGTAGATAGTCATCCATATAAAAATTGCTTTCCGTAGCGGAAGCTGCTTCTGGATAGATATGTGCGTTGTCCTGCGCATTCCTATTCTTTACATATATAGCGATGCATGGTGATGATGCCGCTCCAAATATGAGTGACGTCATCCTATACTCTTCCGGTGGCGCGTCACGATTGTGCCGCCATAAGAATCGAGGGCTATCCCTGTCTTCATCCCGGATTTTCGATTTGCAGGAACATTTCTTTAATGTCTGCCATTACTGCCACGCTTCCTTCTCTGAATCGTAGCAGAACTCAGAACAACGACTTCAATAAGTCCGGTCCGGTTAACAATGCATCATTGAGACAACGTCCGCCCGTCTTTGCGGCGGCGTCGAAAACTATCCTTATTTTCCTTTTTGTGGGTGAGTCACTGCGAAGTGAGGAAGGTACCACGTACGTGGGGAAATGGGAATATGGTTCGCTTTCTCTGCGTAACCATTAACGATGAGATTTTCAATTTGCTTCTCATATTCCTTCTTCAACTCGCTATTTTTGTCGAGCTTTTTTTCAATATTCAACAGGCGACTTTCAACCTGCGCTCTATTCGACGGCATGCACTCATTGTCTGTGCGCCATAACAAAGCAGTCTCGTACCTATTATTAGGTATACGACGTACCGTTTTGTTCAAAATACTTAAAGCTCGTTCTTCTGGGTCGTTCGCGGGCTTTCTAGCCGACACTCCCAGAGATTCCAAACTAAAATAATCCTTGATCAATTTATCCATATCTTCCTCCTTCTTGGCGGAAATGTGGTTAACGATCTTGATCGTTTTAATACCACCCGATATGTGACCATGTAAAACCCATCCACGTTTGGTGAGCGATGCTACAGGTAGGTTCTTACCTCCTGAAATTAATTCACGAGTAACTATGAGATGCCAATTGTTCTGACCAATTATGGTAGGTTTGGACCTCTCATACATCAACTCATCCTTAATCGGTGTCAAATGAGAACACCGTTGCAATAATTCTCGGACTGAGGAGAAAGGTTAAGTGACTTAATTGTTTGTACACTTATCTCTTCTAAGTCGCTCGAGTAAATGTCTTTTATCTTAACGTTTAAGCGATACGAACTGTCGTCGTTAATTCGCTTACCTCCCACGGCTTCGATACGTAATCCCTCTTTACGTCCGCGAGGCGCTAATTTCTGAGCCATACACTCCTCTATGAGTGTCATGGTCGATCCCTCATCCAGAAGAGCTGTTGTCTTGACCTTTCCTCTAGGTTCATACAACTCGACCGGTATAATCTTTAAGTATGCACATGCCAGTGCATTTACTGTACTAACAGTTGTGATCTGAGCATCTTTACCCTCCTCGTCCCCTTGTGGCGAGGTATTTTCATTGGGGTATCGGTGTAGCATTCGATGATGTGACATTCTACATCCCTCTACACCACATTTTTTCGCTTTGCACTCTAACCTCCTATGGTTAGGTGACAAACATTGGAAACATACTTTCGCTTTTTTGACCGCTTCCCATTTCTCGCGAATATTCATGTCCTTAAACTTGTAACAACTCACTATAGAGTGCTCCTTGTTGCATATAACACACTTATGTGTTACCCGACTTACAGGCTTGTCCTGGGTTGTCATAACCACTTGTCGGTTGTGCCCTTTATTATTTCGGCGTTCTAGACGCTCGCTTGAATTTCTTCGGCGCATATAGCGCTCGCTCACGGCACAGCTGCGTACACCTCCCTTTGCAGTGTGTACAGTTTGCTTCCTGAATTCAGGACGCTTCCTTTTTTCAGGCGCATTTTCTGTGCTTAAGGACGTTCCAAATTGTTCACTCAATAAATTTAAAAACTTGGCCATCTTCTGTAATTCTGGCTCTAAAGGATACTGAGCTCGATATTCAAACCATTTAAATTAAATCATAGTTCCGAGTTTCTCCACTATACGGCTCACTAACTCCGGTGAGTACAAATACTGTGGTTGATTCAACGCTTGTATCGTGGCAACCACGTTCGTAATACGACTTGCAAAAGATCCTATATTCCGGCAATCTTCTGCCAATCTTGGCATACGCTTTACATTCTCGATTTCGGCTAGAATGTGCATCTCAACCCTACCGAATCTTCTTTCGAGAGCGTTCATTATTTCTTCCGGTTCACACAAAGTAAATAACAGTGACTTTACCGCCTCTTTAGCGGTGCCTTTTAATGCCCTCCTAAAGGCATGCAACATTTTGCACCCCTGAAAATTGGCTTCTTGTGTCTTCAAACACCGTTTTGAAAATTATCCATTCACCCGGGTCTCCATCGAACACTGGTAATTCCTGGAGGAAATGAAGCTGGGAAGACTTATCTTTACCAGCTATTTTTATTGCACTCACAATCGCTTCGGTCAATTCTGACACCTCACTCGCGTGTGTTTTCTGTGCATTTTCTTGGTTGCGCTCGATCTCTGCCCCTTTGCGGCGTGATCCTTTACACGCTTCCTTATCAGTAATATCGGGTTGTGCTACACTAACCGGCGCGCTCATTATGGTCTGCTGAACCCAACTCCTTACGAAAGGTTCCACCTGAGTATTCCGCTCTTCATCATCCTCACTCGAGTCGATCTCCTCTTCTCGGTTGAGTCGTGCCAACTCCAATTGAGACTTGGCTAAGGCAGCAGCTGCCTGTGCTCGTTCGAGCTCTGAGCGTTCGAATTTAATCTGCGCCTCTAATTCGGCTTTCAGCCTCGCCGATAGCGATGACCTACTACCTCTCTGTGACCCTTTATCACTAGTGTGCCCGATTACTGTCCTTGACGATGCCGCTTCTTCGGTCCTTTGACCTACTTTTTCGACCACCGTTTCACTCCTGGATATAACGGATTGTTGTGCGGTGCTGGCCTGCGTACCACTGGTGTCCGTCCTGTTGCTCGTCGTTGCCATGGACGTCCCTGAGTCCCACGTGCATGTGGACGTGTCGGTGGTGGCTCCACTTGAAGGAGTTGCTCCATTTGACGCAGTAGCTGTGGTCGCTCCAGATGATTCCGCTTCTTTAGCTTTTCTTGAGAGCCCTGTCCTTGTCCTGCTCCCTTCGCTTCTCCCTGTCTGGTCTTGTGCCTTCTTCATCTTGCAGGAAGGTGATTGTTGGCCTACGGTCCCTAACTGTCCCTACGGTCCCTACAACCCCTTACCTTCTACACCCCAACCTAACACCACTACCCCTCCCCCCCTTATCTCCCAACCCTACAACCACCCTAACAGCCCTATCAGCCCTATCAATCCTGGACGGGGCCTACCGAGGTGAGCCGTCCAGGGATGGAGTCGTGCAGGAATGGAATGGAGGAAAGGTTTAGGAACTGTCCCGCCAAGGAATATGATGAAACAGTCGAGCGGTAGTGCAAGCGCAGTCTCGCTCGAGAGAACTGCTCCACCCGAAGGTGTTGTGCCAGAGCCCGACCGTTTGGCACCGTTAGGTGGTCGGGATGTATGCTGTGCTCGCCGCCCAGTTGCCGGTGACGCCTCGTCCGAGCGCCCTCCTCCGGCCGCGATGCAGTCAGGTGCCCACGCGCACCCTCGCCTGGCAGCAGCAGCGGTGGATGCTTCTTCCTGCACCCTGATGACCCGACAGGAAAATGCCGGACACGGTCGTCCGACAGGAAATGCCGAGCACGCTTGCCCGACAGGAAAATGCCAGACACGGTCGTCCGACAGGAAATGCCGAGCACGCTTGCCCGACAGGAAAAATGCCAAGCCCTGCTTGGCCACGATGAGTGCCTTCACAAGACACCTGCGCCCGGCTGCGATACGTGCCCCATGCGAGCACACGCCCGGGGCCGCAATCCCGGTTTTCTTTCTTCCGGTAGTTCCAGGTCCAGTCCTTCAGCGCTGACGTCCTGGTCTTCTGGCCTTTGGTCCCATTGCTTCAGCTCAAACCTCCGGCTTCCTTCGGTTGCTGATTTTCACTCGGCTCCGAAGGTCTTCTTTTCCACAACCAGCAGTCCACAGCTGGTTCCTTGATCCGGCTGGCGGGGTTCGGGTGGTCCTTTTAATCCGGCTCCGAAGGTCCAAATGAAAAAGAACCAGACGGGCGGGAACGTTCGATAAAGAAACAGAAGGGAGGAATCGAGGCTTCTCTCGATCCGGCCTCCTATAACGCCTATGTTGGGTTCGGGAACAACGTATGTGATCTCCGCAACGGAGTAACACACTAGGGCGATAACCTCTTTCTTTTTCAGCAAGTAGGTTCAGACGGGGATTACGGGTCTTCCGAAGTCGTCCCGATCCCGACGCCTTAATTCTTCGATGTGGACTGTATAACTTTAGGGATGAATTACTTGGGAATAAAACAGCAATTATCTTCAAACCGTTCCGTGAGAGAGTAATCACTTTTCCCTATCACTTCCCTACACTTTTTCTTCTTATTGACTGCTGGTTTTTTCACTTTTCCCGAAGGATTTTCTTATTTTTCCGAACTATTTCCCCGAACGAATTACAATAAAACCCGTTCACTAAGCTACCCCCAGAGCTATACGCGAAAGTGAGCCGCGCCATTCGCGTGCCTGCGCAACTTAATTACATGAATTTGTACTATTACTCTCTCACGTTTCACTTAATTTCTTTATTCACATAAGTCATACACAAATACAAGTTATCTATTTAGATAGCACAAAACAATATCTACACCATGATGTACATTATATTTTCGTATCACAAAAATCCTTTAATTTATAAAACAAAATATGCCTATTTTAATCACAAATTCAAAGTCCAAATTTCTTAAATATTTAACACAGAAAGTTAAAACAATGTTTCTCACTTGAATTTATACATATGTTAACTAATACAATAGTTTAATTTACATTTTCTCTATTTATTTCACTATTTAAAACACTTTTAAATTTCTTATACAAAACTATCATTATTTCACTTATACACAGGAATTTTCACATAAAAATAACACAGAATTCACCTTTTTAGCACGTACAATCAACCTGAAATGTTTTACAAGTCATTTTTACATAAATTACTGAAATTACAAACATTTTAAATTTTTACATATTTGGCCTCCTAGGGGCGTGGTCAGCGTGCTTCCGTGAACTCACACTATTTGAACAACTAACTTTGCACGGCTCTCGGCTATCAGAAAAAATGAAAGTCTGAAATACACTTAATTTTAACAATATTAGGTAAATAAGTGCTTCTACATAATTTTCAAACTGTAGGAAACTATCTCTGAAAGATTCTTATCAGTTATCATGTTTCTTATCAGATAACAATACAAGTGAATGTTTTCATTAATCAATCATAACAAATAGGCATTTGTTTTCGTACAAAACGTATCATACTTATACAAGACAATACTTATGCAATTAACTTCCGTTAATTCTGTTTATGCACAGAGTGATCATCTCGACCGGGGAACAAATCCGATCTCTAACTTCATTTTAATATTCCTTTGAATATACATCGTTGGAAAGACGATTTCAACCTGGGAACAAATCCGGTAACATAATTTATATCATAAATTCCCTATATGAATTTATTGAAAGATATTACTTAGAAAACAGTAAACTAGTCCGGCCTGGGAGTCGAACCCAAGACCTTCATACCATTAATTCGACATTTCTCTAAGATTTAACTAAGCATTTTCTTATCAGAACATTTCTATTGGACAATGAGTCTTTGAAAAGTTATTCGTCATCGGTTGACTTAATAAACTGAAATATTCTTATAGGCGCGTCGCCAACACCTCGGTTTAGGTAAATAGTGACTTTTTCCAGTTATGTATGTTTTATAAAGCAAATAAGAGTGCAGACGGTCGTTTCTACACTAGACGGACCTAATAAAAGCAAAAAGACGGAAAGAAATGAAGATTTGAAAAATTTTAAAAAATTTAGGGAATTACGATTATGGGAAAACGAATTATGTGGAAATCAATATTTTAGCGGTAGAAATTTATTATAAAAACTATAGATAAATACGGAGGGCGATTAAATACACTATTAACAAAGAAAATTTAAACGGAAAAGGCCACTTTTCAGCCGCGTTATACATGAATAGATGTTTTTATTGATGAATTCACGTAAATAAGAGACTGAAAATATGAAAATTATATATATATATATATATATATATATATATATATAACGTTAGGAATTAACCAACAAAACTATATAGGATTACGGAGGGCAGTTAGTTACACTATTTCAATAGAAAATTTAAAAGGAAAAGGCCACTTTTCAGCCGAGTTATAGATGAATACGTGTTTTTATTGATGAATTCACGTAAAAAAGAGACTGAAAATATGAAAATTATATATATAGTTACGTTAGGAATTAACCAAGAAAACTATATAGGATTACAGGGGGCTATTAGTTACACTATATAAATAGAAAATTTAAAAGGAAAAGGCCAATTTTCAGCCGTGCTATAGATGAATACGTGTTTTTATTGATGAATTCACGTAAATAAGAGATTGAAAATATGAAAATTATATATATAACGTTAGGAAGTAACCATTGAAAATTATATGTATAACGTTAAGAATTAACCAAGAAAACTGTATAGGATTACGGAGGGCAGTTAGTTACACTATTTAAATAGAAAATTTAAAAGGAAAAGGCCACTTTTCAGCCGAGTTATAGATGAATACCAGTTTTTATTGATAAATTCACGAAAATAAGAGACTGAAAATATGAAAATTATATACATAACGTTAAGAATTAACCAAGAAAACTGTATAGGATTACAGGGGGCTATTAGTTACACCATTTAAATAGAAAATTTTAAAGGAAAAGGCCAATTTTCAGCCGTGCTATAGATGAATACGTGTTTTTATTGATGAATTCACGTAAATAAGAGATTGAAAATATGAAAATTATATATATAACGTTAGGAAGTAACCATTGAAAATTATATATATAACGTTAAGAATTAACCAAGAAAACTGTATAGGATTACGGAGGGCAGTTAGTTACACTATTTAAATAGAAAATTTAAAAGGAAAAGGCCACTTTTCAGCCGAGTTATAGATGAATACCAGTTTTTATTGATAAATTCACGAAAATAAGAGACTGAAAATATGAAAATTATATACATAACGTTAAGAATTAACCAAGAAAACTGTATAGGATTACAGGGGGCTATTAGTTACACCATTTAAATAGAAAATTTTAAAGGAAAAGGCCAATTTTCAGCCGTGCTATAGATGAATACGTGTTTTTATTGATGAATTCACGTAAATAAGAGACTGATAATTGAAAATTATATATATAACGTTAAGAATTAACCAAGAAAACTGTATAGGATTACGGGGGGCAGTTAGTTACACTATTTAAATAGAAAATTTAAAAGGAAAAGGCCACGTTTTGCCCAAGTTATAGATGAATACGTGTTTTTATTGATGAATTCACGTAAATAAGAAACTGAAAATATGAAAATTATATATATAATTACGTTAGGAATTAACCAGGAAAACAATATAGGATTACAGGGGGCAGTTAGTTACACTATTTAAATAGAAAATTTTAAAGGAAAAGGCCAATTTTCAGCCGTGCTATAGATGAATACGTGTTTTTATTGATGAATTCACGTAAATAAGAGACGGAAAATATGAAAATTATATATATAACGTTAAGAATTAACCAAGAAAACTAAATAGGATTACGGAGGGCAGTTAGTTACACTATATAAATAGAAAATTTAAAAGGAAAAGGCCACTTTTCAGCCGAGTTATAGATGAATACCAGTTTTTATTAATAAATTTACGTAAATAAGAGACTGAAAATATGAAAATTATATACATAACGTTAAGAATTAACCAAGAAAACTGCATAGGATTACGGAGAGCAGTTAGTTACACCATTAAAATAGAAAATTTAAAAGAAAAGGCCACTTTTCAGCCGAGTTATAGATGAATACGTGTTTTTATTGATGAATTCACGTAAATAAGAGACTGAAAATATGAAAATTATATATATATAGTTACGTTAGGAATTAACCAAGAAAACTATATAGGATTACAGGGGGCTATTAGTTACACCATTTAAATAGAAAATTTTAAAGCAAAAGGCCAATTTTCAGCCTTGCTATAGATGAATACGTGTTTTTATTGATGAATTCACGTAAATAAGAGACTGAAAATATAAAAATTATATATATAACGTTATGAATTAACCAAGAAAACTACATGAGGTTACAAGGAGCAATTGGTTACACTATATAAATAGAAAATTTAAAAGGAAAAGGCCACTTTTCAGCCGAGTTATAGATGAATACCAGTTTTTATTGATAAATTTACGTAAATAAGAGACTGAAAATATGAAAATTATATACATAACGTTAAGAATTAACCAAGAAAACTGCATAGGATTACGGAGAGCAGTTAGTTTCACCATTAAAATAGAAAATTTAAAAGGAAAAGGCCACTTTTCAGCCAAGTTATAGATGAATACGTGTTTTTATTGATGAATTCACGTAAATAAGAGACTGAAAATATGAAAATTATATATATAGTTACGCTAGGAAATAACCAAGAAAACTATATAGGATTACAGGGGGCTATTAGTTACACCATTTAAATACAAAATTTTAAAGCAAAAGGCCAATTTTCAGCCGTGCTATAGATGAATACGTGTTTTTATTGATGAATTCACGTAAATAAGAGACTGAAAATATAAAAATTATATATTGTATAACGTTAGGAATTAACCAAGAAAACTACATGAGGTTACAAGGAGCAATTGGTTACACTATTTAAATAGAAAATTTAAAAGGAAAAGGCCAATTTTCAGCCGTGCTATAGATGAATACGTGTTTTTATTGATGAATTCACGTAAATAAGAGACTGAAAATATGAAAATTATATATATATAACGTTAAGAATCAACCAAGAAAACTGTATAGGATTATGGGGGGCAGATAGTTACACTATTTAAGTAGAAAATTTAAAAGGAAAAGGCCACTTTTCAGCCGAGTTATAGATGAATACCAGTTTTTATTGATAAATTCACGAAAATAAGAGACTGAAAATATGAAAATTATATACATAACGTTAAGAATTAACCAAGAAAACTACATAGGATTACAGGGGGCTATTAGTTACACCATTTAAATAGAAAATTTTAATGGAAAAGGCCAATTTTGAGCCGTGCTATAGATGAATACGTGTTTTTATTGATGAATTCACGTAAATAAGAGACTGAAAATTGAAAATTATATATATAACGTTAAGAATTAACCAAGAAAACTGTATAGGATTACGGGGGGCAGTTAGTTACACTATTTAAATAGAAAATTTAAAAGGAAAAGGCCACTTTTTGGCCAAGTTATAGATGAATACGTGTTTTTATTGATGAATTCACGTAAATAAGAAACTGAAAATATGAAAATTATATATATAATTACGTTAGGAATTAACCAGGAAAACTATATAGGATTACAGGGGGCTATTAGTTACACCATTTAAATACAAAATTTTAAAGCAAAAGGCCAATTTTCAGCCGTGCTATAGATGAATACGTGTTTTTATTGATGAATTCACGTAAATAAGAGACTGAAAATATAAAAATTATATATTGTATAACGTTAGGAATTAACCAAGAAAACTACATGAGGTTACAAGGAGCAATTGGTTACACTATTTAAATAGAAAATTTAAAAGGAAAAGGCCAATTTTCAGCCGTGCTATAGATGAATACGTGTTTTTATTGATGAATTCACGTAAATAAGAGACTGAAAATATGAAAATTATATATATATAACGTTAAGAATCAACCAAGAAAACTGTATAGGATTATGGGGGGCAGATAGTTACACTATTTAAGTAGAAAATTTAAAAGGAAAAGGCCACTTTTCAGCCGAGTTATAGATGAATACCAGTTTTTATTGATAAATTCACGAAAATAAGAGACTGAAAATATGAAAATTATATACATAACGTTAAGAATTAACCAAGAAAACTACATAGGATTACAGGGGGCTATTAGTTACACCATTTAAATAGAAAATTTTAATGGAAAAGGCCAATTTTGAGCCGTGCTATAGATGAATACGTGTTTTTATTGATGAATTCACGTAAATAAGAGACTGAAAATTGAAAATTATATATATAACGTTAAGAATTAACCAAGAAAACTGTATAGGATTACGGGGGGCAGTTAGTTACACTATTTAAATAGAAAATTTAAAAGGAAAAGGCCACTTTTTGGCCAAGTTATAGATGAATACGTGTTTTTATTGATGAATTCACGTAAATAAGAAACTGAAAATATGAAAATTATATATATAATTACGTTAGGAATTAACCAGGAAAACTATATAGGATTACAGGGGGCAATTAGTTACACTATTTAAATAGAAAATTTTAAAGGAAAAGGCCAATTTTCAGCCGTGCTATAGATGAATACGTGTTTTTATTGATGAATTCACGTAAATAAGAGACGGAAAATATGAAAATTATATATATAACGTTAGGAATTAACCAAGAAAACTAAATATGATTACGAAGGTCAGTTAGTTACACTATTTAAATAGAAAATTTAAAAGGAAGAGGCCACTTTTCAGCCGAGTTATAGATGAATACGTGTTTTTATTGATGAATTCACGTAAATAAGAGACTGAAAATATGAAAATTATATATATAGTTACGTTAGGAATTAATCAAGAAAACTATATCGGATTACAGGGGGCTATTAGTTACACCATATAAATAGAAAATTTTAAAGTAAAAGGCCAATTTTCAGCCGTGCTATAGATGAATACGTGTTTTTATTGATGAATTCACGTAAATAAGAGATTGAAAATATGAAAATTATATATATAATTACGTTAGGAATTAACCAAGAAAACTATATAGGATTACAGGGGGCTATTACTTACACCATTTAAATAGAAAATTTTAAAGGAAAAGGCCAATTTTCAGCCGTGCTATAGATGAATACGTGTTTTTATTGATGAATTCACGTAAATAAGAGACTGAAAATATAAAAATTATATATATATATATATATATATATATATATATATATATATATATATATATATATATATATATATATATATATATATATATATATATATATATATATATATATATATAACGTTAGGAATTAACCAAGAAAACTATATAAGGTTACAAGGAGCAATTTGTTACACTATTAAAATAGAAAATTTAAAAGGAAAAGGCCAATTTTCAGCCATGCTATAGATGAATACTTGATTTTATTGATGAATTCACGTAAATAAGAGACTGAAAATATGAAAATTATATATATAACGTTAGGAAGTAACCATTGAAAATTATATATATAACGTTAAGAATTAACCAAGAAAACTGTATAGGATTACGGAGGGCAGTTAGTTACACTATTTAAATAGAAAATTTAAAAGGAAAAGGCCACTTTTCAGCCGAGTTATAGATGAATACGTGTTTTTATTGATGAATTCACGTAAATAAGAAACTGAAAATATGAAAATTATATATATAATTACGTTAGGAATTAACCAGGAAAACAATATAGGATTACAGGGGGCAGTTAGTTACACTATTTAAATAGAAAATTTTAAAGGAAAAGGCCAATTTTCAGCCGTGCTATAGATGAATACGTGTTTTTATTGATGAATTCACGTAAATAAGAGACGGAAAATATGAAAATTATATATATAACGTTAAGAATTAACCAAGAAAACTAAAGAGGATTACGGAGGGCAGTTAGTTACACTATATAAATAGAAAATTTAAAAGGAAAAGGCCACTTTTCAGCCGAGTTATAGATGAATACCAGTTTTTATTGATAAATTTACGTAAATAAGAGACTGAAAATATGAAAATTATATACATAACGTTAAGAATTAACCAAGAAAACTGTATAGGATTACAGGGGGCTATTAGTTACACCATTTAAATAGAAAATTTTAAAGGAAAAGGCCAATTTTCAGCCGTGCTATAGATGAATACGTGTTTTTATTGGTGAATTCAAGTAAATAAGAGATTGAAAATATGAAAATTATATATATAACGTTAGGAAGTAACCATTGAAAATTATATATATAACGTTAAGAATTAACCAAGAAAACTGTATAGGATTACGGAGGGCAGTTAGTTACACTATTTAAATAGAAAATTTAAAAGGAAAAGGCCACTTTTCAGCCGAGTTATAGATGAATACCAGTTTTTATTGATAAATTCACGAAAATAAGAGACTGAAAATATGAAAATTATATACATAACGTTAAGAATTAACCAAGAAAACTGTATAGGATTACAGGGGGCTATTAGTTACACCATTTAAATAGAAAATTTTAAAGGAAAAGGCCAATTTTCAGCCGTGCTATAGATGAATACGTGATTTTATTGATGAATTCACGTAAATAAGAGACTGAAAATATGAAAATTATATATATAGTTACGTTAGGAATTAACCAAGAAAACTATATAGGATTACAGGGGGCTATTAGTTACACCATTTAAATACAAAATTTTAAAGCAAAAGGCCAATTTTCAGCCGTGCTATAGATGAATACGTGTTTTTATTGATGAATTCACGTAAATAAGAGACTGATAATATAAAAATTATATATATAACGTTAGGAATTAACCAAGAAAACTACATGAAGTTACAAGGAGCAATTGGTTACACTATTTAAATAGAAAATTTAAAAGGAAAAGGCCAATTTTCAGCCGTGCTATAGATGAATACGTGTTTTTATTGATGAATTCACGTAAATAAGAGACTGAAAATATGAAAATTATATATATAACGTTAGGAATTAACCAAGAAAACTAAATATGATTACGAAGGTCAGTTAGTTACACTATTTAAATAGAAAATTTAAAAGGAAGAGGCCACTTTTCAGCCGAGTTATAGATGAATACGTGTTTTTATTGATGAATTCACGTAAATAAGAGACTGAAAATATGAAAATTATATATATAGTTACGTTAGGAATTAATCAAGAAAACTATATCGGATTACAGGGGGCTATTAGTTACACCATATAAATAGAAAATTTTAAAGTAAAAGGCCAATTTTCAGCCGTGCTATAGATGAATACGTGTTTTTATTGATGAATTCACGTAAATAAGAGATTGAAAATATGAAAATTACATATATAATTACGTTAGGAATTAACCAAGAAAACTATATAGGATTACAGGGGGCTATTACTTACACCATTTAAATAGAAAATTTTAAAGGAAAAGGCCAATTTTCAGCCGTGCTATAGATGAATACGTGTTTTTATTGATGAATTCACGTAAATAAGAGACTGAAAATATAAAAATTATATATATATATATATATATATATATATATATATATATATATATATATATATAACGTTAGGAATTAACCAAGAAAACTATATAAGGTTACAAGGAGCAATTTGTTACACTATTAAAATAGAAAATTTAAAAGGAAAAGGCCAATTTTCAGCCATGCTATAGATGAATACTTGTTTTTATTGATGAATTCACGTAAATAAGAGACTGAAAATATGAAAATTATATATATAACGTTAGGAAGTAACCATTGAAAATTATATATAGTTAAGAATTAACCAAGAAAACTGTATAGGATTACGGAGGGCAGTTAGTTACACTATTTAAATAGAAAATTTAAAAGGAAAAGGCCACTTTTCAGCCGAGTTATAGATGAATACGTGTTTTTATTGATGAATTCACGTAAATAAGAAACTGAAAATATGAAAATTATATATATAATTACGTTAGGAATTAACCAGGAAAACAATATAGGATTACAGGGGGCAGTTAGTTACACTATTTAAATAGAAAATTTTAAAGGAAAAGGCCAATTTTCAGCCGTGCTATAGATGAATACGTGTTTTTATTGATGAATTCACGTAAATAAGAGACGGAAAATATGAAAATTATATATATAACGTTAAGAATTAACCAAGAAAACTAAAGAGGATTACGGAGGGCAGTTAGTTACACTATATAAATAGAAAATTTAAAAGGAAAAGGCCACTTTTCAGCCGAGTTATAGATGAATACCAGTTTTTATTGATAAATTTACGTAAATAAGAGACTGAAAATATGAAAATTATATACATAACGTTAAGAATTAACCAAGAAAACTGTATAGGATTACAGGGGGCTATTAGTTACACCATTTAAATAGAAAATTTTAAAGGAAAAGGCCAATTTTCAGCCGTGCTATAGATGAATACGTGTTTTTATTGATGAATTCACGTAAATAAGAGATTGAAAATATGAAAATTATATATATAACGTTAGGAAGTAACCATTGAAAATTATATATATAACGTTAAGAATTAACCAAGAAAACTGTATAGGATTACGGAGGGCAGTTAGTTACACTATTTAAATAGAAAATTTAAAAGGAAAAGGCCACTTTTCAGCCGAGTTATAGATGAATACCAGTTTTTATTGATAAATTCACGAAAATAAGAGACTGAAAATATGAAAATTATATACATAACGTTAAGAATTAACCAAGAAAACTGTATAGGATTACAGGGGGCTATTAGTTACACCATTTAAATAGAAAATTTTAAAGGAAAAGGCCAATTTTCAGCCGTGCTATAGATGAATACGTGATTTTATTGATGAATTCACGTAAATAAGAGACTGAAAATATGAAAATTATATATATAGTTACGTTAGGAATTAACCAAGAAAACTATATAGGATTACAGGGGGCTATTAGTTACACCATTTAAATACAAAATTTTAAAGCAAAAGGCCAATTTTCAGCCGTGCTATAGATGAATACGTGTTTTTATTGATGAATTCACGTAAATAAGAGACTGATAATATAAAAATTATATATATAACGTTAGGAATTAACCAAGAAAACTACATGAGGTTACAAGGAGCAATTGGTTACACTATTTAAATAGAAAATTTAAAAGGAAAAGGCCAATTTTCAGCCGTGCTATAGATGAATACGTGTTTTTATTGATGAATTCACGTAAATAAGAGACTGAAAATATGAAAATTATATATATATAGTTACGTTAGGAATTAACCAAGAAAACTATATAGGATTACAGGGGGCTATTAGTTACACCATTTAAATAGAAAATTTTAAAGCAAAAGGCCAATTTTCAGCCTTGCTATAGATGAATACGTGTTTTTATTGATGAATTCACGTAAATAAGAGACTGAAAATATAAAAATTATATATATAACGTTATGAATTAACCAAGAAAACTACATGAGGTTACAAGGAGCAATTGGTTACACTATATAAATAGAAAATTTAAAAGGAAAAGGCCACTTTTCAGCCGAGTTATAGATGAATACCAGTTTTTATTGATAAACTTACGTAAATAAAAACTGAAAATATGAAAATTATATAAATAACGTTAAGAATTAACCAAGAAAACTGCATAGGATTACGGAGAGCAGTTAGTTACACCATTAAAATAGAAAATTTAAAAGGAAAAGGCCACTTTTCAGCCAAGTTATAGATGAATACGTGTTTTTATTGATGAATTCACGTAAATAAGAGACTGAAAATATGAAAATTATATATATAGTTACGCTAGGAAATAACCAAGAAAACTATATAGGATTACAGGGGGCTATTAGTTACACCATTTAAATACAAAATTTTAGAGCAAAAGGCCAATTTTCAGCCGTGCTATAGATGAATACGTGTTTTTATTGATGAATTCACGTAAATAAGAGACTGAAAATTGAAAATTATATATATAACGTTAAGAATTAACCAAGAAAACTGTATAGGATTACGGGGGGCAGTTAGTTACACTATTTAAATAGAAAATTTAAAAGGAAAATGCCAATTTTCAGCCGTGCTATAGATGAATACGTGTTTTTATTGATGAATTCACGTAAATAAGAGACTGAAAATATGAAAATTATATATATATAACGTTAAGAATCAACCAAGAAAACTGTATAGGATTATGGGGGGCAGATAGTTACACTATTTAAGTAGAAAATTTAAAAGGAAAAGGCCACTTTTCAGCCGAGTTATAGATGAATACCAGTTTTTATTGATAAATTCACGAAAATAAGAGACTGAAAATATGAAAATTATATACATAACGTTAAGAATTAACCAAGAAAACTACATAGGATTACAGGGGGCTATTAGTTACACCATTTAAATAGAAAATTTTAATGGAAAAGGCCAATTTTGAGCCGTGCTATAGATGAATACGTGTTTTTATTGATGAATTCACGTAAATAAGAGACTGAAAATTGAAAATTATATATATAACGTTAAGAATTGACCAAGAAAACTGTATAGGATTACGGGGGGCAGTTAGTTACACTATTTAAATAGAAAATTTAAAAGGAAAAGGCCACTTTTTGGCCAAGTTATAGATGAATACGTGTTTTTATTGATGAATTCACGTAAATAAGAAACTGAAAATATGAAAATTATATATATAATTACGTTAGGAATTAACCAGGAAAACTATATAGGATTACAGGGGGCAATTAGTTACACTATTTAAATAGAAAATTTTAAAGGAAAAGGCCAATTTTCAGCCGTGCTATAGATGAATACGTGTTTTTATTGATGAATTCACGTAAATAAGAGACGGAAAATATGAAAATTATATATATATAACGTTAAGAATTAACCAAGAAAACTAAAGAGGATTACGGAGGGCAGTTAGTTACACTATATAAATAGAAAATTTAAAAGGAAAAGGCCACTTTTCAGCCGAGTTATAGATGAATACCAGTTTTTATTGATAAATTTACGTAAATAAGAGACTGAAAATATGAAAATTATATACATAACGTTAAGAATTAACCAAGAAAACTGTATAGGATTACAGGGGGCTATTAGTTACACCATTTAAATAGAAAATTTTAAAGGAAAAGGCCAATTTTCAGCCGTGCTATAGATGAATACGTGTTTTTATTGATGAATTCACGTAAATAAGAGATTGAAAATATGAAAATTATATATATAACGTTAGGAAGTAACCATTGAAAATTATATATATAACGTTAAGAATTAACCAAGAAAACTGTATAGGATTACGGAGGGCAGTTAGTTACACTATTTAAATAGAAAATTTAAAAGGAAAAGGCCACTTTTCAGCCGAGTTATAGATGAATACCAGTTTTTATTGATAAATTCACGAAAATAAGAGACTGAAAATATGAAAATTATATATATAGTTACGTTAGGAATTAACCAATAAAACTATATAGGATTACAGGGGGCTATTAGTTACACCATTTAAATAGAAAATTTTAAAGTAAAAGGCCAATTTTCAGCCGTGCTATAGATGAATACGTGTTTTTATTGATGAATTCATTTAAATAAGAGACTGAAAATATAAAAATTATATATATAACGTTAGGAATTAACCAAGAAAACTACATGAGGTTACAAGGAGCAATTGGTTACACTATATAAATAGAAAATTTAAAAGCAAAAGGCCAATTTTCAGCCGTGCTATAGATGAATACGTGTTTTTATTGATGAATTCACGTAAATAAGAGACTGATAATATAAAATTTATATATATAACGTTAGGAATTAACCAAGAAAACTACATGAGGTTACAAGGAGCAATTGGTTACACTATTTAAATAGAAAATTTAAAAGGAAAAGGCCAATTTTCAGCCGTGCTATAGATGAATACGTGTTTTTATTGATGAATTCACGTAAATAAGAGACTGAAAATATGAAAATTATATATATATATAACGTTAAGAATCAACCAAGAAAACTGTATAGGATTATGGGGGGCAGATAGTTACACTATTTAAGTAGAAAATTTAAAAGGAAAAGGCCACTTTTCAGCCGAGTTATAGATGAATACCAGTTTTTATTGATAAATTCACGAAAATAAGAGACTGAAAATATGAAAATTATATACATAACGTTAAGAATTAACCAAGAAAACTACATAGGATTACAGGGGGCTATTAGTTACACCATTTAAATCGAAAATTTTAATGGAAAAGGCCAATTTTGAGCCGTGCTATAGATGAATACGTGTTTTTATTGATGAATTCACGTAAATAAGAGACTGAAAATTGAAAATTATATATATAACGTTAAGAATTAACCAAGAAAACTGTATAGGATTACGGGGGGCAGTTAGTTACACTATTTAAATAGAAAATTTAAAAGGAAAAGGCCACTTTTTGGCCAAGTTATAGATGAATACGTGTTTTTATTGATGAATTCACGTAAATAAGAAACTGAAAATATGAAAATTATATATATAATTACGTTAGGAATTAACCAGGAAAACTATATAGGATTACAGGGGGCAATTAGTTACACTATTTAAATAGAAAATTTTAAAGGAAAAGGCCAATTTTCAGCCGTGCTATAGATGAATACGTGTTTTTATTGATGAATTCACGTAAATAAGAGACGGAAAATATGAAAATTATATATATAACGTTAGGAATTAACCAAGAAAACTAAATATGATTACGGAGGTCAGTTAGTTACACTATTTAAATAGAAAATTTAAAAGGAAGAGGCCACTTTTCAGCCGAGTTATAGATGAATACGTGTTTTTATTGATGAATTCACGTAAATAAGAGACTGAAAATATGAAAATTATATATATAGTTACGTTAGGAATTAACGAAGAAAACTATATCGGATTACAGGGGGCTATTAGTTACACCATATAAATAGAAAATTTTAAAGTAAAAGGCCAATTTTCAGCCGTGCTATAGATGAATACGTGTTTTTATTGATGAATTCACGTAAATAAGAGACTGAAAATATAAAAATTATATATATAACGTTAGGAATTAACCAAGAAAACTACATGAGTTTACATGGAGCAATTGGTTACACTATTTAAATAGAAAATTTAAAAGGAAAAGGCCAATTTTCAGCCGTGCTATAGATGAATACGTGTTTTTATTGATGAATTCACGTAAATAAGAGACTGAAAATATGAAAATTATATATATATATATATATATATATATATATATATATATATATATATATATATATATATAACGTTAAGAATCAACCAAGAAAACTGTATAGGATTATGGGGGGCAGATAGTTACACTATTTAAGTAGGAAATTTAAAAGGAAAAGGCCACTTTTCAGCCGAGTTATAGATGAATACCAGTTTTTATTGATAAATTCACGAAAATAAGAGACTGAAAATATAAAAAATTATATACATAACGTTAAGAATTAACCAAGAAAACTACAGAGGATTACAGGGGGCTATTAGTTACACCATTTACATAGAAAATTTTAATGGAAAAGGCCAATTTTGAGCCGTGCTATAGATGAATACGTGTTTTTATTGATGAATTCATGTAAATAAAAGACTGAAAATATGAAAATTATGTACATAACGTTAAGAATTAAACATGAAAACTGTATAGGATTACGAAGAGCAGTTAGTTACACCATTAAAATAGAAAATTTAAAAGGAAAAGGCCACTTCAGCCGAGTTATAGATGAATACGTGTTTTTATTGATGAATTCACGTAAATAAGAGACTGAAAATATGAAAATTATATATATAGTTACGTTAGGAATTAACCAATAAAACTATATAGGATTACAGGGGGCTATTAGTTACACCATTTAAAAAGAAAATTTTAAAGTAAAAGGCCAATTTTCAGCCGTGCTATAGATGAATACGTGTTTTTATTGATGAATTCATTTAAATAAGAGACTGAAAATATAAAAATTATATATATAACGTTAGGAATTAACCAAGAAAACTACATGAGGTTACAAGAAGCAATTGGTTACACTATATAAATAGAAAATTTAAAAGGAAAAGGCCAATTTTCAGCCGTGCTATAGATGAATACGTGTTTTTATTGATGAATTCACGTAAATAAGAGACTGAAAATATGAAAATTATATATATAATTACTTTACGAATTAACCAAGAAAACTATATAGAATTACAGGGGGCAATTAGTTACACTATTAAAATAGAAAATTTAAAAGGAAAAGGCCACTTTTCAGCCGAGTTGTAGATGAATACGTGTTTTTATTGAAGAATTCACGTAAATATGAGACTGAAAATATGAAAATTATATATATAACGTTAAGAATCAACCAAGAAAACTGTATAGAATTACGGGGGGCAGATAGTTACACTATTAAAATAGAAAATTTAAAAGGAAAAGGCCACTTTTCAGCCGTGTTATAGAAGAATACGTGTTTTTATTGATGAATTCACGTAAATATGAGACTGAAAATATGAAAATTATATATATAATTACGTTAGGAATTAACCAAGAAAACTATATAGGATTACAGGGGGCAATAAGTTACACCATTTAAATAGAAAATTTTAAAGGAAAAGGCCAATTTTCAGCCGTGCTATAGATGAATACGTGTTTTTATTGATGAATTCACGTAAATAAGAGACTGAAAATATGAAAATTATATATGTAATTACGTTAGGAATTAACCAAGAAAACTATATAGGATTACAGGGGGCTATTAGTTACACCATTTAAATAGAAAATTTTAATGGAAAAGGCCAATTTTCAGCCGTGCTATAGATGAATACGTGTTTTTATTGATGAATTCACGTAAATAAGAGACTGAAAATATGAAAATTACATATATAACGTTAAGAATTAACCAAGATAACTATATAAGGTTACAAGGAGCAATTGGTTAACACTATTTAAATAGAAAATTTAAATGGAAAAGGCCAATTTTCAGCCGTGCTATAGATGAATACGTGTTTTTATTGATGAATTCACGTAAATAAGAGACTGAAAATATAAAAATTATATATATAACGTTAGGAATTAACCAAGAAAACTACATGAGGTTACAAGGAGCAATTGGTTACACTATTTAAATAGAAAATTTAAAAGGAAAAGGCCAATTTTCAGCCGTGCTATAGATGAATACGTGTTTTTATTGATGAATTCACGTAAATAAAAGACTGAAAATATGAAAATTATGTACATAACGTTAAGAATTAACCAAGAAAACTGTATAGGATTACGAAGAGCAGTTAGTTACACCATTAAAATAGAAAATTTTAAAGGAAAAGGCCTTTTTTCAGCCGAGTTATAGATGAATACGTGTTTTTATTGATGAATTCACGTAAATAAGAGACTGAAAATATGAAAATTATATATATAGTTACGTTAGGAATTAACCAATAAAACTATATAGGATTACAGGGGGCTATTAGTTACACCATTTAAATAGAAAATTTTAAAGTAAAAGGCCAATTTTCAGCCGTGCTATAGATGAATACGTGTTTTTATTGATGAATTCACTTAAATAAGAGACTGAAAATATAAAAATTATATATATAACGTTAGGAATTAACCAAGAAAACTACATGAGGTTACAAGGAACAATTGGTTACACTTTATAAATAGAAAATTTAAAAGGAAAAGGCCAATTTTCAGCCGTGCTATAGATGAATACGTGTTTTTATTGATGAATTCACGTAAATAAGAGACTGAAAATATGAAAATTATATATATAATTACTTTACGAATTAACCAAGAAAACTATATAGAATTACAGGGGGCAATTAGTTACACTATTTAAATAGAAAATTTAAAAGGAAAAGGCCACTTTTCAGCCGAGTTGTAGATGAATACGTGTTTTTATTGATGAATTCACGTAAAAAAGAGACTGAAAATATGAAAATGATATACATAACGTTAAGAATCAACCAAGAAAACTGTATAGGATTACGGGGGGCAGATAGTTACACTATTAAAATAGAAAATTTAAAAGGAAAAGGCCACTTTTCAGCCGTGTTATAGAAGAATACGTGTTTTTATTGATGAATTCACGTAAATAAGAGACTGATAATTGAAAATTATATATATAACGTTAAGAATTAACCAAGAAAACTGTATAGGATTACGGGGGGCAGTTAGTTACACTATTTAAATAGAAAATTTAAAAGGAAAAGGCCACGTTTTGCCCAAGTTATAGATGAATACGTGTTTTTATTGATGAATTCACGTAAATAAGAAACTGAAAATATGAAAATTATATATATAATTACGTTAGGAATTAACCAGGAAAACAATATAGGATTACAGCGGGCAGTTAGTTACACTATTTAAATAGAAAATTTTAAAGGAAAAGGCCAATTTTCAGCCGTGCTATAGATGAATACGTGTTTTTATTGATGAATTCACGTAAATAAGAGACGGAAAATATGAAAATTATATATATAACGTTAAGAATTAACCAAGAAAACTAAATAGGATTACGGAGGGCAGTTAGTTACACTATATAAATAGAAAATTTAAAAGGAAAAGGCCACTTTTCAGCCGAGTTATAGATGAATACCAGTTTTTATTGATAAATTTACGTAAATAAGAGACTGAAAATATGAAAATTATATACATAACGTTAAGAATTAACCAAGAAAACTGCATAGGATTACGGAGAGCAGTTAGTTACACCATTAAAATAGAAAATTTAAAAGAAAAGGCCACTTTTCAGCCGAGTTATAGATGAATACGTGTTTTTATTGATGAATTCACGTAAATAAGAGACTGAAAATATGAAAATTATATATATATAGTTACGTTAGGAATTAACCAAGAAAACTATATAGGATTACAGGGGGCTATTAGTTACACCATTTAAATAGAAAATTTAAAAGGAAAAGGCCACTTTTCAGCCGAGTTGTAGATGAATACGTGTTTTTATTGAAGAATTCACGTAAATATGAGACTGAAAATATGAAAATTATATATATAACGTTAAGAATCAACCAAGAAAACTGTATAGGATTACGGGGGGCAGATAGTTACACTATTAAAATAGAAAATTTAAAAGGAAAAGGCCACTTTTCAGCCGTGTTATAGAAGAATACGTGTTTTTATTGATGAATTCACGTAAATATGAGACTGAAAATATGAAAATTATATATATAATTACGTTAGGAATTAACCAAGAAAACTATATAGGATTACAGGGGGCAATAAGTTACACCATTTAAATAGAAAATTTTAAAGGAAAAGGCCAATTTTCAGCCGTGCTATAGATGAATACGTGTTTTTATTGATGAATTCACGTAAATAAGAGACTGAAAATATGAAAATTATATATGTAATTACGTTAGGAATTAACCAAGAAAACTATATAGGATTACAGGGGGCTATTAGTTACACCATTTAAATAGAAAATTTTAAAGGAAAAGGCCAATTTTCAGCCGTGCTATAGATGAATACGTGTTTTTATTGATGAATTCACGTAAATAAGAGACTGAAAATATGAAAATTACATATATAACGTTAAGAATTAACCAAGATAACTATATAAGGTTACAAGGAGCAATTGGTTACACTATTTAAATAGAAAATTTAAAAGGAAAAGGCCAATTTTCAGCCGTGCTATAGATGAATACGTGTTTTTATTGATGAATTCACGTAAATAAGAGACTGAAAATATAAAAATTATATATATAACGTTAGGAATTAACCAAGAAAACTACATGAGGTTACAAGGAGCAATTGGTTACACTATTTAAATAGAAAATTTAAAAGGAAAAGGCCAATTTTCAGCCGTGCTATAGATGAATACGTGTTTTTATTGATGAATTCACGTAAATAAAAGACTGAAAATATGAAAATTATGTACATAACGTTAAGAATTAACCAAGAAAACTGTATAGGATTACGAAGAGCAGTTAGTTACACCATTAAAATAGAAAATTTTAAAGGAAAAGGCCACTTTTCAGCCGAGTTATAGATGAATACGTGTTTTTATTGATGAATTCACGTAAATAAGAGACTGAAAATATGAAAATTATATATATAGTTCGTTAGGAATTAACCAATAAAACTATATAGGATTACAGGGGGCTATTAGTTACACCATTTAAATAGAAATTTTTAAAGTAAAAGGCCAATTTTCAGCCGTGCTATAGATGAATACGTGTTTTTATTGATGAATTCACTTAAATAAGAGACTGAAAATATAAAAATTATATATATAACGTTAGGAATTAACCAAGAAAACTACATGAGGTTACAAGGAACAATTGGTTACACTTTATAAATAGAAAATTTAAAAGGAAAAGGCCAATTTTCAGCCGTGCTATAGATGAATACGTGTTTTTATTGATGAATTCACGTAAATAAGAGACTGAAAATATGAAAATTATATATATAATTACTTTACGAATTAACCAAGAAAACTATATAGAATTACAGGGGGCAATTAGTTACACTATTTAAATAGAAAATTTAAAAGGAAAAGGCCACTTTTCAGCCGAGTTGTAGATGAATACGTGTTTTTATTGATGAATTCACGTAAAAAAGAGACTGAAAATATGAAAATGATATACATAACGTTAGGAATCAACCAAGAAAACTGTATAGGATTACGGGGGGCAGATAGTTACACTATTAAAATAGAAAATTTAAAAGGAAAAGGCCACTTTTCAGCCGTGTTATAGAAGAATACGTGTTTTTATTGATGAATTCACGTAAATAAGAGACTGATAATTGAAAATTATATATATAACGTTAAGAATTAACCAAGAAAACTGTATAGGATTACGGGGGGCAGTTAGTTACACTATTTAAATAGAAAATTTAAAAGAAAAAGGCCACGTTTTGCCCAAGTTATAGATGAATACGTAAATAAGAAACTGAAAATATGAAAATTATATATATAATTACGTTAGGAATTAACCAGGAAAACAATATAGGATTACAGGGGGCAGTTAGTTACACTATTTAAATAGAAAATTTTAAAGGAAAAGGCCAATTTTCAGCCGTGCTATAGATGAATACGTGTTTTTATTGATGAATTCACGTAAATAAGAGACGGAAAATATGAAAATTATATATATAACGTTAAGAATTAACCAAGAAAACTAAATAGGATTACGTAGGGCAGTTAGTTACACTATATAAATAGAAAATTTAAAAGGAAAAGGCCACTTTTCAGCCGAGTTATAGATGAATACCAGTTTTTATTGATAAATTTACGTAAATAAGAGACTGAAAATATGAAAATTATATACATAACGTTAAGAATTAACCAAGAAAACTGCATAGGATTACGGAGAGCAGTTAGTTACACCATTAAAATAGAAAATTTAAAAGAAAAGGCCACTTTTCAGCCGAGTTATAGATGAATACGTGTTTTTATTGATGAATTCACGTAAATAAGAGACTGAAAATATGAAAATTATATATATATAGTTACGTTAGGAATTAACCAAGAAAACTATATAGGATTACAGGGGGCTATTAGTTACACCATTTAAATAGAAAATTTTAAAGCAAAAGGCCAATTTTCAGCCTTGCTATAGATGAATACGTGTTTTTATTGATGAATTCACGTAAATAAGAGACTGATAATATAAAAATTATATATATAACGTTATGAATTAACCAAGAAAACTACATGAGGTTACAAGGAGCAATTGGTTACACTATATAAATAGAAAATTTAAAAGGAAAAGGCCACTTTTCAGCCGAGTTATAGATGAATACCAGTTTTTATTGATAAATTTACGTAAATAAGAGACTGAAAATATGAAAATTATATACATAACGTTAAGAATTAACCAAGAAAACTGTATAGGATTACGAAGAGCAGTTAGTTACACCATTAAAATAGAAAATTTTAAAGGAAAAGGCCACTTTTCAGCCGAGTTATAGATGAATACGTGTTTTTATTGATGAATTCACGTAAATAAGAGACTGAAAATATGAAAATTATATATATAGTTCGTTAGGAATTAACCAATAAAACTATATAGGATTACAGGGGGCTATTAGTTACACCATTTAAATAGAAATTTTTAAAGTAAAAGGCCAATTTTCAGCCGTGCTATAGATGAATACGTGTTTTTATTGATGAATTCACTTAAATAAGAGACTGAAAATATAAAAATTATATATATAACGTTAGGAATTAACCAAGAAAACTACATGAGGTTACAAGGAACAATTGGTTACACTTTATAAATAGAAAATTTAAAAGGAAAAGGCCAATTTTCAGCCGTGCTATAGATGAATACGTGTTTTTATTGATGAATTCACGTAAATAAGAGACTGAAAATATGAAAATTATATATATAATTACTTTACGAATTAACCAAGAAAACTATATAGAATTACAGGGGGCAATTAGTTACACTATTTAAATAGAAAATTTAAAAGGAAAAGGCCACTTTTCAGCCGAGTTGTAGATGAATACGTGTTTTTATTGATGAATTCACGTAAAAAAGAGACTGAAAATATGAAAATGATATACATAACGTTAGGAATCAACCAAGAAAACTGTATAGGATTACGGGGGGCAGATAGTTACACTATTAAAATAGAAAATTTAAAAGGAAAAGGCCACTTTTCAGCCGTGTTATAGAAGAATACGTGTTTTTATTGATGAATTCACGTAAATAAGAGACTGATAATTGAAAATTATATATATAACGTTAAGAATTAACCAAGAAAACTGTATAGGATTACGGGGGGCAGTTAGTTACACTATTTAAATAGAAAATTTAAAAGAAAAAGGCCACGTTTTGCCCAAGTTATAGATGAATACGTGTTTTTATTGATGAATTCACGTAAATAAGAAACTGAAAATATGAAAATTATATATATAATTACGTTAGGAATTAACCAGGAAAACTATATAGGATTACAGGGGGCAATTAGTTACACTATTTAAATAGAAAATTTTAAAGGAAAAGGCCAATTTTCAGCCGTGCTATAGATGAATACGTGTTTTTATTGATGAATTCACGTAAATAAGAGACGGAAAATATGAAAATTATATATATAACGTTAGGAATTAACCAAGAAAACTAAATATGATTACGAAGGTCAGTTAGTTACACTATTTAAATAGAAAATTTAAAAGGAAGAGGCCACTTTTCAGCCGAGTTATAGATGAATACGTGTTTTTATTGATGAATTCACGTAAATAAGAGACTGAAAATATGAAAATTATATATATAGTTACGTTAGGAATTAACCAAGAAAACTATATCGGATTACAGGGGGCTATTAGTTACACCATATAAATAGAAAATTTTAAAGTAAAAGGCCAATTTTCAGCCGTGCTATAGATGAATACGTGTTTTTATTGATGAATTCACGTAAATAAGAGATTGAAAATATGAAATTTATATATATAACGTGAGGAAGTTACCATTGAAAATTATATATATAACGTTAAGAATTAACCAAGAAAACTGTATAGGATTACGGAGGGCAGTTAGTTACACTATTTAAATAGAAAATTTAAAAGGAAAAGGCCACTTTTCAGCCGAGTTATAGATGAATACGTGTTTTTATTGATGAATTCACGTAAATAAGAAACTGAAAATATGAAAATTATATATATAATTACGTTAGGAATTAACCAGGAAAACAATATAGGATTACAGGGGGCAGTTAGTTACACTATTTAAATAGAAAATTTTAAAGGAAAAGGCCAATTTTCAGCCGTGCTATAGATGAATACGTGTTTTTATTGATGAATTCACGTAAATAAGAGACGGAAAATATGAAAATTATATATATAACGTTAAGAATTAACCAAGAAAACTAAAGAGGATTACGGAGGGCAGTTAGTTACACTATATAAATAGAAAATTTAAAAGGAAAAGGCCACTTTTCAGCCGAGTTATAGATGAATACCAGTTTTTATTGATAAATTTACGTAAATAAGAGACTGAAAATATGAAAATTATATACATAACGTTAAGAATTAACCAAGAAAACTGTATAGGATTACAGGGGGCTATTAGTTACACCATTTAAATAGAAAATTTTAAAGGAAAAGGCCAATTTTCAGCCGTGCTATAGATGAATACGTGTTTTTATTGATGAATTCACGTAAATAAGAGATTGAAAATATGAAAACTATATATATAACGTTAGGAAGTAACCATTGAAAATTATATATATAACGTTAAGAATTAACCAAGAAAACTGTATAGGATTACGGAGGGCAGTTAGTTACACTATTTAAATAGAAAATTTAAAAGGAAAAGGCCACTTTTCAGCCGAGTTATAGATGAATACCAGTTTTTATTGATAAATTCACGAAAATAAGAGACTGAAAATATGAAAATTATATACATTACGTTAAGAATTAACCAAGAAAACTGTATAGGATTACAGGGGGCTATTAGTTACACCATTTAAATAGAAAATTTTAAAGGAAAAGGCCAATTTTCAGCCGTGCTATAGATGAATACGTGTTTTTATTGATGAATTCACGTAAATAAGAGACTGAAAATATGAAAATTATATATATAGTTACGTTAGGAATTAACCAAGAAAACTATATAGGATTACAGGGGGCTATTAGTTACACCATTTAAATACAAAATTTTAAAGCAAAAGGCCAATTTTCAGCCGTGCTATAGATGAATACGTGTTTTTATTGATGAATTCACGTAAATAAGAGACTGATAATATAAAAATTATATATATAACGTTAGGAATTAACCAAGAAAACTACATGAGGTTACAAGGAGCAATTGGTTACACTATTTAAATAGAAAATTTAAAAGGAAAAGGCCAATTTTCAGCCGTGCTATAGATGAATACGTGTTTTTATTGATGAATTCACGTAAATAAGAGACTGAAAATATGAAAATTATATATATATAACGTTAAGAATCAACCAAGAAAACTGTATAGGATTATGGGGGGCAGATAGTTACACTATTTAAGTAGAAAATTTAAAAGGAAAAGGCCACTTTTCAGCCGAGTTATAGATGAATACCAGTTTTTATTGATAAATTCACGAAAATAAGAGACTGAAAATATGAAAATTATATACATAACGTTAAGAATTAACCAAGAAAACTACATAGGATTACAGGGGGCTATTAGTTACACCATTTAAATAGAAAATTTTAATGGAAAAGGCCAATTTTGAGCCGTGCTATAGATGAATACGTGTTTTTATTGATGAATTCACGTAAATAAGAGACTGAAAATTGAAAATTATATATATAACGTTAAGAATTAACCAAGAAAACTGTATAGGATTACGGAAGGCAGTTAGTTACACTATTTAAATAGAAAATTTAAAAGGAAAAGGCCACTTTTTGGCCAAGTTATAGATGAATACGTGTTTTTATTGATGAATTCACGTAAATAAGAAACTGAAAATATGAAAATTATATATATAATTACGTTAGGAATTAACCAGGAAAACTATATAGGATTACAGGGGGCAATTAGTTACACTATTTAAATAGAAAATTTTAAAGGAAAAGGCCAATTTTCAGCCGTGCTATAGATGAATACGTGTTTTTATTGATGAATTCACGTAAATAAGAGACGGAAAATATGAAAATTATATATATAACGTTAGGAATTAACCAAGAAAACTAAATATGATTACGGAGGTCAGTTAGTTACACTATTTAAATAGAAAATTTAAAAGGAAGAGGCCACTTTTCAGCCGAGTTATAGATGAATACGTGTTTTTATTGATGAATTCACGTAAATAAGAGACTGAAAATATGAAAATTATATATATAGTTACGTTAGGAATTAACCAAGAAAACTATATCGGATTACAGGGGGCTATTAGTAACACCATATAAATAGAAAATTTTAAAGTAAAAGGCCAATTTTCAGCCGTGCTATAGATGAATACGTGTTTTTATTGATGAATTCACGTAAATAAGAGACTGAAAATATAAAAATTATATATATAACGTTAGGAATTAACCAAGAAAACTACATGAGGTTACAAGGAGCAATTGGTTACACTATATAAATAGAAAATTTAAAAGGAAAAGGCCAATTTTCAGCCGTGCTATAGATGAATACGTGTTTTTATTGATGAATTCACGTAAATAAGAGACGGAAAATATGAAAATTATATATATAACGTTAGGAATTAACCAAGAAAACTAAATATGATTACGGAGGTCAGTTAGTTACACTATTTAAATAGAAAATTTAAAAGGAAGAGGCCACTTTTCAGCCGAGTTATAGATGAATACGTGTTTTTATTGATGAATTCACGTAAATAAGAGACTGAAAATATGAAAATTATATATATAGTTACGTTAGGAATTAACCAAGAAAACTATATCGGATTACAGGGGGCTATTAGTAACACCATATAAATAGAAAATTTTAAAGTAAAAGGCCAATTTTCAGCCGTGCTATAGATGAATACGTGTTTTTATTGATGAATTCACGTAAATAAGAGACTGAAAATATAAAAATTATATATATAACGTTAGGAATTAACCAAGAAAACTACATGAGTTTACAAGGAGCAATTGGTTACACTATTTAAATAGAAAATTTAAAAGGAAAAGGCCTTTTCAGCCGTGCTATAGATGAATACGTGTTTTTATTGATGAATTCACGTAAATAAGAGAGTGAAAATATGAAAATTATATATATATATATATATATATATATATATATATATATATATAACGTTAAGAATCAACCAAGAAAACTGTATAGGATTATGGGGGGCAGATAGTTACACTATTTAAGTAGGAAATTTAAAAGGAAAAGGCCACTTTTCAGCCGAGTTATAGATGAATACCAGTTTTTATTGATAAATTCACGAAAATAAGAGACTGAAAATATAAAAAATTATATACATAACGTTAAGAATTAACCAAGAAAACTACAGAGGATTACAGGGGGCTATTAGTTACACCATTTAAATAGAAAATTTTAATGGAAAAGGCCAATTTTGAGCCGTGCTATAGATGAATACGTGTTTTTATTGATGAATTCACGTAAATAAAAGACTGAAAATATGAAAATTATGTACATAACGTTAAGAATTAAACATGAAAACTGTATAGGATTACGAAGAGCAGTTAGTTACACCATTAAAATAGAAAATTTAAAAGGAAAAGGCCACTTTTCAGCCGAGTTATAGATGAATACGTGTTTTTATTGATGAATTCACGTAAATAAGAGACTGAAAATATGAAAATTATATATATAGTTACGTTAGGAATTAACCAATAAAACTATATAGGATTACAGGGGGCTATTAGTTACACCATTTAAATAGAAAATTTTAAAGTAAAAGGCCAATTTTCAGCCGTGCTATAGATGAATACGTGTTTTTATTGATGAATTCATTTAAATAAGAGACTGAAAATATAAAAATTATATATATAACGTTAGGAATTAACCAAGAAAACTACATGAGGTTACAAGGAGCAATTGGTTACACTATATAAATAGAAAATTTAAAAGGAAAAGGCCAATTTTCAGCCGTGCTATAGATGAATACGTGTTTTATTGATGAATTCACGTAAATAAGAGACTGAAAATATGAAAATTATATATATAATTACTTTACGAATTAACCAAGAAAACTATATAGAATTACAGGGGGCAATTAGTTACACTATTTAAATAGAAAATTTAAAAGGAAAAGGCCACTTTTCAGCCGAGTTGTAGATGAATACGTGTTTTTATTGATGAATTCACGTAAATATGAGACTGAAAATATGAAAATTATATATATAACGTTAAGAATCAACCAAGAAAACTGTATAGGATTACGGGGGGCAGATAGTTACACTATTAAAATAGAAAATTTAAAAGGAAAAGGCCACTTTTCAGCCGTGTTATAGAAGAATACGTGTTTTTATTGATGAATTCACGTAAATATGACACTGAAAATATGAAAATTATATATATAATTACGTTAGGAATTAACCAAGAAAACTATATAGGATTACAGGGGGCAATAAGTTACACCATTTAAATAGAAAATTTTAAAGGAAAAGGCCAATTTTCAGCCGTGCTATAGATGAATACGTGTTTTTATTGATGAATTCACGTAAATAAGAGACTGAAAATATGAAAATTATATATCTAAATACGTTAGGAATTAACCAAGAAAACTATATAGGATTACAGGGGGCTATTAGTTACACCATTTAAATAGAAAATTTTAAAGGAAAATGCCAATTTTCAGTCGTGCTATAGATGAATACGTGTTTTTATTGATGAATTCACGTAAATAAGAGACTGAAAATATGAAAATTACATATATAACGTTAAGAATTAACCAAGATAACTATATAGGGTTACAAGGAGCAATTGGTTACACTATTTAAATAGAAAATTTAAAAGGAAAAGGCCAATTTTCAGCCGTGCTATAGATGAATACGTGTTTTTATTGATGAATTCACGTAAATAAAAGACTGAAAATATGAAAATTATATATATAATTACGTTAGGAATTAACCAAGAAAACTATATAGGATTACAGGGGGCAATTAGTTACACCATTTAAATAGAAAATTTTAAAGGAAAATGCCAATTTTCAGCCGTGCTATAGATGAATACGTGTTTTTATTGATGAATTCACGTAAATAAGAGACTGAAAATATAAAAATTATATATATAACGTTAGGAATTAACCAAGAAAACTACATGAGGTTACAAGGAGCAATTGGTTACACTATTTAAATAGAAAATTTAAAAGGAAAAGGCCAATTTTCAGCCGTGCTATAGATGAATACGTGTTTTTATTGATGAATTCACGTAAATAAAAGACTGAAAATATGAAAATTTTGTACATAACGTTAAGAATTAACCAAGAAAACTGTATAGGATTACGAAGAGCAGTTAGTTACACCATTAAAATAGAAAATTTTAAAGGAAAAGGCCACTTTTCAGCCGAGTTATAGATGAATACGTGTTTTTATTGATGAATTCACGTAAATAAGAGACTGAAAATATGAAAATTATATATATAGTTACGTTAGGAATTAACCAATAAAACTATATAGGATTACAGGGGGCTATTAGTTACACCATTTAAATAGAAAATTTTAAAGTAAAAGGCCAATTTTCAGCCGTGCTATAGATGAATACGTGTTTTTATTGATGAATTCATTTAAATAAGAGACTGAAAATATAAAAATTATATATATAACGTTAGGAATTAACCAAGAAAACTACATGAGGTTACAAGGAGCAATTGGTTACACTATATAAATAGAAAATTTAAAAGGAAAAGGCCAATTTTCAGCCGTGCTATAGATGAATACGTGTTTTATTGATGAATTCACGTAAATAAGAGACTGAAAATATGAAAATTATATATATAATTACTTTACGAATTAACCAAGAAAACTATATAGAATTACAGGGGGCAATTAGTTACACTATTTAAATAGAAAATTTAAAAGGAAAAGGCCACTTTTCAGCCGAGTTGTAGATGAATACGTGTTTTTATTGATGAATTCACGTAAAAAAGAGACTGAAAATATGAAAATGATATACATAACGTTAAGAATCAACCAAGAAAACTGTATAGGATTACGGGGGGCAGATAGTAACACTATTAAAATAGAAAATTTAAAAGGAAAAGGCCACTTTTCAGCCGTGTTATAGAAGAATACGTGTTTTTATTGATGAATTCACGTAAATATGAGACTGAAAATATGAAAATTATATATATAATTACGTTAGGAATTAACCAAGAAAACTATATAGGATTACAGGGGGCAATTAGTTACAGTTCCGTTTGCGCGCCGCCCCCGAGCGGTCGTGCACACAGTTCTTTCGCGCCTCCGACCTTTCGGTAGCGCAACCGCTTGCCCGCGCGCCCCGCTCTCCCCGGCTAACACCGGCCGAGCAGACGCCGTTGGTGAGTCACTTTGTTTTCGCATCGTTCCTGCCCCCTTGCTCCGGCGGGGAGGCTTGAGCGCGCTTTGCTTGTTTTATTTTATTTGTTAATTTTTCTGTTATTGTTATTGTTTTTGTTATACTGTTATTTGTTGTGTATACTATCCTTAGAAGATCGTCTCTTGCTCTTCTCAGAGCAAGCCCTTGTTCTTTTCAGAACATAGGGACCCCAGTTTCTGGAATAGATCGTCAGTCCTCCCCATCTGCCCCTAAGGCCCTGTTCTTCTCAGAACAGGGACCTCCAGTTTTCTTAGAACCAAACGTCACCCCCCCCTCCCCCGTCAACATGTCTTCCATAGACATTAACTCACTAATAAGCCAGGTTGCGGCCACGATCGTACAAATGATCCAAGCCGCAGGAATACCTACAACCGCCCAAATTGACGAGACCCTTCTCGCCAAAGCCATTTTCCCCCCCGCTGCCCCTAAGGCATGTGTACCCCCGCCCGCCGTCGCTGCTTTCCTCGCGACCCAAGCGGCTGCCCCGCAGTCCGACTCACCCGCGTCCCCCGACTCCGATATGGAGCACTCGGACACCACGTCCGTTACCTCATCCTCCCGGAAGAGGACCGCCCTCAGCTCCACCGGGCTCCTCGGATTCTTCCGACTCCGAAGGAACCATAACCGACTCCCAAGCCGAATTCACGTTAGTGAAATCCAAGCGCGGCCCGAAACGCGCTGCCACTTCTCGCACTCCCCCCGCCTCAGCGGCTGCCGCCGCCCGCACTCCCCCCGCCGCTGCCTCTACCTCCGCAGCTCCCATCGTTGCCCCTACTTCCGCAGCCCCAAACGCTGCCGCCTCACAGTCGAAAGACAATTCCGCCAAGCCAGCAACCCGCTGCGCTCCCGAACTGGCCAAAAAACAAGTCCCGCCCCCTGTCTTTCTCAGAGACAAGGCGAAATTTACTCAACTGTCCAAAACCCTCTACGTTAAGGGTTACAAATACGACCAAGCCACTAATGTCGGCGAGGCCATCAAAATTATACCGGCGTCTATAGAAGACTTCCGAAACATAACCCGCCTATTCACGGCCGAGCGTGTGTCCTACCACACATACGCCCTTGCAGAAGAAAGGAAAGTCAAGGCAGTCCTCCGCGGAGTTCCCTATGAACTCGCAAACGAAGACATTCTGGAAGACCTCAAATCCCAAGGCTTCCCCATTGAAGGTGTGCATAAAATGCACAGCAGCAGGGGCGAAAGGTTTAACCTCGCCCTCCTCGTTCTCACCAATGTGCCGGAGGCGAAGGCCATTTTCCGCGAGGTACGCACTGTGTGCGGCCTGTCGCGTGTTAAGGTCGAAGCCCCTCACCGGCGCGGTTACCCAGCGCAGTGCCACCGCTGCCAACTTTATGGACACGCGGCGGCCAACTGCTCAGCTCCACCCAGGTGCATTAAGTGCCTAGAACCCCATCACTCGAAAGAGTGCCCACGGCCCAAAAACGCCGAATCCCCACCCTCATGTGTCCTCTGCGGACAAACAGGCCATCCGGCCAATTTTAGAGGTTGCCCTCGCGCCCCTCGCCCACCTCCGAGCCGCAAAGCTCCACCACAGGTCAATGACCGAACCTTCCCGGCTCTTGTAAGCCGCAAGCCCAGCCAGGGCCAGCCCCTACCTCAGCCCCCTCAGGGCTCATCTCAGCCCACACAGGGCATCTATCGGGCCCCACAGGGCCCCTATCGGCCACCTCAGGGCCCTCCTCGGCCCCTCATGAGCCTCCCGCTCTCTCAGCCAGCGCCGCTCCCAATAAACCCCTGGTTCCAAAAGGAATCAAATATCCCACGGCCCTCCGCTGACCCCAAAAAACAGACAGACTCTGTTGTAGAGTCCCTAAACCTAGTGTATAACACACTCAATAGAATCAATTTGGACGAAATCCTCATCCTTGCGGATAAACTGAGCACAGCTCAGTCCCCTCAGGCCCGCCTCCTTGCTTTTACCGAGCACATCAACCTTCTAAGGTCCTTGTAATTTAACTATGCCGGAGCCCTCTGCTCCCGCAATATCTCACGGTCGTATCAAACCAAAGGGTTTATCGCTTGTTTCATTCAATATCCGCGGTCTGCGAAATAACCTCCCAGAGCTTAGGCTTTTTCTACGAGATCGCGAAGCCGATCTCTTACTCCTACAGGAGACCCATCTCAGCCCCAAGGTCTCTAAAGGCCTTACTATTAAAAATTATTCACTCATACGTAACGATAGACCCGACCGCAAAGGCGGCGGTACTGCCATCTATCACAAAAAGTCCCTTCATTGCTCCCACATATCTACTCCGTCGCTTACCAGTATGGAAGCCACTATCACTAGACTAGCCATGACTGGACACCAGTCAATCGTTATAGCCTCCTGCTATATCCCTAGCGGAACCCTCCCCGTCAAGAGTGACTTTGAAGCCATCCTTGCATTAGGAGACTCAGTCATTATGTTTGGAGACTTTAACTCCAAGCATACTGAATGGGCCTGCCGCACTACTACCAGTAGTGGCAGGGTGCTGCTTAATATCACTCAGTCTCTCGACCTGACTGTCTATAGCCCCCTCACTGCCACACACTATCCCGACATTGTTACCTACGCTCCTGACGTGCTAGATTTTGCTCTAGTTAAAGGAGTTTCCCTTAACCTTAGAGCAATCGAGCCTCTCGACGATTTAGGATCCGACCACCGTCCTGTATCCCTCCTTCTTGGCCATCAGCCATCTCCAACTCCCACTTCCAAAACCTACACCAACTGGAAGGGCTTCAAAAAGTCTCTAGCCTCGGCTATAGACTCTCCGGACCCTCCCATAACCCTTTCCTCTGACGCCCTCGACAGTGCGGGGAAAATAGACACAGCGGTCGAAAATCTCACCTCACTTATAACATCCTCTCTTAAAGAGAATGAAAAAGTTGTCCCGGTTGCTAAAACTAGTCTTCCCCTAGATATTAGCAACCTGTTAAAAGCCAAAAAAGCTGCCCTCCGTAGAGCTGCACGCTATCCCACTCCCGAATATAGACTCGCGGCCCACCGCCTTCAACGCAAACTGCGTTACCGCCTCCAAGACTACAGAGACCACGAAAAGGGCAATCTCATGGAGAAAATCTCTCCCTCTCACACAGCGTACTACCGGATGGCGAGAGCCCTCCGGATAGACGCTATAACCCATACTCCCCCTCTGTCTCGTCCCGACGGCTCCATTGCCTTCGAAGACGAAGAAAAGGCTGAGTGCTTCGCGGACAGCGTTGCCGCTCAATGCTCTCCTAGCTCACAACCCACTGACCCCTTACACATTCAACAAGTGGAGGACGAGGTCCGACGCAGGAACTCGCCCCCTACCGCCTCTGACCCTATCACTGTGTCCAAAGATGAGATTTCATCTACCATCAAAGGACTTAAGCCCAAAAAAGCACCGGGCGCGGATGGTATTTCCAACCAAGCCCTCAAACACTTCCCGGAGCAGGTAATTGCCTTACTGGCCATTATCTTTAACGCCTGCTTCGAATTCAGTTATTTTCCCACCTCTTGGAAAGAGGCAACTGTCATTGGCATTCCCAAGCCAGGCAAACCTCTCCACCTCCCCTCCAATCACCGTCCCATCAGCCTCCTCAAGGCCATGGGCAAACTTTTCGAACGAGTCATTCTCGTGCGCTTGAGGCGCCATTTGTTTCCCACAGACGGCGACCCTCTTGTCATCCCACAACAATTCGGGTTTCGAGCCAAACACTCGTGCCCCCAACAAGTTCACCGCATAGTGGAATACATCCTCAGCGGTTTTTACCCTCGCCGTCAAAAAACCATCGCGGTCTTCTTTGACATTGCCAAGGCATTCGACAGAGTCTGGCACGAGGGCCTTATCTACAAACTGTACGACTTAGGCCTCCCAGATCGTCTCGTTCGCCTTGTAGCCTCCTATCTGAAGGATCGTACCTTTCGTTTTAGACACGAAGGCACGCTATCCTCTACCCGTCAAATAAAAGCCGGTGTCCCTCAAGGCTCTGTGCTTGCTCCCCTCCTATACATACTATTCACCAACGACATCCCTATCCCGTCGAATGGTGTCAAACTAGCCCTCTTTGCAGATGACACAGCCCTTTACTCCAAAGGCAACTCATTACCACAGATTCGGAACAAGATCCAAAAGTCAGTAAGCGACCTAGGAGCTTGGTTCCAAAAATGGCGTATCGACGTAAACCCGGAGAAAAGCTCCGCCGTTTGCTTCGAATATAAACGACGTCGTCTCACCACCACTCCGCCAATCAGGATGTTAGGAACCCCTGTCCCATGGCAAACTAAAGCCAAATACCTAGGCGTCACCCTTGATGCAAGGCTCACTTTCGAGCCCCATATCAAGAAGGTTACTCGCACCGCACGTTTTTACATGGGTAGGCTCAACAGCATGTTGGGCAGACACAGTAAAATGTCCCTCCGCAACAAGCGAACCCTATATAAGGTCTGCATACGACCTGTCATGACCTACGCGGCCCCCATTTTCGCACATGCTAAACCCAAAGCCATCAATGAACTACAAATAGTTCAAAATCTATTCTGTCGTAGGGCCACTAACTCGCCCTATTATGTCCGTAATGCCGACCTCCATCGAGACTTAGAGCTCCCAACAATCCAGCAGTTCCTCAAATCACTCTCTGAGAGATTTTTCAAAGCCTCAGAGTCCCACCCAAATCATCTCATTCGTGAGACAGCTGCCTATGCAGCCCCTATCCACACTCGCTATAGTGTGCGCAGACCGAGAAACTCTCTCTCGGATCCCCCCAACAAGCTTTCGGCTGACCTGAACTGCCTCCTGGCGGCTCGGGCCGAGCCTACATAACACATCCATTAATCTGCCTTAGTTAGGCATTCTTCTAAGCGGCTTTTCGCCGCTTGCGCCCTCTTTTCTGCCAAGGAGGGTCGCGTTCGTATACGGCTTAGAGATCTCCAGTCAGATCGTTAAGCCATTTCCTAAAAGGTGGTGTTTAGTGGGTAAAAGTCGCCACATAACCACGCAGCCGGCTGCGTGGTATGCTATGAGCATTCACCACCTCCCTCCCCCGCTTTCCGGAGGGTTGCCCATATTTGCTTCGGGCGCAAAAAAAAAAAAAAAAAAAATTTGTTACACTATTTAAATAGAAAATTTTAAAGGAAAAGGCCAATTTTCAGCCGTGCTATAGATGAATACGTGTTTTTATTGATGAATTCACGTAAATAAGAGACGGAAAATATGAAAATTATATATATAACGTTAGGAATTAACCAAGAAAACTAAATATGATTACGGAGGTCAGTTAGTTACACTATTTAAATAGAAAATTTAAAAGGAAGAGGCCACTTTTCAGCCGAGTTATAGATGAATACGTGTTTTTATTGATGAATTCACGTAAATAAGAGACTGAAAATATGAAAATTATATATATAATTACGTTAGGAATTAACCAGGAAAACTATATAGGATTACAGGGGGCAATTAGTTACACTATTTAAATAGAAAATTTTAAAGGAAAAGGCCAATTTTCAGCCGTGCTATAGATGAATACGTGTTTTTATTGATGAATTCACGTAAATAAGAAACTGAAAATATGAAAATTATATATATAATTACGTTAGGAATTAACCAGGAAAACTATATAGGATTACAGGGGGCAATTAGTTACACTATTTAAATAGAAAATTTTAAAGGAAAAGGCCAATTTTCAGCCGTGCTATAGATGAATACGTGTTTTTATTGATGAATTCACGTAAATAAGAGACGGAAAATATGAAAATTATATATATAACGTTAGGAATTAACCAAGAAAACTAAATATGATTACGGAGGTCAGTTAGTTACACTATTTAAATAGAAAATTTAAAAGGAAGAGGCCACTTTTCAGCCGAGTTATAGATGAATACGTGTTTTTATTGATGAATTCACGTAAATAAGAGACTGAAAATATGAAAATTATATATATAGTTACGTTAGGAATTAACCAAGAAAACTATATCGGATTACAGGGGGCTATTAGTTACACCATATAAATAGAAAATTTTAAAGTAAAAGGCCAATTTTCAGCCGTGCTATAGATGAATACGTGTTTTTATTGATGAATTCACGTAAATAAGAGACTGAAAATATAAAAATTATATATATAACGTTAGGAATTAACCAAGAAAACTACATGAGTTTACAAGGAGCAATTGGTTACACTATTTAAATAGAAAATTTAAAAGGAAAAGGCCTTTTCAGCCGTGCTATAGATGAATACGTGTTTTTATTGATGAATTCACGTAAATAAGAGAGTGAAAATATGAAAATTATATATATATATATATATATATATATATATATATATATATATATATATATATATATATATATATATATATATATATATATATATATATATATATATATATATATATATATATATATATATATATATATATATATATATATATATATATATATATATATATATATAACGTTAAGAATCAACCAAGAAAACTGTATAGGATTATGGGGGGCAGATAGTTACACTATTTAAGTAGGAAATTTAAAAGGAAAAGGCCACTTTTCAGCCGAGTTATAGATGAATACCAGTTTTTATTGATAAATTCACGAAAATAAGAGACTGAAAATATAAAAAATTATATACATAACGTTAAGAATTAACCAAGAAAACTACAGAGGATTACAGGGGGCTATTAGTTACACCATTTAAATAGAAAATTTTAATGGAAAAGGCCAATTTTGAGCCGTGCTATAGATGAATACGTGTTTTTATTGATGAATTCACGTAAATAAAAGACTGAAAATATGAAAATTATGTACATAACGTTAAGAATTAAACATGAAAACTGTATAGGATTACGAAGAGCAGTTAGTTACACCATTAAAATAGAAAATTTAAAAGGAAAAGGCCACTTTTCAGCCGAGTTATAGATGAATACGTGTTTTTATTGATGAATTCACGTAAATAAGAGACTGAAAATATGAAAATTATATATATAGTTACGTTAGGAATTAACCAATAAAACTATATAGGATTACAGGGGGCTATTAGTTACACCATTTAAATAGAAAATTTTAAAGTAAAAGGCCAATTTTCAGCCGTGCTATAGATGAATACGTGTTTTTATTGATGAATTCATTTAAATAAGAGACTGAAAATATAAAAATTATATATATAACGTTAGGAATTAACCAAGAAAACTACATGAGGTTACAAGGAGCAATTGGTTACACTATATAAATAGAAAATTTAAAAGGAAAAGGCCAATTTTCAGCCGTGCTATAGATGAATACGTGTTTTATTGATGAATTCACGTAAATAAGAGACTGAAAATATGAAAATTATATATATAATTACTTTACGAATTAACCAAGAAAACTATATAGAATTACAGGGGGCAATTAGTTACACTATTTAAATAGAAAATTTAAAAGGAAAAGGCCACTTTTCAGCCGAGTTGTAGATGAATACGTGTTTTTATTGATGAATTCACGTAAATATGAGACTGAAAATATGAAAATTATATATATATAACGTTAAGAATCAACCAAGAAAACTGTATAGGATTACGGGGGGCAGATAGTTACACTATTAAAATAGAAAATTTAAAAGGAAAAGGCCACTTTTCAGCCGTGTTATAGAAGAATACGTGTTTTTATTGATGAATTCACGTAAATATGAGACTGAAAATATGAAAATTATATATATAATTACGTTAGGAATTAACCAAGAAAACTATATAGGATTACAGGGGGCAATAAGTTACACCATTTAAATAGAAAATTTTAAAGGAAAAGGCCAATTTTCAGCCGTGCTATAGATGAATACGTGTTTTTATTGATGAATTCACGTAAATAAGAGACTGAAAATATGAAAATTATATATCTAATTACGTTAGGAATTAACCAAGAAAACTATATAGGATTACAGGGGGCTATTAGTTACACCATTTAAATAGAAAATTTTAAAGGAAAAGGCCAATTTTCAGCCGTGCTATAGATGAATACGTGTTTTTATTGATGAATTCACGTAAATAAGAGACTGAAAATATGAAAATTACATATATAACGTTAAGAATTAACCAAGATAACTATATAGGGTTACAAGGAGCAATTGGTTACACTATTTAAATAGAAAATTTAAAAGGAAAAGGCCAATTTTCAGCCGTGCTATAGATGAATACGTGTTTTTATTGATGAATTCACGTAAATAAGAGACTGAAAATATAAAAATTATATATATAACGTTAGGAATTAACCAAGAAAACTACATGAGGTTACAAGGAGCAATTGGTTACACTATTTAAATAGAAAATTTAAAAGGAAAAGGCCAATTTTCAGCCGTGCTATAGATGAATACGTGTTTTTATTGATGAATTCACGTAAATAAAAGACTGAAAATATGAAAATTATGTACATAACGTTAAGAATCAACCAAGAAAACTGTATAGGATTACGGGGGGCAGATAGTAACACTATTAAAATAGAAAATTTAAAAGGAAAAGGCCACTTTTCAGCCGTGTTATAGAAGAATACGTGTTTTTATTGATGAATTCACGTAAATATGAGACTGAAAATATGAAAATTATATATATAATTACGTTAGGAATTAACCAAGAAAACTATATAGGATTACAGGGGGCAATAAGTTACACTATTTAAATAGAAAATTTTAAAGGAAAAGGCCAATTTTCAGCCGTGCTATAGATGAATACGTGTTTTTATTGATGAATTCACGTAAATAAGAGACTGAAAATATGAAAATTATATATGTAATTACGTTAGGAATTAACCAAGAAAACTATATAGGATTACAGGGGGCTATTAGTTACACCATTTAAATAGAAAATTTTAAAGGAAAAGGCCAATTTTCAGCCGTGCTATAGATGAATACGTGTTTTTATTGATGAATTCACGTAAATAAGAGACTGAAAATATGAAAATTACATATATAACGTTAAGAATTAACCACGATAACTATATAGGGTTACAAGGAGCAATTGGTTACACTATTTAAATAGAAAATTTAAAAGGAAAAGGCCAATTTTCAGCCGTGCTATTGATGAATACCTAATTTTATTGATGAATTCACGTAAATAAGAGACTGAAAATATGAAAATTATATATATAACGTTAAGAATTAACCAAGAAAACTGTAAAGGATTACGGGGGGCAGTTAGTTACACTATTTAAATAGAAAATTCAAAAGGAAAAGGCCAATTTTCAGCCGTGCTATATATGAATACGTGTTTTTATTGATGAATTCACGTAAATAAGAGACCGAAAATATAAAAATTATATATATAACGTTAGGAATTAACCAAGAAAACTACATGAGGTTACAAGGAGCAATTATTTACACTATTTAAATAGAAAATTTAAAAGGAAAAGGCCAATTTTCAGCCGTGCTATAGATGAATACGTGTTTTTATTGATGAATTCACGTAAATAAGAGACTGAAAATATGAAAATTATATATATAATTACTTTACGAATTAACCAAGAAAACTATATAGAATTACAGGGGGCAATTAGTTACACTATTTAAATAGAAAATTTAAAAGGAAAAGGCCACTTTTCAGCCGAGTTGTAGATGAATACGTGTTTTTATTGATGAATTCACGTAAATATGAGACTGAAAATATGAAAATTATATATATATAACGTTAAGAATCAACCAAGAAAACTGTATAGGATTACGGGGGGCAGATAGTTACACTATTAAAATAGAAAATTTAAAAGGAAAAGGCCACTTTTCAGCCGTGTTATAGAAGAATACGTGTTTTTATTGATGAATTCACGTAAATATGAGACTGAAAATATGAAAATTATATATATAATTACGTTAGGAATTAACCAAGAAAACTATATAGGATTACAGGGGGCAATAAGTTACACCATTTAAATAGAAAATTTTAAAGGAAAAGGCCAATTTTCAGCCGTGCTATAGATGAATACGTGTTTTTATTGATGAATTCACGTAAATAAGAGACTGAAAATATGAAAATTATATATCTAATTACGTTAGGAATTAACCAAGAAAACTATATAGGATTACAGGGGGCTATTAGTTACACCATTTAAATAGAAAATTTTAAAGGAAAAGGCCAATTTTCAGCCGTGCTATAGATGAATACGTGTTTTTATTGATGAATTCACGTAAATAAGAGACTGAAAATATGAAAATTACATATATAACGTTAAGAATTAACCAAGATAACTATATAGGGTTACAAGGAGCAATTGGTTACACTATTTAAATAGAAAATTTAAAAGGAAAAGGCCAATTTTCAGCCGTGCTATAGATGAATACGTGTTTTTATTGATGAATTCACGTAAATAAGAGACTGAAAATATAAAAATTATATATATAACGTTAGGAATTAACCAAGAAAACTACATGAGGTTACAAGGAGCAATTGGTTACACTATTTAAATAGAAAATTTAAAAGGAAAAGGCCAATTTTCAGCCGTGCTATAGATGAATACGTGTTTTTATTGATGAATTCACGTAAATAAAAGACTGAAAATATGAAAATTATGTACATAACGTTAAGAATCAACCAAGAAAACTGTATAGGATTACGGGGGGCAGATAGTAACACTATTAAAATAGAAAATTTAAAAGGAAAAGGCCACTTTTCAGCCGTGTTATAGAAGAATACGTGTTTTTATTGATGAATTCACGTAAATATGAGACTGAAAATATGAAAATTATATATATAATTACGTTAGGAATTAACCAAGAAAACTATATAGGATTACAGGGGGCAATAAGTTACACTATTTAAATAGAAAATTTTAAAGGAAAAGGCCAATTTTCAGCCGTGCTATAGATGAATACGTGTTTTTATTGATGAATTCACGTAAATAAGAGACTGAAAATATGAAAATTATATATGTAATTACGTTAGGAATTAACCAAGAAAACTATATAGGATTACAGGGGGCTATTAGTTACACCATTTAAATAGAAAATTTTAAAGGAAAAGGCCAATTTTCAGCCGTGCTATAGATGAATACGTGTTTTTATTGATGAATTCACGTAAATAAGAGACTGAAAATATGAAAATTACATATATAACGTTAAGAATTAACCACGATAACTATATAGGGTTACAAGGAGCAATTGGTTACACTATTTAAATAGAAAATTTAAAAGGAAAAGGCCAATTTTCAGCCGTGCTATTGATGAATACCTAATTTTATTGATGAATTCACGTAAATAAGAGACTGAAAATATGAAAATTATATATATAACGTTAAGAATTAACCAAGAAAACTGTAAAGGATTACGGGGGGCAGTTAGTTACACTATTTAAATAGAAAATTCAAAAGGAAAAGGCCAATTTTCAGCCGTGCTATAGATGAATACGTGTTTTTATTGATGAATTCACGTAAATAAGAGACCGAAAATATAAAAATTATATATATAACGTTAGGAATTAACCAAGAAAACTACATGAGGTTACAAGGAGCAATTATTTACACTATTTAAATAGAAAATTTAAAAGGAAAAGGCCAATTTTCAGCCGTGCTATAGATGAATACGTGTTTTTATTGATGAATTCACGTAAATAAGAGACTGAAAATATGAAAATTATATATATATAGCGTTAAGAATCAACCAAGAAAACTGTATAGGATTATGGGGGGCAGATAGTAACGCTATTTAAGTAGAAAATTTAAAAGGAAAAGGCCACTTTTCAGCCGAGTTATAGATGAATACCAGTTTTTATTGATAAATTCACGAAAATAAGAGACTGAAAATATGAAAATTATATACATAACGTTAAGAATTAACCAAGAAAACTACATAGGATTACAGGGGGCTATTAGTTACACCATTCAAATAGAAAATTTTAATGGAAAAGGCCAATTTTGAGCCGTGCTATAGATGAATACGTGTTTTTATTGATGAATTCACGTAAATAAGAGACTGAAAATTGAAAATTATATATATAACGTTAAGAATTAACCAAGAAAACTGTATAGGATTACGGGGGGCAGTTAGTTACACTATTTAAATAGAAAATTTAAAAGGAAAAGGCCACTTTTTGGCCAAGTTATAGATGAATACGTGTTTTTATTGATGAATTCACGTAAGTAAGAAACTGAAAATATGAAAATTATATATATAATTACGTTAGGAATTAACCAGGAAAACTATATAGGATTACAGGGGGCAATTAGTTACACTATTTAAATAGAAAATTTTAAAGGAAAAGGCCAATTTTCAGCCGTGCTATAGATGAATACGTGTTTTTATTGATAAATTCACGTAAATAAGAGACGGAAAATATGAAAATTATATATATAACGTTAGGAATTAACCAAGAAAACTAAATATGATTACGGAGGTCAGTTAGTTACACTATTTAAATAGAAAATTTAAAAGGAAGAGGCCACTTTTCAGCCGAGTTATAGATGAATACGTGTTTTTATTGATGAATTCACGTAAATAAGAGACTGAAAATATGAAAATTATATATATAGTTACGTTAGGAATTAACCAAGAAAACTATATCGGATTACAGGGGGCTATTAGTTACACCATATAAATAGAAAATTTTAAAGTAAAAGGCCAATTTTCAGCCGTGCTATAGATGAATACGTGTTTTTATTGATGAATTCACGTAAATAAGAGACTGAAAATATAAAAATTATATATATAACGTTAGGAATAAACCAAGAAAACTACATGAGGTTACAAGGAGCAATTGGTTACACTATATAAATAGGAAATTTAAAAGGAAAAGGCCAATTTTCAGCCGTGCTATAGATGAATACGTGTTTTTATTGATGAATTCACGTAAATAAGAGACTGAAAATATGAAAATTATATATATAGTTACGTTATGAATTAACCAATAAAACTATATAGGATTACAGGGGGCTATTAGTTACACCATTTAAATAGAAAATTTTAAAGTAAAAGGCCAATTTTCAGCCGTGCTATAGATGAATACGTGTTTTTATTGATGAATTCATTTAAATAAGAGACTGAAAATATAAAAATTATATATATAACGTTAGGAATTAACCAAGAAAACTACATGAGGTTACAAGGAGCAATTGGTTACACTATATAAATAGAAAATTTAAAAGGAAAAGGCCAATTTTCAGCCGTGCTATAGATGAATACGTGTTTTTATTGATGAATTCACGTAAATAAGAGACTGAAAATATGAAAATTATATATATAATTACTTTACGAATTAACCAAGAAAACTATATAGAATTACAGGGGGCAATTAGTTACACTATTTAAATAGAAAATTTAAAAGGAAAAGGCCACTTTTCAGCCGAGTTGTAGATGAATACGTGTTTTTATTGATGAATTCACGTAAATATGAGACTGAAAATATGAAAATTATATATATAACGTTAAGAATCAACCAAGAAAACTGTATAGGATTACGGGGGGCAGATAGTTACACTATTAAAATAGAAAATTTAAAAGGAAAAGGCCACTTTTCAGCCGTGTTATAGAAGAATACGTGTTTTTATTGATGAATTCACGTAAATATGAGACTGAAAATATGAAAATTATATATATAATTACGTTAGGAATTAACCAAGAAAACTATATAGGATTACAGGGGGCAATAAGTTACACCATTTAAATAGAAAATTTTAAAGGAAAAGGCCAATTTTCAGCCGTGCTATAGATGAATACGTGTTTTTATTGATGAATTCACGTAAATAAGAGACTGAAAATATGAAAATTATATATGTAATTACGTTAGGAATTAACCAAGAAAACTATATAGGATTACAGGGGGCTATTAGTTACACCATTTAAATAGAAAATTTTAAAGGAAAAGGCCAATTTTCAGCCGTGCTATAGATGAATACGTGTTTTTATTGATGAATTCACGTAAATAAGAGACTGAAAATACGAAAATTACATATATAACGTTAAGAATTAACCAAGATAACTATATAGGGTTACAAGGAGCAATTGGTTACACTATTTAAATAGAAAATTTAAAAGGAAAAGGCCAATTTTCAGCCGTGCTATTGATGAATACCTAATTTTATTGATGAATTCACGTAAATAAGAGACTGAAAATATGAAAATTATATATATAACGTTAAGAATTAACCAAGAAAACTGTAAAGGATTACGGGGGGCAGTTAGTTACACTATTTAAATAGAAAATTCAAAAGGAAAAGGCCAATTTTCAGCCGTGCTATAGATGAATACGTGTTTTTATTGATGAATTCACGTAAATAAGAGACTGAAAATATAAAAATTATATATATAACGTTAGGAATTAACCAAGAAAACTACATGAGGTTACAAGGAGCAATTGGTTACACTATTTAAATAGAAAATTTAAAAGGAAAAGGCCAATTTTCAGCCGTGCTATAGATGAATACGTGTTTTTATTGATGAATTCACGTAAATAAAAGACTGAAAATATGAAAATTATGTACATAACGTTAAGAATTAACCAAGAAAACTGTATAGGATTACGAAGAGCAGTTAGTTACACCATTAAAATAGAAAATTTTAAAGGAAAAGGCCACTTTTCAGCCGAGTTATAGATGAATACGTGTTTTTATTGATGAATTCACGTAAATAAGAGACTGAAAATATGAAAATTATATACATAGTTACGTTAGGAATTAACCAATAAAACTATATAGGATTACAGGGGGCTATTAGTTACACCATTTAAATAGAAAATTTTAAAGTAAAAGGCCAATTTTCAGCCGTGCTATAGATGAATACGTGTTTTTATTGATGAATTCACGTAAATAAGAGACTGAAAATATGAAAATTATATATGTAATTACGTTAGGAATTAACCAAGAAAACTACATAGGATTACAGGGGGCTATTAGTTACACCATTCAAATAGAAAATTTTAATGGAAAAGGCCAATTTTGAGCCGTGCTATAGATGAATACGTGTTTTTATTGATGAATTCACGTAAATAAGAGACTGAAAATTGAAAATTATATATATAACGTTAAGAATTAACCAAGAAAACTGTATAGGATTACGGGGGGCAGTTAGTTACACTATTTAAATAGAAAATTTAAAAGGAAAAGGCCACTTTTTGGCCAAGTTATAGATGAATACGTGTTTTTATTGATGAATTCACGTAAGTAAGAAACTGAAAATATGAAAATTATATATATAATTACGTTAGGAATTAACCAGGAAAACTATATAGGATTACAGGGGGCAATTAGTTACACTATTTAAATAGAAAATTTTAAAGGAAAAGGCCAATTTTCAGCCGTGCTATAGATGAATACGTGTTTTTATTGATAAATTCACGTAAATAAGAGACGGAAAATATGAAAATTATATATATAACGTTAGGAATTAACCAAGAAAACTAAATATGATTACGGAGGTCAGTTAGTTACACTATTTAAATAGAAAATTTAAAAGGAAGAGGCCACTTTTCAGCCGAGTTATAGATGAATACGTGTTTTTATTGATGAATTCACGTAAATAAGAGACTGAAAATATGAAAATTATATATATAGTTACGTTAGGAATTAACCAAGAAAACTATATCGGATTACAGGGGGCTATTAGTTACACCATATAAATAGAAAATTTTAAAGTAAAAGGCCAATTTTCAGCCGTGCTATAGATGAATACGTGTTTTTATTGATGAATTCACGTAAATAAGAGACTGAAAATATAAAAATTATATATATAACGTTAGGAATAAACCAAGAAAACTACATGAGGTTACAAGGAGCAATTGGTTACACTATATAAATAGGAAATTTAAAAGGAAAAGGCCAATTTTCAGCCGTGCTATAGATGAATACGTGTTTTTATTGATGAATTCACGTAAATAAGAGACTAAAAATATGAAAATTATATATATAGTTACGTTATGAATTAACCAATAAAACTATATAGGATTACAGGGGGCTATTAGTTACACCATTTAAATAGAAAATTTTAAAGTAAAAGGCCAATTTTCAGCCGTGCTATAGATGAATACGTGTTTTTATTGATGAATTCATTTAAATAAGAGACTGAAAATATAAAAATTATATATATAACGTTAGGAATTAACCAAGAAAACTACATGAGGTTACAAGGAGCAATTGGTTACACTATATAAATAGAAAATTTAAAAGGAAAAGGCCAATTTTCAGCCGTGCTATAGATGAATACGTGTTTTTATTGATGAATTCACGTAAATAAGAGACTGAAAATATGAAAATTATATATATAATTACTTTACGAATTAACCAAGAAAACTATATAGAATTACAGGGGGCAATTAGTTACACTATTTAAATAGAAAATTTAAAAGGAAAAGGCCACTTTTCAGCCGAGTTGTAGATGAATACGTGTTTTTATTGATGAATTCACGTAAATATGAGACTGAAAATATGAAAATTATATATATAACGTTAAGAATCAACCAAGAAAACTGTATAGGATTACGGGGGGCAGATAGTTACACTATTAAAATAGAAAATTTAAAAGGAAAAGGCCACTTTTCAGCCGTGTTATAGAAGAATACGTGTTTTTATTGATGAATTCACGTAAATATGAGACTGAAAATATGAAAATTATATATATAATTACGTTAGGAATTAACCAAGAAAACTATATAGGATTACAGGGGGCAATAAGTTACACCATTTAAATAGAAAATTTTAAAGGAAAAGGCCAATTTTCAGCCGTGCTATAGATGAATACGTGTTTTTATTGATGAATTCACGTAAATAAGAGACTGAAAATATGAAAATTATATATGTAATTACGTTAGGAATTAACCAAGAAAACTATATAGGATTACAGGGGGCTATTAGTTACACCATTTAAATAGAAAATTTTAAAGGAAAAGGCCAATTTTCAGCCGTGCTATAGATGAATACGTGTTTTTATTGATGAATTCACGTAAATAAGAGACTGAAAATACGAAAATTACATATATAACGTTAAGAATTAACCAAGATAACTATATAGGGTTACAAGGAGCAATTGGTTACACTATTTAAATAGAAAATTTAAAAGGAAAAGGCCAATTTTCAGCCGTGCTATTGATGAATACCTAATTTTATTGATGAATTCACGTAAATAAGAGACTGAAAATATGAAAATTATATATATAACGTTAAGAATTAACCAAGAAAACTGTAAAGGATTACGGGGGGCAGTTAGTTACACTATTTAAATAGAAAATTCAAAAGGAAAAGGCCAATTTTCAGCCGTGCTATAGATGAATACGTGTTTTTATTGATGAATTCACGTAAATAAGAGACTGAAAATATAAAAATTATATATATAACGTTAGGAATTAACCAAGAAAACTACATGAGGTTACAAGGAGCAATTGGTTACACTATTTAAATAGAAAATTTAAAAGGAAAAGGCCAATTTTCAGCCGTGCTATAGATGAATACGTGTTTTTATTGATGAATTCACGTAAATAAAAGACTGAAAATATGAAAATTATGTACATAACGTTAAGAATTAACCAAGAAAACTGTATAGGATTACGAAGAGCAGTTAGTTACACCATTAAAATAGAAAATTTTAAAGGAAAAGGCCACTTTTCAGCCGAGTTATAGATGAATACGTGTTTTTATTGATGAATTCACGTAAATAAGAGACTGAAAATATGAAAATTATATACATAGTTACGTTAGGAATTAACCAATAAAACTATATAGGATTACAGGGGGCTATTAGTTACACCATTTAAATAGAAAATTTTAAAGTAAAAGGCCAATTTTCAGCCGTGCTATAGATGAATACGTGTTTTTATTGATGAATTCACTTAAATAAGAGACTGAAAATATAAAAATTATATATATAACGTTAGGAATTAACCAAGAAAACTACATGAGGTTACAAGGAACAATTGGTTACACTATATAAATAGAAAATTTAAAAGGAAAAGGCCAATTTTCAGCCGTGCTATAGATGAATACGTGTTTTTATTGATGAATTCACGTAAATAAGAGACTGAAAATATGAAAATTATATATATATAATTACTTTACGAATTAACCAAGAAAACTATATAGAATTACAGGGGGCAATTAGTTACACTATTTAAATAGAAAATTTAAAAGGAAAAGGCCACTTTTCAGCCGAGTTGTAGATGAATACGTGTTTTTATTGATGAATTCACGTAAAAAAGAGACTGAAAATATGAAAATGAAATACATAACGTTAAGAATCAACCAAGAAAACTGTATAGGATTACGGGGGGCAGATAGTTACACTATTAAAATAGAAAATTTAAAAGGAAAAGGCCACTTTTCAGCCGTGTTATAGAAGAATACGTGTTTTTATTGATGAATTCACGTAAATATGAGACTTAAAATATGAAAATTATATATTTAATTACGTTAGGAATTAACCAAGAAAACTATATAGGATTACAGGGGGCAATTAGTTACACCATTTAGATAGAAAATTTTAAAGGAAAAGGCCAATTTTCAGCCGTGCTATAGATGAATACATGTTTTTATTGATGAATTCACGTAAATAAGAGACTGAAAATATGAAAATTATATATGTAATTACGTTAGGAATTAACCAAGAAAACTATATAGGATTACAGGGGGCTATTAGTTACACCATTTAAATAGAAAATTTTAATGGAAAAGGCCAATTTTGAGCCGTGCTATAGATGAATACGTGTTTTTATTGATGAATTCACGTAAATAAGAGACTGAAAATATGAAAATTATATATATATATATATATATATATATATATATATATATATATATATATATATATATATATATATATATATATATATATATATATATATAACGTTAAGAATCAACCAAGAAAACTGTATAGGATTATGGGGGGCAGATAGTTACACTATTTAAGTAGGAAATTTAAAAGGAAAAGGCCACTTTTCAGCCGAGTTATAGATGAATATCAGTTTTTATTGATAAATTCACGAAAATAAGAGACTGAAAATATGAAAATTATATACATAACGTTAAGAATTAACCAAGAAAACTACAGAGGATTACAGGGGGCTATTAGTTACACCATTTAAATAGAAAATTTTAATGGAAAAGGCCAATTTTGAGCCGTGCTATAGATGAATACATGTTTTTATTAATGAATTCACGTAAATAAAAGACTGAAAATATGAAAATTATGTACATAATGTTAAGAATTAACCAAGAAAACTGTATAGGATTACGAAGAGCAGTTAGTTACACCATTAAAATAGAAAATTTAAAAGGAAAAGGCCACTTTTCAGACGAGTTATAGATGAATACGTGTTTTTATTGATGAATTCACGTAAATAAGAGACTGAAAATATGAAAATTATATATATAGTTACGTTAGGAATTAACCAATAAAACTACATGAGTTTACAAGGAGCAATTGGTTACACTATTTAAATAGAAAATTTAAAAGGAAAAGGCCAATTTTCAGCCGTGCTATAGATGAATACGTGTTTTTATTGATGAATTCACGTAAATAAGAGACTGAACATATGAAAATTATATATATATATATATAACGTTAAGAATCAACCAAGAAAACTGTAAAGGATTATGGGGGGCAGATAGTTACACTATTTAAGTAGGAAATTTAAAAGGAAAAGGCCACTTTTCAGCCGAGTTATAGATGAATACCAGTTTTTATTGATAAATTCACGAAAATAAGAGACTGAAAATATGAAAATTATATACATAACGTTAAGAATTAACCAAGAAAACTACAGAGGATTACAGGGGGCTATTAGTTACACCATTTAAATAGAAAATTTTAATGGAAAAGGCCAATTTTGAGCCGTGCTATAGATGAATACGTGTTTTTATTGATGAATTCACGTAAATAAAAGACTGAAAATATGAAAATTATGTACATAACGTTAGGAATTAACCAAGAAAACTGTATAGGATTACGAAGAGCAGTTAGTTACACCATTAAAATAGAAAATTTAAAAGGAAAAGGCCACTTTTCAGCCGAGTTATAGATGAATACGTGTTTTTATTGATGAATTCACGTAAATAAGAGACTGAAAATATGAAAATTATATATATAGTTACGTTAGGAATTAACCAATAAAACTATATAGGAATACAGGGGGCTATTAGTTACACCATTTAAATAGAAAATTTTAAAGTAAAAGGCCAATTTTCAGCCGTGCTATAGATGAATACGTGTTTTTATTGATGAATTCATTTAAATAAGAGACTGAAAATATAAAAATTATATATATAACGTTAGGAATTAACCAAGAAAACTACATGAGGTTACAAGGAGCAATTGGTTACACTATATAAATAGAAAATTTAAAAGGAAAAGGCCAATTTTCAGCCGTGCTATAGATGAATACGTGTTTTTATTGATGAATTCACGTAAATAAGAGACTGAAAATATGAAAATTATATATATAATTACTTTACGAATTAACCAAGAAAACTATATAGAATTACAGGGGGCAATTCGTTACACTATTTAAATAGAAAATTCAAAAGGAAAAGGCCACTTTTCAGCCGAGTTGTAGATGAATACGTGTTTTCATTGATGAATTCACGTAAATATGAGACTGAAAATATGAAAATTATATATATAACGTTAAGAATCAACCAAGAAAACTGTATAGGATTACGGAGGGCAGATATTTACACTATTAAAATAGAAAATTTAAAAGGAAAAGGCCACTTTTCAGCCGTGTTATAGAAGAATACGTGTTTTTATTGATGAATTCACGTAAATATGAGACTGAAAATATGAAAATTATATATATAATTACGTTAGGAATTAACCAAGAAAACTATATAGGATTACAGGGGGCAATAAGTTACACCATTTAAATAGAAAATTTTAAAGGAAAAGGCCAATTTTCAGCCGTGCTATAGATGAATACGTGTTTTTATTGATGAATTCATTTAAATAAGAGACTGAAAATATAAAAATTATATATATAACGTTAGGAATTAACCAAGAAAACTACATGAGGTTACAAGGAGCAATTGGTTACACTATATAAATAGAAAATTTAAAAGGAAAAGGCCAATTTTCAGCCGTGCTATAGATGAATACGTGTTTTTATTGATGAATTCACGTAAATAAGAGACTGAAAATATGAAAATTATATATATAATTACTTTACGAATTAACCAAGAAAACTATATAGAATTACAGGGGGCAATTAGTTACACTATTTAAATAGAAAATTTAAAAGGAAAAGGCCACTTTTCAGCCGAGTTGTAGATGAATACGTGTTTTTATTGATGAATTCACGTAAATATGAGACTGAAAATATGAAAATTATATATATAACGTTAAGAATCAACCAAGAAAACTGTATAGGATTACGGGGGGCAGATAGTTACACTATTAAAATAGAAAATTTAAAAGGAAAAGGCCACTTTTCAGCCGTGTTATAGAAGAATACGTGTTTTTATTGATGAATTCACGTAAATATGAGACTGAAAATATGAAAATTATATATATAATTACGTTAGGAATTAACCAAGAAAACTATATAGGATTACAGGGGGCAATAAGTTACACCATTTAAATAGAAAATTTTAAAGGAAAAGGCCAATTTTCAGCCGTGCTATAGATGAATACGTGTTTTTATTGATGAATTCACGTAAATAAGAGACTGAAAATATGAAAATTATATATGTAATTACGTTAGGAATTAACCAAGAAAACTATATAGGATTACAGGGGGCTATTAGTTACACCATTTAAATAGAAAATTTTAAAGGAAAAGGCCAATTTTCAGCCGTGCTATAGATGAATACGTGTTTTTATTGATGAATTCACGTAAATAAGAGACTGAAAATACGAAAATTACATATATAACGTTAAGAATTAACCAAGATAACTATATAGGGTTACAAGGAGCAATTGGTTACACTATTTAAATAGAAAATTTAAAAGGAAAAGGCCAATTTTCAGCCGTGCTATTGATGAATACCTAATTTTATTGATAAATTCACGTAAATAAGAGACTGAAAATATGAAAATTATATATATAACGTTAAGAATTAACCAAGAAAACTGTAAAGGATTACGGGGGGCAGTTAGTTACACTATTTAAATAGAAAATTCAAAAGGAAAAGGCCAATTTTCAGCCGTGCTATAGATGAATACGTGTTTTTATTGATGAATTCACGTAAATAAGAGAGTGAAAATATAAAAATTATATATATAACGTTAGGAATTAACCAAGAAAACTACATGAGGTTACAAGGAGCAATTGGTTACACTATTTAAATAGAAAATTTAAAAGGAAAAGGCCAATTTTCAGCCGTGCTATAGATGAATACGTGTTTTTATTGATGAATTCACGTAAATAAAAGACTGAAAATATGAAAATTATGTACATAACGTTAAGAATTAACCAAGAAAACTGTATAGGATTACGAAGAGCAGTTAGTTACACCATTAAAATAGAAAATTTTAAAGGAAAAGGCCACTTTTCAGCCGAGTTATAGATGAATACGTGTTTTTATTGATGAATTCACGTAAATAAGAGACTGAAAATATGAAAATTATATACATAGTTACGTTAGGAATTAACCAATAAAACTATATAGGATTACAGGGGGCTATTAGTTACACCATTTAAATAGAAAATTTTAAAGTAAAAGGCCAATTTTCAGCCGTGCTATAGATGAATACGTGTTTTTATTGATGAATTCACTTAAATAAGAGACTGAAAATATAAAAATTATATATATAACGTTAGGAATTAACCAAGAAAACTACATGAGGTTACAAGGAACAATTGGTTACACTATATAAATAGAAAATTTAAAAGGAAAAGGCCAATTTTCAGCCGTGCTATAGATGAATACGTGTTTTTATTGATGAATTCACGTAAATAAGAGACTGAAAATATGAAAATTATATATATATAATTACTTTACGAATTAACCAAGAAAACTATATAGAATTACAGGGGGCAATTAGTTACACTATTTAAATAGAAAATTTAAAAGGAAAAGGCCACTTTTCAGCCGAGTTGTAGATGAATACGTGTTTTTATTGATGAATTCACGTAAAAAAGAGACTGAAAATATGAAAATGAAATACATAACGTTAAGAATCAACCAAGAAAACTGTATAGGATTACGGGGGGCAGATAGTTACACTATTAAAATAGAAAATTTAAAAGGAAAAGGCCACTTTTCAGCCGTGTTATAGAAGAATACGTGTTTTTATTGATGAATTCACGTAAATATGAGACTTAAAATATGAAAATTATATATTTAATTACGTTAGGAATTAACCAAGAAAACTATATAGGATTACAGGGGGCAATTAGTTACACCATTTAGATAGAAAATTTTAAAGGAAAAGGCCAATTTTCAGCCGTGCTATAGATGAATACATGTTTTTATTGATGAATTCACGTAAATAAGAGACTGAAAATATGAAAATTATATATGTAATTACGTTAGGAATTAACCAAGAAAACTATATAGGATTACAGGGGGCTATTAGTTACACCATTTAAATAGAAAATTTTAATGGAAAAGGCCAATTTTGAGCCGTGCTATAGATGAATACGTGTTTTTATTGATGAATTCACGTAAATAAGAGACTGAAAATTGAAAATTATATATATAACGTTAAGAATTAACCAAGAAAACTGTATAGGATTACGGGGGGCAGATAGTTACACTATTTAAATAGAAAATTTAAAAGGAAAAGGCCACTTTTTGGCCAAGTTATAGATGAATACGTGTTTTTATTGATGAATTCACGTAAGTAAGAAACTGAAAATATGAAAATTATATATATAATTACGTTAGGAATTAACCAGGAAAACTATATAGGATTACAGGGGGCAATTAGTTACACTATTTAAATAGAAAATTTTAAAGGAAAAGGCCAATTTTCAGCAGTGCTATAGATGAATACGTGTTTTTATTGATGAATTCACGTAAATAAGAGACGGAAAATATGAAAATTATATATATAACGTTAGGAATTAACCAAGAAAACTAAATATGATTACGGAGGTCACTTAGTTACACTATTTAAATAGAAAATTTAAAAGGAAGAGGCCACTTTTCAGCCGAGTTATAGATGAATACGTGTTTTTATTGATGAATTCACGTAAATAAGAGACTGAAAATATGAAAATTATATATATAGTTACGTTAGGAATTAACCAAGAAAACTATATCGGATTACAGGGGGCTATTAGTTACACCATAAAAATAGAAAATTTTAAAGTAAAAGGCCAATTTTCAGCCGTGCTATAGATGAATACGTGTTTTTATTGATGAATTCACGTAAATAAGAGATTGAAAATATAAAAATTATATATATAACGTTAGGAATTAACCAAGAAAACTACATGAGTTTACAAGGAGCAATTGGTTACACTATTTAAATAGAAAATTTAAAAGGAAAAGGCCAATTTTCAGCCGTGCTATAGATGAATACGTGTTTTTATTGATGAATTCACGTAAATAAGAGACTGAAAATATGAAAATTATATATATATATATATATATAACGTTAAGAATCAACCAAGAAAACTGTATAGGATTATGGGGGGCAGATAGTTACACTATTTAAGTAGGAAATTTAAAAGGAAAAGGCCACTTTTCAGCCGAGTTATAGATGAATACCAGTTTTTATTGATAAATTCACGAAAATAAGAGACTGAAAATATGAAAATTATATACATAACGTTAAGAATTAACCAAGAAAACTACAGAGGATTACAGGGGGCTATTAGTTACACCATTTAAATAGAAAATTTTAATGGAAAAGGCCAATTTTGAGCCGTGCTATAGATGAATACATGTTTTTATTAATGAATTCACGTAAATAAAAGACTGAAAATATGAAAATTATGTACATAATGTTAAGAATTAACCAAGAAAACTGTATAGGATTACGAAGAGCAGTTAGTTACACCATTAAAATAGAAAATTTAAAAGGAAAAGGCCACTTTTCAGACGAGTTATAGATGAATACGTGTTTTTATTGATGAATTCACGTAAATAAGAGACTGAAAATATGAAAATTATATATATAGTTACGTTAGGAATTAACCAATAAAACTACATGAGTTTACAAGGAGCAATTGGTTACACTATTTAAATAGAAAATTTAAAAGGAAAAGGCCAATTTTCAGCCGTGCTATAGATGAATACGTGTTTTTATTGATGAATTCACGTAAATAAGAGACTGAACATATGAAAATTATATATATATATATATAACGTTAAGAATCAACCAAGAAAACTGTAAAGGATTATGGGGGGCAGATAGTTACACTATTTAAGTAGGAAATTTAAAAGGAAAAGGCCACTTTTCAGCCGAGTTATAGATGAATACCAGTTTTTATTGATAAATTCACGAAAATAAGAGACTGAAAATATGAAAATTATATACATAACGTTAAGAATTAACCAAGAAAACTACAGAGGATTACAGGGGGCTATTAGTTACACCATTTAAATAGAAAATTTTAATGGAAAAGGCCAATTTTGAGCCGTGCTATAGATGAATACGTGTTTTTATTGATGAATTCACGTAAATAAAAGACTGAAAATATGAAAATTATGTACATAACGTTAGGAATTAACCAAGAAAACTGTATAGGATTACGAAGAGCAGTTAGTTACACCATTAAAATAGAAAATTTAAAAGGAAAAGGCCACTTTTCAGCCGAGTTATAGATGAATACGTGTTTTTATTGATGAATTCACGTAAATAAGAGACTGAAAATATGAAAATTATATATATAGTTACGTTAGGAATTAACCAATAAAACTATATAGGAATACAGGGGGCTATTAGTTACACCATTTAAATAGAAAATTTTAAAGTAAAAGGCCAATTTTCAGCCGTGCTATAGATGAATACGTGTTTTTATTGATGAATTCATTTAAATAAGAGACTGAAAATATAAAAATTATATATATAACGTTAGGAATTAACCAAGAAAACTACATGAGGTTACAAGGAGCAATTGGTTACACTATATAAATAGAAAATTTAAAAGGAAAAGGCCAATTTTCAGCCGTGCTATAGATGAATACGTGTTTTTATTGATGAATTCACGTAAATAAGAGACTGAAAATATGAAAATTATATATATAATTACTTTACGAATTAACCAAGAAAACTATATAGAATTACAGGGGGCAATTCGTTACACTATTTAAATAGAAAATTCAAAAGGAAAAGGCCACTTTTCAGCCGAGTTGTAGATGAATACGTGTTTTCATTGATGAATTCACGTAAATATGAGACTGAAAATATGAAAATTATATATATAACGTTAAGAATCAACCAAGAAAACTGTATAGGATTACGGAGGGCAGATATTTACACTATTAAAATAGAAAATTTAAAAGGAAAAGGCCACTTTTCAGCCGTGTTATAGAAGAATACGTGTTTTTATTGATGAATTCACGTAAATATGAGACTGAAAATATGAAAATTATATATATAATTACGTTAGGAATTAACCAAGAAAACTATATAGGATTACAGGGGGCAATAAGTTACACCATTTAAATAGAAAATTTTAAAGGAAAAGGCCAATTTTCAGCCGTGCTATAGATGAATACGTGTTTTTATTGATGAATTCACGTAAATAAGAGACTGAAAATATGAAAATTATATATGTAATTACGTTAGGAATTAACCAAGAAAACTATATAGGATTACAGGGGGCTATTAGTTACACGATTTAAATAGAAAATTTTAAAGGAAAAGGCCAATTTTCAGCCGTGCTATAGATGAATACGTGTTTTTATTGATGAATTCACGTAAATAAGAGACTGAAAATATGAAAATTACATATATAACGTTAAGAATTAACCAAGATAACTATATAGGGTTACAAGGAGCAATTGGTTACACTATTTTAATAGAAAATTTAAAAGGAAAAGGCCAATTTTCAGCCGTGCTATTGATGAATACCTAATTTTATTGATGAATTCACGAAAATAAGAGACTGAAAATATGAAAATTATATATATAACGTTAAGAATTAACCAAGAAAACTGTAAAGGATTACGGGGGGCAGTTAGTTACACTATTTAAATAGAAAATTCAAAAGGAAAAGGCCAATTTTCAGCCGTGCTATAGATGAATACGTGTTTTTATTGATGAATTCACGTAATTAAGAGACTGAGAATATAAAAATTATATATATAACGTTAGGAATTAACCAAGAAAACTACATGAGGTTACAAGGAGCAATTGGTTACACTATTTAAATAGAAAATTTAAAAGGAAAAGGCCAATTTTCAGCCGTGCTATAGATGAATACGTGTTTTTATTGATGAATTCACGTAAATAAAAGACTGAAAATATGAAAATTATGTACATAACGTTAAGAATTAACCAAGAAAACTGTATAGGATTACGAAGAGCAGTTAGTTACACCATTAAAATAAAAAATTTTAAAGGAAAAGGCCACTTTTCAGCCGAGTTATAGATGAATACGTGTTTTTATTGATGAATTCACGTAAATAAGAGACTGAAAATATGAAAATTATATATATAGTTACGTTAGGAATTAACCAATAAAACTATATAGGATTACAGGGGGCTATTAGTTACACCATTTAAATAGAAAATTTTAAAGTAAAAGGCCAATTTTCAGCCGTGCTATAGATGAATACGTGTTTTTATTGATGAATTCACTTAAATAAGAGACTGAAAATATAAAAATTATATATATAACGTTAGGAATTAACCAAGAAAACTACATGAGGTTACAAGGAGCAATTGGTTACACTATATAAATAGAAAATTTAAAAGGAAAAGGCCAATTTTCAGCCGTGCTATAGATGAATACGTGTTTTTATTGATGAATTCACGTAAATAAGAGACTGAAAATATGAAAATTATATATATAATTACTTTACGAATTAACCAAGAAAACTATATAGAATTACAGGGGGCAATTAGTTACACTATTTAAATAGAAAATTTAAAAGGAAAAGGCCACTTTTCAGCCGAGTTGTAGATGAATACGTGTTTTTATTGATGAATTCACGTAAAAAAGAGACTGAAAATATGAAAATGATATACATAACGTTAAGAATCAACCAAGAAAACTGTATAGGATTACGGGGGGCAGATAGTTACACTATTAAAATAGAAAATTTAAAAGCAAAAGGCCACTTTTCAGCCGTGTTATAGAAGAATACGTGTTTTTATTGATGAATTCACGTAAATATGAGACTGAAAATATGAAAATTATATATATAATTACGTTAGGAATTAACCAAGAAAACTATATAGGATTACAGGGGGCAATTAGTTACACCATTTAAATAGAAAATTTTAAAGGAAAAGGCCAATTTTCAGCCGTGCTATAGATGAATACGTGTTTTTATTGATGAATTCACGTAAATAAGAGACTGAAAATATGAAAATTATATATGTAATTACGTTAGGAATTAACCAAGAATACTATATAGGATTACAGGGAGCTATTAGTTACACCATATAAATAGAAAATTTTAAAGGAAAAGGCCAATTTTCAGCCGTGCTATAGATGAATACGTGTTTTTATTGATGAATTCACGTAAATAAGAGACTGAAAATATGAAAATTACATATATAACGTTAAGAATTAACCAAGATAACTCTATACGGTTACAAGGAGCAATTGGTTACACTATTTAAATAGAAAATTTAAAAGGAAAAGGCCAATTTTCAGCCGTGCTATTGATGAATACCTAATTTTATTGATGAATTCACGTAAATAAGAGACAGAAAATATGAAAATTATATATATAACGTTAAGAATTAACCAAGAAAACTGTAAAGGATTACGATGGGCAGTTAGTTACACTATTTAAATAGAAAATTCAAAAGGAAAAGGCCAATTTTCAGCCGTGCTATAGATGAATACGTGTTTTTATTGATGAATTCACGTAAATAAGAGACTGAAAATATAAAAATTATATATATAACGTTAGGAATTAACCAAGAAAACTACATGAGGTTACAAGGAGCAATTGGTTACACTATTTAAATAGAAAATTTAAAAGGAAAAGGCCAATTTTCAGCCGTGCTATAGATGAATACGTGTTTTTATTGATGAATTCACGTAAATAAGAGACTGAAAATATGAAAATTATATATATATATAACGTTAAGAATCAACCAAGAAAACTATATAGGATTATGGGGGGCAGATAGTTTCACTATTTAAGTAGAAAATTTAAAAGGAAAAGGCCACTTTTCAGCCGAGTTATAGATGAATACCAGTTTTTATTGATAAATTCACGAAAATAAGAGACTGAAAATATGAAAATTATATACATAACGTTAAGAATTAACCAAGAAAACTACATAGGATTACAGGGGGCTATTAGATACACCATTTAAATAGAAAATTTAAAAGGAAAAGGCCACTTTTTGGCCAAGTTATAGATGAATACGTGTTTTTATTGATGAATTCACGTAAGTAAGAAACTGAAAATTGAAAATTATATATATAACGTTAAGAATTAACCAAGAAAACTGTATAGGATTACGGGGGGCAGTTAGTTACACTATTTAAATAGAAAATTTAAAAGGAAAAGGCCACTTTTTGGCCAAGTTATAGATGAATACGTGTTTTTATTGATGAATTCACGTAAGTAAGAAACTGAAAATATGAAAATTATATATATAATTACGTTAGGAATTAACCAGGAAAACTATATAGGATTACAGGGGGCAATTAGTTACACTATTTAAATAGAAAATTTTAAAGGAAAAGGCCAATTTTCAGCCGTGCTATAGATGAATACGTGTTTTTATTGATGAATTCACGTAAATAAGAGACGGAAAATATGAAAATTATATATATAACGTTAGGAATTAACCAAGAAAACTAAATATGATTACGGAGGTCAGTTAGTTACACTATTTAAATAGAAAATTTAAAAGGAAGAGGCCACTTTTCAGTCGAGTTATAGATGAATACGTGTTTTTATTGATGAATTCACGTAAATAAGAGACTGAAAATATGAAAATTATATATATAGTTACGTTAGGAATTAACCAAGAAAACTATATCGGATTACAGGGGGCTATTAGTTACACCATATAAATAGAAAATTTTAAAGTAAAAGGCCAATTTTCAGCCGTGCTATAGATGAATACCTAATTTTATTGATGAATTCACGTAAATAAGAGACTGAAAATATGAAAATTATATATATAACGTTAAGAATTAACCAAGAAAACTGTAAAGGATTACGGGGGGCAGTTAGTTACACTATTTAAATAGAAAATTCAAAAGGAAAAGGCCAATTTTCAGCCGTGCTATAGATGAATACGTGTTTTTATTGATGAATTCACGTAAATAAGAGACTGAAAATATAAAAATTATATATATAACGTTAGGAATTAACCAAGAAAACTACATGAGGTTACAAGGAGCAATTGGTTACACTATTTAAATAGAAAATTTAAAAGGAAAAGGCCAATTTTCAGCCGTGCTATAGATGAATACGTGTTTTTATTGATGAATTCACGTAAATAAGAGACTGAAAATATGAAAATTATATATATATAACGTTAAGAATCAACCAAGAAAACTGTATAGGATTATGGGGGGCAGATAGTTTCACTATTTAAGTAGAAAATTTAAAAGGAAAAGGCCACTTTTCAGCCGAGTTATAGATGAATACCAGTTTTTATTGATAAATTCACGAAAATAAGAGACTGAAAATATGAAAATTATATACATAACGTTAAGAATTAACCAAGAAAACTACATAGGATTACAGGGGGCTATTAGATACACCATTTAAATAGAAAATTTTAATGGAAAAGGCCAATTTTGAGCCGTGCTATAGATGAATACGTGTTTTTATTGATGAATTCACGTAAATAAGAGACTGAAAATTGAAAATTATATATATAACGTTAAGAATTAACCAAGAAAACTGTATAGGATTACGGGGGGCAGTTAGTTACACTATTTAAATAGAAAATTTAAAAGGAAAAGGCCACTTTTTGGCCAAGTTATAGATGAATACGTGTTTTTATTGATGAATTCACGTAAGTAAGAAACTGAAAATATGAAAATTATATATATAATTACGTTAGGAATTAACCAGGAAAACTATATAGGATTACAGGGGGCAATTAGTTACACTATTTAAATAGAAAATTTTAAAGGAAAAGGCCAATTTTCAGCCGTGCTATAGATGAATACGTGTTTTTATTGATGAATTCACGTAAATAAGAGACGGAAAATATGAAAATTATATATATAACGTTAGGAATTAACCAAGAAAACTAAATATGATTACGGAGGTCAGTTAGTTACACTATTTAAATAGAAAATTTAAAAGGAAGAGGCCACTTTTCAGTCGAGTTATAGATGAATACGTGTTTTTATTGATGAATTCACGTAAATAAGAGACTGAAAATATGAAAATTATATATATAGTTACGTTAGGAATTAACCAAGAAAACTATATCGGATTACAGGGGGCTATTAGTTACACCATATAAATAGAAAATTTTAAAGTAAAAGGCCAATTTTCAGCCGTGCTATAGATGAATACGTGTTTTTATTGATGAATTCACGTAAATAAGAGACTGAAAATATAAAAATTATATATATAACGTTAGGAATTAACCAAGAAAACTACATGAGTTTACAAGGAGCAATTGGTTACACTATTTAAATAGAAAATTTAAAAGGAAAAGGCCAATTTTCAGCCGTGCTATAGATGAATACGTGTTTTTATTGATGAATTCACGTAAATAAGAGACTGAAAATATGAAAATTATATATATATATTTATATATTGTTAAGAATCAACCAAGAAAACTGTATAGGATTATGGAGGGCAGATAGTTACACTATTTAAGTAGGAAATTTAAAAGGAAAAGGCCACTTTTCAGCCGAGTTATAGATGAATACCAGTTTTTATTGATAAATTCACGAAAATAAGAGACTGAAAATATGAAAATTATATACATAACGTTAAGAATTAACCAAGAAAACTACAGAGGATTACAGGGGGCTATTAGTTACACCATTTAAATAGAAAATTTTAATGGAAAAGGCCAATTTTGAGCAGTGCTATAGATGAATACATGTTTTTATTGATGAATTCACGTAAATAAAAGACTGAAAATATGAAAATTATGTACATAATGTTAAGAATTAACCAAGAAAACTGTATAGGATTACGAAGAGCAGTTAGTTACACCATTAAAATAGAAAATTTAAAAGGAAAAGGCCACTTTTCAGCCGAGTTATAGATGAATACGTGTTTTTATTGATGAATTCACGTAAATAAGAGACTGAAAATATGAAAATTATATATATAGTTACGTTAGGAATTAACCAATAAAACTATATAGGATTACAGGGGGCTATTAGTTACACCATTTAAATAGAAAATTTTAAAGTAAAAGGCCAATTTTCAGCCGTGCTATAGATGAATACGTGTTTTTATTGATGAATTCACTTAAATAAGAGACTGAAAATATAAAAATTATATATATAACGTTAGGAATTAACCAAGAAAACTACATGAGGTTACAAGGAGCAATTGGTTACACTATATAAATAGAAAATTTAAAAGGAAAAGGCCAATTTTCAGCCGTGCTATAGATGAATACGTGTTTTTATTGATGAATTCACGTAAATAAGAGACTGAAAATATGAAAATTATATATATAATTACTTTACGAATTAACCAAGAAAACTATATAGAATTACAGGGGGCAATTAGTTACACTATTTAAATAGAAAATTTAAAAGGAAAAGGCCACTTTTCAGCCGAGTTGTAGATGAATACGTGTTTTTATTGATGAATTCACGTAAAAAAGAGACTGAAAATATGAAAATGATATACATAACGTTAAGAATCAACCAAGAAAACTGTATAGGATTACGGGGGGCAGATAGTTACACTATTAAAATAGAAAATTTAAAAGCAAAAGGCCACTTTTCAGCCGTGTTATAGAAGAATACGTGTTTTTATTGATGAATTCACGTAAATATGAGACTGAAAATATGAAAATTATATATATAATTACGTTAGGAATTAACCAAGAAAACTATATAGGATTACAGGGGGCAATTAGTTACACCATTTAAATAGAAAATTTTAAAGGAAAAGGCCAATTTTCAGCCGTGCTATAGATGAATACGTGTTTTTATTGATGAATTCACGTAAATAAGAGACTGAAAATATGAAAATTATATATGTAATTACGTTAGGAATTAACCAAGAATACTATATAGGATTACAGGGGGCTATTAGTTACACCATATAAATAGAAAATTTTAAAGGAAAAGGCCAATTTTCAGCCGTGCTATAGATGAATACGTGTTTTTATTGATGAATTCACGTAAATAAGAGACTGAAAATATGAAAATTACATATATAACGTTAAGAATTAACCAAGATAACTCTATACGGTTACAAGGAGCAATTGGTTACACTATTTAAATAGAAAATTTAAAAGGAAAAGGCCAATTTTCAGCCGTGCTATTGATGAATACCTAATTTTATTGATGAATTCACGTAAATAAGAGACAGAAAATATGAAAATTATATATATAACGTTAAGAATTAACCAAGAAAACTGTAAAGGATTACGATGGGCAGTTAGTTACACTATTTAAATAGAAAATTCAAAAGGAAAAGGCCAATTTTCAGCCGTGCTATAGATGAATACGTGTTTTTATTGATGAATTCACGTAAATAAGAGACTGAAAATATAAAAATTATATATATAACGTTAGGAATTAACCAAGAAAACTACATGAGGTTACAAGGAGCAATTGGTTACACTATTTAAATAGAAAATTTAAAAGGAAAAGGCCAATTTTCAGCCGTGCTATAGATGAATACGTGTTTTTATTGATGAATTCACGTAAATAAGAGACTGAAAATATGAAAATTATATATATATAACGTTAAGAATCAACCAAGAAAACTATATAGGATTATGGGGGGCAGATAGTTTCACTATTTAAGTAGAAAATTTAAAAGGAAAAGGCCACTTTTCAGCCGAGTTATAGATGAATACCAGTTTTTATTGATAAATTCACGAAAATAAGAGACTGAAAATATGAAAATTATATACATAACGTTAAGAATTAACCAAGAAAACTACATAGGATTACAGGGGGCTATTAGATACACCATTTAAATAGAAAATTTAAAAGGAAAAGGCCACTTTTTGGCCAAGTTATAGATGAATACGTGTTTTTATTGATGAATTCACGTAAGTAAGAAACTGAAAATTGAAAATTATATATATAACGTTAAGAATTAACCAAGAAAACTGTATAGGATTACGGGGGGCAGTTAGTTACACTATTTAAATAGAAAATTTAAAAGGAAAAGGCCACTTTTTGGCCAAGTTATAGATGAATACGTGTTTTTATTGATGAATTCACGTAAGTAAGAAACTGAAAATATGAAAATTATATATATAATTACGTTAGGAATTAACCAGGAAAACTATATAGGATTACAGGGGGCAATTAGTTACACTATTTAAATAGAAAATTTTAAAGGAAAAGGCCAATTTTCAGCCGTGCTATAGATGAATACGTGTTTTTATTGATGAATTCACGTAAATAAGAGACGGAAAATATGAAAATTATATATATAACGTTAGGAATTAACCAAGAAAACTAAATATGATTACGGAGGTCAGTTAGTTACACTATTTAAATAGAAAATTTAAAAGGAAGAGGCCACTTTTCAGTCGAGTTATAGATGAATACGTGTTTTTATTGATGAATTCACGTAAATAAGTGACTGAAAATATGAAAATTATATATATAGTTACGTTAGGAATTAACCAAGAAAACTATATCGGATTTCAGGGGGCTATTAGTTACACCATATAAATAGAAAATTTTAAAGTAAAAGGCCAATTTTCAGCCGTGCTATAGATGAATACCTAATTTTATTGATGAATTCACGTAAATAAGAGACTGAAAATATGAAAATTATATATATAACGTTAAGAATTAACCAAGAAAACTGTAAAGGATTACGGGGGGCAGTTAGTTACACTATTTAAATAGAAAATTCAAAAGGAAAAGGCCAATTTTCAGCCGTGCTATAGATGAATACGTGTTTTTATTGATGAATTCACGTAAATAAGAGACTGAAAATATAAAAATTATATATATAACGTTAGGAATTAACCAAGAAAACTACATGAGGTTACAAGGAGCAATTGGTTACACTATTTAAATAGAAAATTTAAAAGGAAAAGGCCAATTTTCAGCCGTGCTATAGATGAATACGTGTTTTTATTGATGAATTCACGTAAATAAGAGACTGAAAATATGAAAATTATATATATATAACGTTAAGAATCAACCAAGAAAACTGTATAGGATTATGGGGGGCAGATAGTTTCACTATTTAAGTAGAAAATTTAAAAGGAAAAGGCCACTTTTCAGCCGAGTTATAGATGAATACCAGTTTTTATTGATAAATTCACGAAAATAAGAGACTGAAAATATGAAAATTATATACATAACGTTAAGAATTAACCAAGAAAACTACATAGGATTACAGGGGGCTATTAGATACACCATTTAAATAGAAAATTTTAATGGAAAAGGCCAATTTTGAGCCGTGCTATAGATGAATACGTGTTTTTATTGATGAATTCACGTAAATAAGAGACTGAAAATTGAAAATTATATATATAACGTTAAGAATTAACCAAGAAAACTGTATAGGATTACGGGGGGCAGTTAGTTACACTATTTAAATAGAAAATTTAAAAGGAAAAGGCCACTTTTTGGCCAAGTTATAGATGAATACGTGTTTTTATTGATGAATTCACGTAAGTAAGAAACTGAAAATATGAAAATTATATATATAATTACGTTAGGAATTAACCAGGAAAACTATATAGGATTACAGGGGGCAATTAGTTACACTATTTAAATAGAAAATTTTAAAGGAAAAGGCCAATTTTCAGCCGTGCTATAGATGAATACGTGTTTTTATTGATGAATTCACGTAAATAAGAGACGGAAAATATGAAAATTATATATATAACGTTAGGAATTAACCAAGAAAACTAAATATGATTACGGAGGTCAGTTAGTTACACTATTTAAATAGAAAATTTAAAAGGAAGAGGCCACTTTTCAGTCGAGTTATAGATGAATACGTGTTTTTATTGATGAATTCACGTAAATAAGAGACTGAAAATATGAAAATTATATATATAGTTACGTTAGGAATTAACCAAGAAAACTATATCGGATTACAGGGGGCTATTAGTTACACCATATAAATAGAAAATTTTAAAGTAAAAGGCCAATTTTCAGCCGTGCTATAGATGAATACGTGTTTTTATTGATGAATTCACGTAAATAAGAGACTGAAAATATAAAAATTATATATATAACGTTAGGAATTAACCAAGAAAACTACATGAGTTTACAAGGAGCAATTGGTTACACTATTTAAATAGAAAATTTAAAAGGAAAAGGCCAATTTTCAGCCGTGCTATAGATGAATACGTGTTTTTATTGATGAATTCACGTAAATAAGAGACTGAAAATATGAAAATTATATATATATATTTATATAACGTTAAGAATCAACCAAGAAAACTGTATAGGATTATGGAGGGCAGATAGTTACACTATTTAAGTAGGAAATTTAAAAGGAAAAGGCCACTTTTCAGCCGAGTTATAGATGAATACCAGTTTTTATTGATAAATTCACGAAAATAAGAGACTGAAAATATGAAAATTATATACATAACGTTAAGAATTAACCAAGAAAACTACAGAGGATTACAGGGGGCTATTAGTTACACCATTTAAATAGAAAATTTTAATGGAAAAGGCCAATTTTGAGCAGTGCTATAGATGAATACATGTTTTTATTGATGAATTCACGTAAATAAAAGACTGAAAATATGAAAATTATGTACATAATGTTAAGAATTAACCAAGAAAACTGTATAGGATTACGAAGAGCAGTTAGTTACACCATTAAAATAGAAAATTTAAAAGGAAAAGGCCACTTTTCAGCCGAGTTATAGATGAATACGTGTTTTTATTGATGAATTCACGTAAATAAGAGACTGAAAATATGAAAATTATATATATAGTTACGTTAGGAATTAACCAATAAAACTATATAGGATTACAGGGGGCTATTAGTTACACCATTTAAATAGAAAATTTTAAAGTAAAAGGCCAATTTTCAGCCGTGCTATAGATGAATACGTGTTTTTATTGATGAATTCACTTAAATAAGAGACTGAAAATATAAAAATTATATATATAACGTTAGGAATTAACCAAGAAAACTACATGAGGTTACAAGGAGCAATTGGTTACACTATATAAATAGAAAATTTAAAAGGAAAAGGCCAATTTTCAGCCGTGCTATAGATGAATACGTGTTTTTATTGATGAATTCACGTAAATAAGAGACTGAAAATATGAAAATAATATATATAATTACTTTAGGAATTAACCAAGAAAACTATATAAAATTACAGGGGGCAATTAGTTACACTATTTAAATAGAAAATTTAAAAGGAAAAGGCCACTTTTCAGCCGAGTTGTAGATGAATACGTGTTTTTATTGATGAATTCACGTAAAAAAGAGACTGAAAATATGTAAATGATATACATAACGTTAAGAATCAACCAAGAAAACTGTATAGGATTACGGGGGGCAGATAGTTACACTATTAAAATAGAAAATTTAAAAGGAAAAGGCCACTTTTCAGCCGTGCTATAGATGAATACGTGTTTTTATTGATGAATTCACGTAAATAAGAGACTGAAAATATGAAAATTATATATGTAATTACGTTAGGAATTAACCAAGAAAACTATATAGGATTACAGGGGGCTATTAGTTACACCATTTAAATAGCAAAATTTTAAAGGAAAAGGCCAATTTTCAGCCGTGCTATAGATGAATACTTGTTTTTATTGATGAATTCACGTAAATAAGAGACTGAAAATATGAAAATTACATATATAACGTTAAGAATTAACCAAGATAACTATATAGGGTTACAAGGAGCAATTGGTTACACTATTTAAATAAAAAATTTAAAAGGAAAAGGCCAATTTTCAGCCGTGCTATAGATGAATACGTATTTTTATTGATGAATTCACGTAAATAAGAGATTGAAAATATGAAAATTATATATATAACGTTAGGAAGTAACCATTGAAAATTATATATATAACGTTAAGAATTAACCAAGAAAACTGTATAGGATTACGGAGGGCAGTTAGTTACACTATTTAAATAGAAAATTTAAAAGGAAAAGGCCACTTTTCAGCCGAGTTATAGATGAATACCAGTTTTTATTGATAAATTCACGAAAATAAGAGACTGAAAATATGAAAATTATATACATAACGTTAAGAATTCACCAAGAAAACTGTATAAGATTACAGGGGGCTATTAGTTACACCATTTAAATAGAAAATTTTAAAGGAAAAGGCCAATTTTCAGCCGTGCTATAGATGAATACGTGTTTTTATTGATGAATTCACGTAAATATGAGACTGAAAATATGAAAATTATATATATAATTACGTTAGGAATTAACCAAGAAAACTATATAGGATTACAGGGGGCAATTAGTTACACCATTTAAATAGAAAATTTTAAAGGAAAATGCCAATTTTCAGCCGTGCTATAGATGAATACGTGTTTTTATTGATGAATTCACGTAAATAAGAGACTGAAAATATGAAAATTATATATGTAATTACGTTAGGAATTAACCAAGAAAACTATATAGGATTACAGGGGGCTATTAGTTACACCATTTAAATAGCAAAATTTTAAAGGAAAAGGCCAATTTTCAGCCGTGCTATAGATGAATACGTGTTTTTATTGATGAATTCACGTAAATAAGAGACTGAAAATATGAAAATTACATATATAACGTTAAGAATTAACCAAGATAACTATATAGGGTTACAAGGAGCAATTGGTTACACTATTTAAATAGAAAATTTAAAAGGAAAAGGCCAATTTTCAGCCGTGCTATTGATGAATACCTAATTTTATTGATGAATTCACGTAAATAAGAGACTGAAAATATGAAAATTATATATATAACGTTAAGAATTTCCCAAGAAAACTGTAAAGGATTACGGGGGGCAGTTAGTTACACTATTTAAATAGAAAATTCAAAAGGAAAAGGCCACTTTTCAGCCGAGTTATAGATGAATACCTGTTTTTATTGATGAATTCACGTAAATAAGAGACTGAAAATATGAAAATTATATATATAGTTACGTTAGGAATTAACCAAGAAAACTATATAGGATTACGGGGGGCTATTAGTTACACTATATAAATAGAAAATTTAAAAGAAAAAGGCCAATTTTCAGCCGTGCTATAGATGAATACGTATTTTTATTGATGAATTCACGTAAATAAGAGATTGAAAATATGAAAATTATATATATAACGTTAGGAAGTAACCATTGAAAATTATATATATAACGTTAAGAATTAACCAAGAAAACTGTATAGGATTACGGAGGGCAGTTAGTTACACTATTTAAATAGAAAATTTAAAAGGAAAAGGCCACTTTTCAGCCGAGTTATAGATGAATACCAGTTTTTATTGATAAATTCACGAAAATAAGAGACTGAAAATATGAAAATTATATACATAACGTTAAGAATTCACCAAGAAAACTGTATAAGATTACAGGGGGCTATTAGTTACACCATTTAAATAGAAAATTTTAAAGGAAAAGGCCAATTTTCAGCCGTGCTATAGATGAATACGTGTTTTTATTGATGAATTCACGTAAATATGAGACTGAAAATATGAAAATTATATATATAATTACGTTAGGAATTAACCAAGAAAACTATATAGGATAACGGGGGGCAATTAGTTTCACCATTTAAATAGAAAATTTTAAAGGAAAATGCCAATTTTCAGCCGTGCTATAGATGAATACGTGTTTTTATTGATGAATTCACGTAAATAAGAGACTGAAAATATGAAAATTATATATGTAATTACGTTAGGAATTAACCAAGAAAACTATATAGGATTACAGGGGGCTATTAGTTACACCATTTAAATAGCAAAATTTTAAAGGAAAAGGCCAATTTTCAGCCGTGCTATAGATGAATACGTGTTTTTATTGATGAATTCACGTAAATAAGAGACTGAAAATATGAAAATTACATATATAACGTTAAGAATTAACCAAGATAACTATATAGGGTTACAAGGAGCAATTGGTTACACTATTTAAATAGAAAATTTAAAAGGAAAAGGCCAATTTTCAGCCGTGCTATTGATGAATACCTAATTTTATTGATGAATTCACGTAAATAAGAGACTGAAAATATGAAAATTATATATATAACGTTAAGAATTTCCCAAGAAAACTGTAAAGGATTACGGGGGGCAGTTAGTTACACTATTTAAATAGAAAATTCAAAAGGAAAAGGCCACTTTTCAGCCGAGTTATAGATGAATACCTGTTTTTATTGATGAATTCACGTAAATAAGAGACTGAAAATATGAAAATTATATATATAGTTACGTTAGGAATTAACCAAGAAAACTATATAGGATTACGGGGGGCTATTAGTTACACTATATAAATAGAAAATTTAAAAGAAAAAGGCCAATTTTCAGCCGTGCTATAGATGAATACGTATTTTTATTGATGAATTCACGTAAATAAGAGATTGAAAATATGAAAATTATATATATAACGTTAGGAAGTAACCATTGAAAATTATATATATAACGTTAAGAATTAACCAAGAAAACTGTATAGGATTACGGACGGCAGTTAGTTACACTATTTAAATAGAAAATTTAAAAGGAAAAGGCCACTTTTCAGCCGAGTTATAGATGAATACCAGTTTTTATTGATAAATTCACGAAAATAAGAGACTGAAAATATGAAAATTATATACATAACGTTAAGAATTCACCAAGAAAACTGTATAAGATTACAGGGGGCTATTAGTTACACCATTTAAATAGAAAATTTTAAAGGAAAAGGCCAATTTTCAGCCGTGCTATAGATGAATACGTGTTTTTATTGATGAATTCACGTAAATAAGAGACTGAAAATATGAAAATTACATATATAACGTTAAGAATTAACCAAGATAACTATATAGGGTTACAAGGAGCAATTGGTTACACTATTTAAATAGAAAATTTAAAAGGAAAAGGCCAAGAAAACTATATAGGATTACAGGGGGCTATTAGTTACACCATTTAAATAGAAAATTTTAAAGGAAAAGGCCAATTTTCAGCCGTGCTATAGATGAATACGTGTTTTTATTGATGAATTCACGTAAATAAGAGACTGAAAATATGAAAATTACATATATAACGTTAAGAATTAACCAAGATAACTATATAGGGTTACAAGGAGCAATTGGTTACACTATTTAAATAGAAAATTTAAAAGGAAAAGGCCAATTTTCAGCCGTGCTATTGATGAATACCTAATTTTATTGATGAATTCACGTAAATAAGAGACTGAAAATATGAAAATTATATATATAACGTTAAGAATTAACCAAGAAAACTGTAAAGGATTACGGGGGGCAGTTAGTTACACTATTTAAATAGAAAATTCAAAAGGAAAAGGCCACTTTTCAGCCGAGTTATAGATGAATACCTGTTTTTATTGATGAATTCACGTAAATAAGAGACTGAAAATATGAAAATTATATATATAGTTACGTTAGGAATTAACCAAGAAAACTATATAGGATTACGGAGGGCTATTAGTTACACTATATAAATAGAAAATTTAAAAGAAAAAGGCCAATTTTCAGCTGTGCTATAGATGAATACGTATTTTTATTGATGAATTCACGTAAATAAGAGATTGAAAATATGAAAATTATATATATAACGTTAGGAAGTAACCATTGAAAATTATATATATAACGTTAAGAATTAACCAAGAAAACTGTATAGGATTACGGAGGGCAGTTAGATACACTATTTAAATAGAAAGTTTAAAAGGAAAAGGCAACTTTTCAGCCGAGTTATAGATGAATACCAGTTTTTATTGATAAATTCACGAAAATAAGAGACTGAAAATATGAAAATTATATACATAACGTTAAGAATTCACCAAGAAAACTATATAGGATTACAGGGGGCAATTAGTTACACCATTTAAATAGAAAATTTTAAAGGAAAAGGCCAATTTTCAGCCGTGCTATAGATGAATACGTGTTTTTATTGATGAATTCACGTAAATAAGAGACTGATAATTGAAAATTATATATATAACGTTAAGAATTAACCAAGAAAACTGTATAGGATTACGGGGGGCAGTTAGTTACACTATTTAAATAGAAAATTTAAAAGGAAAAGGCCACTTTTTGCCCAAGTTATAGATGAATACGTGTTTTTATTGATGAATTCACGTAAATAAGAAACTGAAAATATGAAAATTATATATATAATTACGTTAGGAATTAACCAGGAAAACAATAAAGGATTACAGGGGGCAGTTAGTTACTTTATTTAAATAGAAAATTTTAAAGGAAAAGGCCAATTTTCAGCCGTGCTATAGATGAATACGTGTTTTTATTGATGAATTCACGTAAATAAGAGACGGAAAATATGAAAATTATATATATAACGTTAAGAATTAACCAAGAAAACTAAATAGGATTACGGAGGGCAGTTAGTTACACTATATAAATAGAAAATTTAAAAGCAAAAGGCCACTTTTCAGCCGAGCTATAGATGAATACCAGTTTTTATTGATAAATTTACGTAAATAAGAGACTGAAAATATGAAAATTATATACATAAAGTTAAGAATTAACCAAGAAAACTGCATAGGATTACGGAGAGCAGTTAGTTACACCATTAAAATAGAAAATTTAAAAGGAAAAGGCCACTTTTCAGCCGAGTTATAGATGAATACGTGTTTTTATTGATGAATTCACGTAAATAAGAGACTGAAAATATGAAAATTATATATATAGTTACGTTAGGAATTAACAAAGAAAACTATATAGGATTACAGGGGGCTATTAGTTACACCATTTAAATAGAAAATTTTAAAGCAAAAGGCCAATTTTCAGCCGTGCTATAGATGAATACGTGTTTTTATTGATGAATTCACGTAAATAAGAGACTGAAAATATAAAAATTATATATATAACGTTAGGAATTAACCAAGAAAACTACATGAGGTTACAAGGAGCAATTGTTTACACTATTTAAATAGAAAATTTAAAAGGAAAAGGCCAATTTTCAGCCGTGCTGATGAATACGTGTTTTTATTGATGAATTCACGTAAATAATAGACTGAAAATATGAAAATTATATATATATATATAACGTTAAGAATCAACCAAGAAAACTGTATAGGATTATGGGAGGCAGATAGTTACACTATTTAAGTAGAAAATTTAAAAGGAAAAGGCCACTTTTCAGCCGAGTTATAGATGAATACCAGTTTTTATTGATAAATTCACGAAAATAAGAGACTGAAAATATGAAAATTATATACATAACGTTAAGAATTAACCAAGAAAACTACATAGGATTACAGGGGGCTATTAGTTACACCATTTAAATAGAAAATTTTAATGGAAAAGGCCAATTTTGAGCCGTGCTATAGATGAATACGTGTTTTTATTGATGAATTCACGTAAATAAGAGACTGAAAATTAAAAATTATATATATAACGTTAAGAATTAACCAAGAAAACTGTATAGGATTACGGGGGGCAGTTAGTTACACTATTTAAATAGAAAATTTAAAAGGAAAAGGCCACTTTTTGGCCAAGTTATAGATGAATACGTGTTTTTATTGATGAATTCACGTAAATATGAAACTGAAAATATGAAAATTATATATATAATTACGTTAGGAATTAACCAGGAAAACTATATAGGATTACAGGGGGCAATTAGTTACACTATTTAAATAGAAAATTTTAAAGGAAAAGGCCAATTTTCAGCCGTGCTATAGATGAATACGTGTTTTTATTGATGAATTCACGTAAATAAGAGACGGAAAATATGAAAATTATGTATATAACGTTAAGAATTAACCAAGAAAACTAAATAGGATTACGGAGGGCAGTTAGTTACACTATTAAAATAGAAAATTTAAAAGGAAAAGGCCACTTTTCAGCCGAGTTATAGATGAATACCAGTTTTTATTGATAAATTCACGTAAATAAAAGACTGAAAATATGAAAATTATGTACATAACGTTAAGAATTAACCAAGAAAACAGTATAGTATTACGGAAAGCAGTTAGTTACACCATTAAAATAGAAAATTTAAAAGGAAAAGGCCACTTTTCAGCCGAGTTATAGATGAATACGTGTTTTTATTGATGAATTCACGTAAATAAGAGACTGAAAATATGAAAATTATATATATAGTTACGTTAGGAATTAACCAATAAAACTATATAGGATTACAGATGGCTATTAGTTACACTATTTAAATAGAAAATTTTAAAGTAAAAGGCCAATTTTCAGCCGTGTTATAGATGAATACGTGTTTTTATTGATGAATTCACGTAAATAAGAGACGGAAAATATGAAAATTATGTATATAACGTTAAGAATTAACCAAGAAAACTAAAGAAAACTACATAGGATTACAGGGGGCTATTAGTTACACCATTTATATAGAAAATTTTAATGGAAAAGGCCAATTTTGAGCCGTGCTATAGATGAATACGTGTTTTTATTGATGAATTCACGTAAATAAGAGACTGAAAATATGAAAATTATATATATATAACGTTAAGAATTAACCAAGAAAACTGTAAAGGATTACGGATGGCAGTTAGTTACACTATTTAAATAGAAAATTTAAAAGGAAAAGGCCACTTTTCAGCCGAGTTATAGATGAATACCTGTTTTTATTGATGAATTCACGTAAATAAGAGACTGAAAATTGAAAATTATATACATAACGTTAAGAATTAACCAAGAAAACTGTATAGGATTACGGGGGGCAGTTAGTTACACTATTTAAATAGAAAATTTAAAAGGAAAAGGCCACTTTTTGGCCAAGTTATAGATGAATACGTGTTTTTATTGATGAATTCACGTAAATAAGAAACTGAAAATATGAAAATTATATAAATAATTACGTTAGGAATTAACCAGTAAAACTATACAGGATTACAGAGGGCAATTAGTTACACTATTTAAATAGAAAATTTTAAAGGAAAAGGCCAATTTTCAGATGTGCTATAGATGAATACGTGTTTTTATTGATGAATTCACGTAAATAAGAGACGGAAAATATGAAAATTATGTATATAACGTTAAGAATTAACCAAGAAAACTAAATAGGATTACGGAGGGCAGTTAGTTACACTATTTAAATAGAAAATTTAAAAGGAAAAGGCCACTTTTCAGCCGAGTTATAGATGAATACCAGTTTTTATTGATAAATTCACGTAAATAAAAGACTGAAAATATGAAAATTATGTACATAACGTTAAGAATTAACCAAGAAAACAGTATAGGATTACGGAAAGCAGTTAGTTACACCATTAAAATAGAAAATTTAAAAGGAAAAGGCCACTTTTCAGCCGAGTTATAGATGAATACGTGTTTTTATTGATGAATTCACGTAAATAAGAGACTGAAAATATGAAAATTATATATATAGTTACGTTAGGAATTAACCAATAAAACTATATAGGATTACAGATGGCTATTAGTTACACCATTTAAATAGAAAATTTTAAAGTAAAAGGCCAATTTTCAGCCGTGCTATAGATGAATACGTGTTTTTATTGATGAATTCACTTAAATAAGAGACTGAAAATATAAAAATTATATATATAACGTTAGGAATTAACCAAGAAAACTACATGAGGTTACAAGGAGCAATTGGTTACACTATATAAATAGAAAATTTAAAAGGAAAAGGCCAATTTTCAGCCGTGCTATAGATGAATACGTGTTTTTATTGATGAATTCACGTAAATAAGAGACTGAAAATATGAAAATAATATATATAATTACTTTAGGAATTAACCAAGAAAACTATATAGAATTACAGGGGGCAATTAGTTACACTATTTAAATAGAAAATTTAAAAGGAAAAGGCCACTTTTCAGCCGAGTTGTAGATGAATACGTGTTTTTATTGATGAATTCACGTAAATAAGAGACTGAAAATATGAAAATGATATACATAACGTTAAGAATCAACCAAGAAAACTGTATAGGATTACGGGGGGCAGATAGTTACACTATTAAAATAGAAAATTTAAAAGGAAAAGGCCACTTTTCAGCCGTGTTATAGAAGAATACGTGTTTTTATTGATGAATTCACGTAAATATGAGACTGAAAATATGAAAATTATATATATAATTACGTTAGGAATTAACCAAGAAAACTATATAGGATTACAGGGGGCAATTAGTTACACCATTTAAATAGAAAATTTTAAAGGAAAAGGCCAATTTTCAGCCGTGCTATAGATGAATACGTGTTTTTATTGATGAATTCACGTAAATAAGAGACTGAAAATATGAAAATTATATATGTAATTACGTTAGGAATTAACCAAGAAAACTATATAGGATTACAGGGGGCTATTAGTTTCACCATGTAAATAGAAAATTTTAAAGGAAAAGGCCAATTTTCAGCCGTGCTATAGGTGAATACGTGTTTTTATTGATGAATTCACGTAAATAAGAGACTGAAAATATGAAAATTATATATATAACGTTAAGAATTAACCAAGAAAACTGTAAAGGATTACGGGGGGCAGTTAGTTACACTATTTAAATAGAAAATTTAAAAGGAACAGGCCACTTTTCAGCCGAGTTATAGATGAATACCTGTTTTTATTGATGAATTCACGTAAATAAGAGACTGAAAATATGAAAATTATATATATAACGTTAGGAATTAACCAAGAAAACTATATAGAATTACGGGGATATATTAGTTACACTATATAAATAGAAAATTATAAAGAAAAAGGCCTATTTTCAGCCGTGCTAAAGATGAATACGTGTTTTTATTGATGAATTTAAGTAAGAAATAGACTGAAAATATGAAAATTAAATATATAACGTTACGAATTTACTAAGAAAACTATAAGGAAATGTGGGGAGCAATTAACTTTAAAATTTAAAGCTGATTTGAACGAAATATACCAATTTTTAGAAAAGTTATTATCGAATTTATAGTTGAATTTATGTGATTGTATTGATTGACCACTATACCTCGGTTTAGGTAAATAGTGATTTTTTCCAGTTTGTATGTTTCCTAAAGCAAATAAGAGTGCAGATGGTAGTTTCTACACTAGACATACCTAATAAAATCAAAATAAGCGAAAGAAATGAAGATTTGAAAAATTTTAAAAATTTTAGGAAATTACGATTGTGGGAAAACGAATTATGTGGAAATCAATATTTTAGCGGTAGAAATTTATTATAAAAACTATAGATAAATTCGGGGGGCGGTTAAATACACTATTAACAAAGAAAATTTGAACGGAAAAGGCCACTTTTCACCCGAGTTATAGATGAATACCTGTTTTTATTGATGAATTCACATAAGTAAGAAACTGAAAATATGAAAATATATATATAATTACGTTAGGAATTAACCAGGAAAACTATATAGGATTACAGGGGGCAATTAATTACACTATTTAAATAGAAAATTTTAAAGGAAAAGGCCAATTTTCAGCCGTGCTATAGATGAATACGTGTTTTTATTGATGAATTCACGTAAATAAGGGACTGAAAATATGAAAATTATATATATAACGTTAAGAATTAACCAAGAAAACTGTATCGGATTACGGAGGGCAGTCAGTTACACTATTTAAATAGAAAATTTAAAACGAAAAGGCCACTTTTCAGCCGTGCTATAGATGAATACGTGTTTTTATTGATGAATTCACGTAAATAAGGGACTGAAAATATGGAAATTATATATATAACGTTAAGAATTAACCAAGAAAACTGTATAGGATTACGGAGGGCAGTTAGTTACACTATTTAAATAGAAAATTTAAAAGGAAAAGGCCACTTTTCAGCCGAGTTATAGATGAATACCAGTTTTTATTGATAAATTCACGTAAATAAGAGACTGAAAATATGAAAATTATATACATAACGTTAAGAATTAACCAAGAAAACTGTATAGGATTACGGAGAGCAGTTAGTTACACCATTAAAATAGAAAATTTAAAAGGAAAAGGCCACTTTTCAGCCGAGTTACAGATGAATACGTGTTTTTATTGATGAATTCACGTAAATAAGAGACTGAAAATATGAAAATTATATATGTAATTACGTTAGGAATTAACCAAGAAAACTATAAAGAATTACAGGGGGCTATTAGTTACACAATTTACATAGAAAATTTTAAAGAAAAAGGCCAATTTTCAGGCGTGCTATAGATGAATACGTGTTTTTATTGATGAATTCACGTAAATAAGAGACTGAAAATATGAAAATTACATATATAACGTTAAGAATTAGTCAAGATAACTATATAGGGTTACAAGGAGCAATTGGTTACACTATTTAAATAGAAAATTTAAAAGGAAAAGGCCACTTTTCAGCCGAGTTATAGATGAATACCTGTTTTTATTGATGAATTCACGTAAATAAGAGACTGAAAATATGAAAATTATATATATAACGTTAGGAATTAACCAAGAAAACTATATAAAATTACGGAGATATATTAGTTACACTATATAAATAGGAAATTTAAAAGAAAAAGGCCTATTTTCGGCCGTGCTATAGATGAATACGTGTTTTTATTGATGAATTTAAGTAAGAAATAGACTGAAAATATGAAAATTAAATATATAACGTTAAGAATTAACCAAGAAAACTGTATAGGATTACGAAGGGCAGTTAGTTACACTATTTAAATAGAAAATTTAAAAGGAAAAAACCACTTTTCAGCCGAGTTATAGATGAATACGTGTTTTTATTGATGAATTCACGTAAATAAGAGACTGAAAATATGAAAATTATATATGTAATTACGTTAGGAATTAACCAAGAAAACTATATAGAATTAAAGGGGGCTATTAGTTACACAATTTAAATAGAAAATTTAAAAGGAAAAGGCCACTTTTCAGCCGAGTTACAGATGAATACGTGTTTTTATTGATGAATTCACGTAAATAAGAGACTGAAAATATGAAAATTATATATATAACGTTAAGAATTAACCAAGAAAACTGTATAGGATTACGGAGGGCAGTTAGTTACACTATTTAAATAGAAAATTTAAAAGGAAAAGGCCACTTTTCAGCCGAGTTATAGATGAATACCAGTTTTTATTGATAAATTCACGTAAATAAGAGACTGAAAATATGAAAATTATATATGTAATTACGTTAGGAATTAACCAAGAAAACTATATAGAATTAAAGGGGGCTATTAGTTACACAATTTAAATAGAAAATTTAAAAGGAAAAGGCCACTTTTCAGCCGAGTTACAGATGAATACGTGTTTTTATTGATGAATTCACGTAAATAAGAGACTGAAAATATGAAAATTATATATGTAATTACGTTAGGAATTAACCAAGAAAACTATAAAGAATTACAGGGGGCTATTAGTTACACAATTTACATAGAAAATTTTAAAGAAAAAGGCCAATTTTCAGGCGTGCTATAGATGAATACGTGTTTTTATTGATGAATTCACGTAAATAAGAGACTGAAAATATGAAAATTACATATATAACGTTAAGAATTAGTCAAGATAACTATATAGGGTTACAAGGAGCAATTGGTTACACTATTTAAATAGAAAATTTAAAAGGAAAAGGCCACTTTTCAGCCGAGTTATAGATGAATACCTGTTTTTATTGATGAATTCACGTAAATAAGAGACTGAAAATATGAAAATTATATATATAACGTTAGGAATTAACCAAGAAAACTATATAAAATTACGGGGATATATTAGTTACACTATATAAATAGGAAATTTAAAAGAAAAAGGCCTATTTTCGGCCGTGCTATAGATGAATACGTGTTTTTATTGATGAATTTAAGTAAGAAATAGACTGAAAATATGAAAATTAAATATATAACGTTAAGAATTAACCAAGAAAACTGTATAGGATTACGAAGGGCAGTTACTTACACTATTTAAATAGAAAATTTAAAAGGAAAAGGCCACTTTTCAGCCGAGTTATAGATGAATACGTGTTTTTATTGATGAATTCACGTAAGTAAGAAACTGAAAATATGAAAATTATATATATAATTACGTTAGGAATTAACCAGGAGAACTATATAGGATTACAGGGTGCAATTAGTTACACTATTTAAATAGAAAATTTAAAAGGAAAAGGCCACTTTTCAGCCGAGTTATAGATGAATACCTGTTTTTATTGATGAATTCACGTAAATAAGAGACTGAAAATACGAAAATTATATATATATATATATATATATATATATATATATATATATATATATATATATATATATATATATATATATATATATATAGTTCCGTTAGGAATTAACCAAGAAAACTATATAGGATTACAGGGGGCTATTAGTTACACTATATAAATAGAAAATTTAAAAGAAAAAGGCCAATTATCAGCCGTGCTATAGATGAATACGTGTTTTTATTAATGAATTCACGTAAATAAGAGATTGAAAATATGAAAATTATATATATAACGTTAAGAATTAACCAAGAAAACTGTATAGGATTACGGAGGGCAGTTAGTTACACTATTTAAATAGAAAATTTAAAAGGAAAAGGCCACTTTTCAGCCGAGTTATAGATGAATACCAGTTTTTATTGATAAATTCACGTAAATAAGAGACTGAAAATATGAAAATTATATACATAACGTTAAGAGTTAACCAAGAAAACTGTATAGGATTACGGAGAGCAGTTAGTTACACCATTAAAATAGAAAATTTAAAAGGAAAAGGCCACTTTTCAGCCGAGTTATAGATGAATATGTGTTTTTATTGATGAATTCACGTAAATAAGAGACTGAAAATATGAAAATTATATATGTAATTACGTTAGGAATTAACCAAGAAAACTATATAGAATTACAGGGGCTATTAGTTACACAATTTACAAAGAAAATTTTAAAGAAAAAGGCCAATTTTCAGGCGTGCTATAGATGAATACGTGTTTTTATTGATGAATTCACGTAAATAAGAGACTGAAAATATGAAAATTACATATATAACGTTAAGAATTAATCAAGATAACTATATAGAGTTACAAGGAGCAATTGGTTACACTATTTAAATAGAAAATTTAAAAGGAAAAGGCCACTTTTCAGCCGAGTTATAGATGAATACCAGTTTTTATTGATAAATTCACGAAAATAAGAGACTGAAAATATGAAAATTATATACATAACGTTAAGAATTCACCAAGAAAACTATATAGGATTACAGGGGGCAATTAGTTACACCATTTAAATAGAAAATTTTAAAGGAAAAGGCCAATTTTCAGCCGTGCTATAGATGAATACGTGTTTTTATTGATGAATTCACGTAAATAAGAGACTGATAATTGAAAATTATATATATAACGTTAAGAATTAACCAAGAAAACTGTATAGGATTACGGGGGGCAGTTAGTTACACTATTTAAATAGAAAATTTAAAAGGAAAAGGCCACTTTTTGCCCAAGTTATAGATGAATACGTGTTTTTATTGATGAATTCACGTAAATAAGAAACTGAAAATATGAAAATTATATATATAATTACGTTAGGAATTAACCAGGAAAACAATAAAGGATTACAGGGGGCAGTTAGTTACTTTATTTAAATAGAAAATTTTAAAGGAAAAGGCCAATTTTCAGCCGTGCTATAGATGAATACGTGTTTTTATTGATGAATTCACGTAAATAAGAGACGGAAAATATGAAAATTATATATATAACGTTAAGAATTAACCAAGAAAACTGTATAGGATTACGAAGGGCAGTTAGTTACACTATTTAAATAGAAAATTTAAAAGGAAAAGGCCACTTTTCAGCCGAGTTATAGATGAATACGTGTTTTTATTGATGAATTCACGTAAATAAGAGACTGAAAATATGAAAATTATATATGTTATTACGTTAGGAATTAACCAAGAAAACTATATAGAATTAAAGGGGGCTATTAGTTACACAATTTAAATAGAAAATTTTAAAGGAAAAGGCCAATTTTCAGCCAAGTTATAGATGAATACGTGTTTTTATTGATGAATTCACGTAAGTAAGAAACTGAAAATATGAAAATTATATATATAATTACGTTAGGAATTAACCAGGAGAACTATATAGGATTACAGGGGGCAATTAGTTACACTATTTAAATAGAAAATTTAAAAGGAAAAGGCCACTTTTCAGCCGAGTTATAGATGAATACCTGTTTTTATTGATGAATTCACGTAAATAAGAGACTGAAAATACGAAAATTATATATATATATATATATATATATATATATATATATATATATATATATATATATATATATATATATATATATATATATATATATATATATATATATATATATATATATATATATATATATATATATATATATATATATATATATATATATATATATATATATAGTTCCGTTAGGAATTAACCAAGAAAACTATATAGGATTACAGGGGGCTATTAGTTACACTATATAAATAGAAAATTTAAAAGAAAAAGGCCAATTATCAGCCGTGCTATAGATGAATACGTGTTTTTATTAATGAATTCACGTAAATAAGAGATTGAAAATATGAAAATTATATATATAACGTTAAGAATTAACCAAGAAAACTGTATAGGATTACGGAGGGCAGTTAGTTACACTATTTAAATAGAAAATTTAAAAGGAAAAGGCCACTTTTCAGCCGAGTTATAGATGAATACCAGTTTTTATTGATAAATTCACGTAAATAAGAGACTGAAAATATGAAAATTATATACATAACGTTAAGAATTAACCAAGAAAACTGTATAGGATTACGGAGAGCAGTTAGTTACACCATTAAAATAGAAAATTTAAAAGGAAAAGGCCACTTTTCAGCCGAGTTATAGATGAATATGTGTTTTTATTGATGAATTCACGTAAATAAGAGACTGAAAATATGAAAATTATATATGTAATTACGTTAGGAATTAACCAAGAAAACTATATAGAATTACAGGGGCTATTAGTTACACAATTTACAAAGAAAATTTTAAAGAAAAAGGCCAATTTTCAGGCGTGCTATAGATGAATACGTGTTTTTATTGATGAATTCACGTAAATAAGAGACTGAAAATATGAAAATTACATATATAACGTTAAGAATTAATCAAGATAACTATATAGAGTTACAAGGAGCAATTGGTAACACTATTTAAATAGAAAATTTAAAAGGAAAAGGCCACTTTTCAGCCGAGTTATAGATGAATACCAGTTTTTATTGATAAATTCACGAAAATAAGAGACTGAAAATATGAAAATTATATACATAACGTTAAGAATTCACCAAGAAAACTATATAGGATTACAGGGGGCAATTAGTTACACCATTTAAATAGAAAATTTTAAAGGAAAAGGCCAATTTTCAGCCGTGCTATAGATGAATACGTGTTTTTATTGATGAATTCACGTAAATAAGAGACTGATAATTGAAAATTATATATATAACGTTAAGAATTAACCAAGAAAACTGTATAGGATTACGGGGGGCAGTTAGTTACACTATTTAAATAGAAAATTTAAAAGGAAAAGGCCACTTTTTGCCCAAGTTATAGATGAATACGTGTTTTTATTGATGAATTCACGTAAATAAGAAACTGAAAATATGAAAATTATATATATAATTACGTTAGGAATTAACCTGGAAAACAATAAAGGATTACAGGGGGCAGTTAGTTACTTTATTTAAATAGAAAATTTTAAAGGAAAAGGCCAATTTTCAGCCGTGCTATAGATGAATACGTGTTTTTATTGATGAATTCACGTAAATAAGAGACGGAAAATATGAAAATTATATATATAACGTTAAGAATTAACCAAGAAAACTAAATAGGATTACGGAGGGCAGTTAGTTACACTATATAAATAGAAAATTTAAAAGCAAAAGGCCACTTATCAGCCGAGTTATAGATGAATACCAGTTTTTATTGATAAATTTACGTAAATAAGAGACTGAAAATATGAAAATTATATACATAACGTTAAGAATTAACCAAGAAAACTGCATAGGATTACGGAGAGCAGTTAGTTACACCATTAAAATAGAAAATTTAAAAGGAAAAGGCCACTTTTCAGCCGAGTTATAGATGAATACGTGTTTTTATTGATGAATTCACGTAAATAAGAGACTGAAAATATGAAAATTATATATATAGTTACGTTAGGAATTAACAAAGAAAACTATATAGGATTACAGGGGGCTATTAGTTACACCATTTAAATAGAAAATTTTAAAGCAAAAGGCCAATTTTCAGCCGTGCTATAGATGAATACGTGTTTTTATTGATGAATTCACGTAAATAAGAGACTGAAAATATAAAAATTATATATATAACGTTAGGAATTAACCAAGAAAACTACATGAGGTTACAAGGAGCAATTGTTTACACTATTCAAATAGAAAATTTAAAAGGAAAAGGCCAATTTTTAGCCGTGCTGATGAATACGTGTTTTTATTGATGAATTCACGTAAATAAGAGACTGAAAATATGAAAATTATATATATATATATAACGTTAAGAATCAACCAAGAAAACTGTATAGGATTATGGGAGGCAGATAGTTACACTATTTAAGTAGAAAATTTAAAAGGAAAAGGCCACTTTTCAGCCGAGTTATAGATGAATACCAGTTTTTATTGATAAATTCACGAAAATAAGAGACTGAAAATATGAAAATTATATACATAACGTTAAGAATTCACCAAGAAAACTATATAGGATTACAGGGGGCAATCAGTTACACCATTTAAATAGAAAATTTTAAAGGAAAAGGCCAATTTTCAGCCGTGCTATAGATGAATACGTGTTTTTATTGATGAATTCACGTAAATAAGAGACTGATAATTGAAAATTATATATATAACGTTAAGAATTAACCAAGAAAACTGTATAGGATTACGGGGGGCAGTTAGTTACACTATTTAAATAGAAAATTTAAAAGGAAAAGGCCACTTTTTGCCCAAGTTATAGATGAATACGTGTTTTTATTGATGAATTCACGTAAATAAGAAACTGAAAATATGAAAATTATATATATAATTACGTTAGGAATTAACCAGGAAAACAATAAAGGATTACAGGGGGCAGTTAGTTACTTTATTTAAATAGAAAATTTTAAAGGAAAAGGCCAATTTTCAGCCGTGCTATAGATGAATACGTGTTTTTATTGATGAATTCACGTAAATAAGAGACGGAAAATATGAAAATTATATATATAACGTTAAGAATTAACCAAGAAAACTGTATAGGATTACGAAGGGCAGTTAGTTACACTATTTAAATAGAAAATTTAAAAGGAAAAGGCCACTTTTCAGCCGAGTTATAGATGAATACGTGTTTTTATTGATGAATTCACGTAAATAAGAGACTGAAAATATGAAAATTATATATGTAATTACGTGAGGAATTAACCAAGAAAACTATATAGAATTAAAGGGGGCTATTAGTTACACAATTTAAATAGAAAATTTTAAAGGAAAAGGCCAATTTTCAGCCAAGTTATAGATGAATACGTGTTTTTATTGATGAATTCACGTAAGTAAGAAACTGAAAATATGAAAATTATATATATAATTACGTTAGGAATTAACCAGGAGAACTATATAGGATTACAGGGGGCAATTAGTTACACTATTTAAATAGAAAATTTAAAAGGAAAAGGCCACTTTTCAGCCGAGTTATAGATGAATACCTGTTTTTATTGATGAATTCACGTAAATAAGAGACTGAAAATACGAAAATTATATATATATATATATATATATATATATATATATATATATATATATATATATATATATATATATATATATATATATATATATATATATATATAGTTCCGTTAGGAATTAACCAAGAAAACTATATAGGATTACAGGGGGCTATTAGTTACACTATATAAATAGAAAATTTAAAAGAAAAAGGCCAATTATCAGCCGTGCTATAGATGAATACGTGTTTTTATTAATGAATTCACGTAAATAAGAGATTGAAAATATGAAAATTATATATATAACGTTAAGAATTAACCAAGAAAACTGTATAGGATTACGGAGGGCAGTTAGTTACACTATTTAAATAGAAAATTTAAAAGGAAAAGGCCACTTTTCAGCCGAGTTATAGATGAATACCAGTTTTTATTGATAAATTCACGTAAATAAGAGACTGAAAATATGAAAATTATATACATAACGTTAAGAATTAACCAAGAAAACTGTATAGGATTACGGAGAGCAGTTAGTTACACCATTAAAATAGAAAATTTAAAAGGAAAAGGCCACTTTTCAGCCGAGTTATAGATGAATATGTGTTTTTATTGATGAATTCACGTAAATAAGAGACTGAAAATATGAAAATTATATATGTAATTACGTTAGGAATTAACCAAGAAAACTATATAGAATTACAGGGGCTATTAGTTACACAATTTACAAAGAAAATTTTAAAGAAAAAGGCCAATTTTCAGGCGTGCTATAGATGAATACGTGTTTTTATTGATGAATTCACGTAAATAAGAGACTGAAAATATGAAAATTACATATATAACGTTAAGAATTAATCAAGATAACTATATAGAGTTACAAGGAGCAATTGGTAACACTATTTAAATAGAAAATTTAAAAGGAAAAGGCCACTTTTCAGCCGAGTTATAGATGAATACCAGTTTTTATTGATAAATTCACGAAAATAAGAGACTGAAAATATGAAAATTATATACATAACGTTAAGAATTCACCAAGAAAACTATATAGGATTACAGGGGGCAATTAGTTACACCATTTAAATAGAAAATTTTAAAGGAAAAGGCCAATTTCAGCCGTGCTATAGATGAATACGTGTTTTTATTGATGAATTCACGTAAATAAGAGACTGATAATTGAAAATTATATATATAACGTTAAGAATTAACCAAGAAAACTGTATAGGATTACGGGGGGCAGTTAGTTACACTATTTAAATAGAAAATTTAAAAGGAAAAGGCCACTTTTTGCCCAAGTTATAGATGAATACGTGTTTTTATTGATGAATTCACGTAAATAAGAAACTGAAAATATGAAAATTATATATATAATTACGTTAGGAATTAACCAGGAAAACAATAAAGGATTACAGGGGGCAGTTAGTTACTTTATTTAAATAGAAAATTTTAAAGGAAAAGGCCAATTTTCAGCCGTGCTATAGATGAATACGTGTTTTTATTGATGAATTCACGTAAATAAGAGACGGAAAATATGAAAATTATATATATAACGTTAAGAATTAACCAAGAAAACTGTATAGGATTACGAAGGGCAGTTAGTTACACTATTTGAATAGAAAATTTAAAAGGAAAAGGCCACTTTTCAGCCGAGTTATAGATGAATACGTGTTTTTATTGATGAATTCACGTAAATAAGAGACTGAAAATATGAAAATTATATATGTAATTACGTTAGGAATTAACCAAGAAAACTATATAGAATTAAAGGGGGCTATTAGTTACACAATTTAAATAGAAAATTTTAAAGGAAAAGGCCAATTTTCAGCCAAGTTATAGATGAATACGTGTTTTTATTGATGAATTCACGTAAGTAAGAAACTGAAAATATGAAAATTATATATATAATTACGTTAGGAATTAACCAGGAGAACTATATAGGATTACAGGGGGCAATTAGTTACACTATTTAAATAGAAAATTTAAAAGGAAAAGGCCACTTTTCAGCCGAGTTATAGATGAATACCTGTTTTTATTGATGAATTCACGTAAATAAGAGACTGAAAATACGAAAATTATATATATATATATATATATATATATATATATATATATATATATATATATATATATATATAGTTCCGTTAGGAATTAACCAAGAAAACTATATAGGATTACAGGGGGCTATTAGTTACACTATATAAATAGAAAATTTAAAAGAAAAAGGCCAATTATCAGCCGTGCTATAGATGAATACGTGTTTTTATTAATGAATTCACGTAAATAAGAGATTGAAAATATGAAAATTATATATATAACGTTAAGAATTAACCAAGAAAACTGTATAGGATTACGGAGGGCAGTTAGTTACACTATTTAAATAGAAAATTTAAAAGGAAAAGGCCACTTTTCAGCCGAGTTATAGATGAATACCAGTTTTTATTGATAAATTCACGTAAATAAGAGACTGAAAATATGAAAATTATATACATAACGTTAAGAATTAACCAAGAAAACTGTATAGGATTACGGAGAGCAGTTAGTTACACCATTAAAATAGAAAATTTAAAAGGAAAAGGCCACTTTTCAGCCGAGTTATAGATGAATATGTGTTTTTATTGATGAATTCACGTAAATAAGAGACTGAAAATATGAAAATTATATATGTAATTACGTTAGGAATTAACCAAGAAAACTATATAGAATTACAGGGGCTATTAGTTACACAATTTACAAAGAAAATTTTAAAGAAAAAGGCCAATTTTCAGGCGTGCTATAGATGAATACGTGTTTTTATTGATGAATTCACGTAAATAAGAGACTGAAAATATGAAAATTACATATATAACGTTAAGAATTAATCAAGATAACTATATAGAGTTACAAGGAGCAATTGGTAACACTATTTCAATAGAAAATTTAAAAGGAAAAGGCCACTTTTCAGCCGAGTTATAGATGAATACCAGTTTTTATTGATAAATTCACGAAAATAAGAGACTGAAAATATGAAAATTATATACATAACGTTAAGAATTCACCAAGAAAACTATATAGGATTACAGGGGGCAATTAGTTACACCATTTAAATAGAAAATTTTAAAGGAAAAGGCCAATTTTCAGCCGTGCTATAGATGAATACGTGTTTTTATTGATGAATTCACGTAAATAAGAGACTGATAATTGAAAATTATATATATAACGTTAAGAATTAACCAAGAAAACTGTATAGGATTACGGGGGGCAGTTAGTTACACTATTTAAATAGAAAATTTAAAAGGAAAAGGCCACTTTTTGCCCAAGTTATAGATGAATACGTGTTTTTATTGATGAATTCACGTAAATAAGAAACTGAAAATATGAAAATTATATATATAATTACGTTAGGAATTAACCAGGAAAACAATAAAGGATTACAGGGGGCAGTTAGTTACTTTATTTAAATAGAAAATTTTAAAGGAAAAGGCCAATTTTCAGCCGTGCTATAGATGAATACGTGTTTTTATTGATGAATTCACGTAAATAAGAGACGGAAAATATGAAAATTATATATATAACGTTAAGAATTAACCAAGAAAACTGTATAGGATTACGAAGGGCAGTTAGTTACACTATTTGAATAGAAAATTTAAAAGGAAAAGGCCACTTTTCAGCCGAGTTATAGATGAATACGTGTTTTTATTGATGAATTCACGTAAATAAGAGACTGAAAATATGAAAATTATATATGTAATTACGTTAGGAATTAACCAAGAAAACTATATAGAATTAAAGGGGGCTATTAGTTACACAATTTAAATAGAAAATTTTAAAGGAAAAGGCCAATTTTCAGCCAAGTTATAGATGAATACGTGTTTTTATTGATGAATTCACGTAAGTAAGAAACTGAAAATATGAAAATTATATATATAATTACGTTAGGAATTAACCAGGAGAACTATATAGGATTACAGGGGGCAATTAGTTACACTATTTAAATAGAAAATTTAAAAGGAAAAGGCCACTTTTCAGCCGAGTTATAGATGAATACCTGTTTTTATTGATGAATTCACGTAAATAAGAGACTGAAAATACGAAAATTATATATATATATATATATATATATATATATATATATATATATATATATATATATATATATATATATATATATATATATATATAGTTCCGTTAGGAATTAACCAAGAAAACTATATAGGATTACAGGGGGCTATTAGTTACACTATATAAATAGAAAATTTAAAAGAAAAAGGCCAATTATCAGCCGTGCTATAGATGAATACGTGTTTTTATTAATGAATTCACGTAAATAAGAGATTGAAAATATGAAAATTATATATATAACGTTAAGAATTAACCAAGAAAACTGTATAGGATTACGGAGGGCAGTTAGTTACACTATTTAAATAGAAAATTTAAAAGGAAAAGGCCACTTTTCAGCCGAGTTATAGATGAATACCAGTTTTTATTGATAAATTCACGTAAATAAGAGACTGAAAATATGAAAATTATATACATAACGTTAAGAATTAACCAAGAAAACTGTATAGGATTACGGAGAGCAGTTAGTTACACCATTAAAATAGAAAATTTAAAAGGAAAAGGCCACTTTTCAGCCGAGTTATAGATGAATATGTGTTTTTATTGATGAATTCACGTAAATAAGAGACTGAAAATATGAAAATTATATATGTAATTACGTTAGGAATTAACCAAGAAAACTATATAGAATTACAGGGGCTATTAGTTACACAATTTACAAAGAAAATTTTAAAGAAAAAGGCCAATTTTCAGGCGTGCTATAGATGAATACGTGTTTTTATTGATGAATTCACGTAAATAAGAGACTGAAAATATGAAAATTACATATATAACGTTAAGAATTAATCAAGATAACTATATAGAGTTACAAGGAGCAATTGGTAACACTATTTAAATAGAAAATTTAAAAGGAAAAGGCCACTTTTCAGCCGAGTTATAGATGAATACCAGTTTTTATTGATAAATTCACGAAAATAAAAGACTGAAAATATGAAAATTATATACATAACGTTAAGAATTCACCAAGAAAACTATATAGGATTACAGGGGTAATTAGTTACACCATTTAAATAGAAAATTTTAAAGGAAAAGGCCAATTTTCAGCCGTGCTATAGATGAATACGTGTTTTTATTGATGAATTCACGTAAATAAGAGACTGATAATTGAAAATTATATATATAACGTTAAGAATTAACCAAGAAAACTGTATAGGATTACGGGGGGCAGTTAGTTACACTATTTAAATAGAAAATTTAAAAGGAAAAGGCCACTTTTTGCCCAAGTTATAGATGAATACGTGTTTTTATTGATGAATTCACGTAAATAAGAAACTGAAAATATGAAAATTATATATATAATTACGTTAGGAATTAACCAGGAAAACAATAAAGGATTACAGGGGGCAGTTAGTTACTTTATTTAAATAGAAAATTTTAAAGGAAAAGGCCAATTTTCAGCCGTGCTATAGATGAATACGTGTTTTTATTGATGAATTCACGTAAATAAGAGACGGAAAATATGAAAATTATATATATAACGTTAAGAATTAACCAAGAAAACTAAATAGGATTACGGAGGGCAGTTAGTTACACTATATAAATAGAAAATTTAAAAGCAAAAGGCCACTTATCAGCCGAGTTATAGATGAATACCAGTTTTTATTGATAAATTTACGTAAATAAGAGACTGAAAATATGAAAATTATATACATAACGTTAAGAATTAACCAAGAAAACTGCATAGGATTACGGAGAGCAGTTAGTTACACCATTAAAATAGAAAATTTAAAAGGAAAAGGCCACTTTTCAGCCGAGTTATAGATGAATACGTGTTTTTATTGATGAATTCACGTAAATAAGAGACTGAAAATATGAAAATTATATATATAGTTACGTTAGGAATTAACAAAGAAAACTATATAGGATTACAGGGGGCTATTAGTTACACCATTTAAATAGAAAATTTTAAAGCAAAAGGCCAATTTTCAGCCGTGCTATAGATGAATACGTGTTTTTATTGATGAATTCACGTAAATAAGAGACTGAAAATATAAAAATTATATATATAACGTTAGGAATTAACCAAGAAAACTACATGAGGTTACAAGGAGCAATTGTTTACACTATTCAAATAGAAAATTTAAAAGGAAAAGGCCAATTTTTAGCCGTGCTGATGAATACGTGTTTTTATTGATGAATTCACGTAAATAAGAGACTGAAAATATGAAAATTATATATATATATAACGTTAAGAATCAACCAAGAAAACTGTATAGGATTATGGGAGGCAGATAGTTACACTATTTAAGTAGAAAATTTAAAAGGAAAAGGCCACTTTTCAGCCGAGTTATAGATGAATACCAGTTTTTATTGATAAATTCACGAAAATAAGAGACTGAAAATATGAAAATTATATACATAACGTTAAGAATTCACCAAGAAAACTATATAGGATTACAGGGAGCAATTAGTTACACCATTTTAATAGAAAATTTTAAAGGAAAAGGCCAATTTTCAGCCGTGCTATAGATGAATACGTGTTTTTATTGATGAATTCACGTAAATAAGAGACTGATAATTGAAAATTATATATATAACGTTAAGAATTAACCAAGAAAACTGTATAGGATTACGGGGGGCAGTTAGTTACACTATTTAAATAGAAAATTTAAAAGGAAAAGGCCACTTTTTGCCCAAGTTATAGATGAATACGTGTTTTTATTGATGAATTCACGTAAATAAGAAACTGAAAATATGAAAATTATATATATAATTACGTTAGGAATTAACCAGGAAAACAATAAAGGATTACAGGGGGCAGTTAGTTACTTTATTTAAATAGAAAATTTTAAAGGAAAAGGCCAATTTTCAGCCGTGCTATAGATGAATACGTGTTTTTATTGATGAATTCACGTAAATAAGAGACGGAAAATATGAAAATTATATATATAACGTTAAGAATTAACCAAGAAAACTGTATACGATTACGAAGGGCAGTTAGTTACACTATTTAAATAGAAAATTTAAAAGGAAAAGGCCACTTTTCAGCCGAGTTATAGATGAATACGTGTTTTTATTGATGAATTCACGTAAATAAGAGACTGAAAATATGAAAATTATATATATAGTTACGTTAGGAATTAACAAAGAAAACTATATAGGATTACAGGGGGCTATTAGTTACACCATTTAAATAGAAAATTTTAAAGCAAAAGGCCAATTTTCAGCCGTGCTATAGATGAATACGTGTTTTTATTGATGAATTCACGTAAATAAGAGACTGAAAATATAAAAATTATATATATAACGTTAGGAATTAACCAAGAAAACTACATGAGGTTACAAGGAGCAATTGTTTACACTATTTAAATAGAAAATTTAAAAGGAAAAGGCCAATTTTTAGCCGTGCTGATGAATACGTGTTTTTATTGATGAATTCACGTAAATAAGAGACTGAAAATATGAAAATTATATATATATATAACGTTAAGAATCAACCAAGAAAACTGTATAGGATTATGGGAGGCAGATAGTTACACTATTTAAGTAGAAAATTTAAAAGGAAAAGGCCACTTTTCAGCCGAGTTATAGATGAATACCAGTTTTTATTGATAAATTCACGAAAATAAGAGACTGAAAATATGAAAATTATATACATAACGTTAAGAATTCACCAAGAAAACTATATAGGATTACAGGGGGCAATTAGTTACACCATTTAAATAGAAAATTTTAAAGGAAAAGGCCAATTTTCAGCCGTGCTATAGATGAATACGTGTTTTTATTGATGAATTCACGTAAATAAGAGACTGATAATTGAAAATTATATATATAACGTTAAGAATTAACCAAGAAAACTGTATAGGATTACGGGGGGCAGTTAGTTACACTATTTAAATAGAAAATTTAAAAGGAAAAGGCCACTTTTTGCCCAAGTTATAGATGAATACGTGTTTTTATTGATGAATTCACGTAAATAAGAAACTGAAAATATGAAAATTATATATATAATTACGTTAGGAATTAACCAGGAAAACAATAAAGGATTACAGGGGGCAGTTAGTTACTTTATTTAAATAGAAAATTTTAAAGGAAAAGGCCAATTTTCAGCCGTGCTATAGATGAATACGTGTTTTTATTGATGAATTCACGTAAATAAGAGACGGAAAATATGAAAATTATATATATAACGTTAAGAATTAACCAAGAAAACTGTATAGGATTACGAAGGGCAGTTAGTTACACTATTTAAATAGAAAATTTAAAAGGAAAAGGCCACTTTTCAGCCGAGTTATAGATGAATACGTGTTTTTATTGATGAATTCACGTAAATAAGAGACTGAAAATATGAAAATTATATATGTAATTACGTTAGGAATTAACCAAGAAAACTATATAGAATTAAAGGGGGCTATTAGTTACACAATTTAAATAGAAAATTTTAAAGGAAAAGGCCAATTTTCAGCCAAGTTATAGATGAATACGTGTTTTTATTGATGAATTCACGTAAGTAAGAAACTGAAAATATGAAAATTATATATATAATTACGTTAGGAATTAACCAGGAGAACTATATAGGATTACAGGGGGCAATTAGTTACACTATTTAAATAGAAAATTTAAAAGGAAAAGGCCACTTTTCAGCCGAGTTATAGATGAATACCTGTTTTTATTGATGAATTCACGTAAATAAGAGACTGAAAATACGAAAATTATATATATATATATATATATATATATATAGTTCCGTTAGGAATTAACCAAGAAAACTATATAGGATTACAGGGGGCTATTAGTTACACTATATAAATAGAAAATTTAAAAGAAAAAGGCCAATTATCAGCCGTGCTATAGATGAATACGTGTTTTTATTAATGAATTCACGTAAATAAGAGATTGAAAATATGAAAATTATATATATAACGTTAAGAATTAACCAAGAAAACTGTATAGGATTACGGAGGGCAGTTAGTTACACTATTTAAATAGAAAATTTAAAAGGAAAAGGCCACTTTTCAGCCGAGTTATAGATGAATACCAGTTTTTATTGATAAATTCACGTAAATAAGAGACTGAAAATATGAAAATTATATACATAACGTTAAGAATTAACCAAGAAAACTGTATAGGATTACGGAGAGCAGTTAGTTACACCATTAAAATAGAAAATTTAAAAGGAAAAGGCCACTTTTCAGCCGAGTTATAGATGAATATGTGTTTTTATTGATGAATTCACGTAAATAAGAGACTGAAAATATGAAAATTATATATGTAATTACGTTAGGAATTAACCAAGAAAACTATATAGAATTACAGGGGCTATTAGTTACACAATTTACAAAGAAAATTTTAAAGAAAAAGGCAAATTTTCAGGCGTGCTATAGATGAATACGTGTTTTTATTGATGAATTCACGTAAATAAGAGACTGAAAATATGAAAATTACATATATAACGTTAAGAATTAATCAAGATAACTATATAGAGTTACAAGGAGCAATTGGTAACACTATTTAAATAGAAAATTTAAAAGGAAAAGGCCACTTTTCAGCCGAGTTATAGATGAATACCAGTTTTTATTGATAAATTCACGAAAATAAGAGACTGAAAATATGAAAATTATATACATAACGTTAAGAATTCACCAAGAAAACTATATAGGATTACAGGGGGCAATTAGTTACACCATTTAAATAGAAAATTTTAAAGGAAAAGGCCAATTTTCAGCCGTGCTATAGATGAATACGTGTTTTTATTGATGAATTCACGTAAATAAGAGACTGATAATTGAAAATTATATATATAACGTTAAGAATTAACCAAGAAAACTGTATAGGATTACGGGGGGCAGTTAGTTACACTATTTAAATAGAAAATTTAAAAGGAAAAGGCCACTTTTTGCCCAAGTTATAGATGAATACGTGTTTTTATTGATGAATTCACGTAACTAAGAAACTGAAAATATGAAAATTATATATATAATTACGTTAGGAATTAACCAGGAAAACAATAAAGGATTACAGGGGGCAGTTAGTTACTTTATTTAAATAGAAAATTTTAAAGGAAAAGGCCAATTTTCAGCCGTGCTATAGATGAATACGTGTTTTTATTGATGAATTCACGTAAATAAGAGACGGAAAATATGAATATATATATATATATAACGTTAAGAATTAACCAAGAAAACTGTATAGGATTACGAAGGGCAGTTAGTTACACTATTTAAATAGAAAATTTAAAAGGAAAAGGCCACTTTTCAGCCGAGTTATAGATGAATACGTGTTTTTATTGATGAATTCACGTAAATAAGAGACTGAAAATATGAAAATTATATATGTAATTACGTTAGGAATTAACCAAGAAAACTATACAGAATTAAAGGGGGCTATTAGTTACACAATTTAAATAGAAAATTTTAAAGGAAAAGGCCAATTTTCAGCCAAGTTATAGATGAATACGTGTTTTTATTGATGAATTCACGTAAGTAAGAAACTGAAAATATGAAAATTATATATATAATTACGTTAGGAATTAACCAGGAGAACTATATAGGATTACAGGGGGCAATTAGTTACACTATTTAAATAGAAAATTTAAAAGGAAAAGGCCACTTTTCAGCCGAGTTATAGATGAATACCTGTTTTTATTGATGAATTCACGTAAATAAGAGACTGAAAATACGAAAATTATATATATATATATATATATATATATATATATATATATATATATATATATATATATATATATATATATATATATATATATATATATATATATAGTTCCGTTAGGAATTAACCAAGAAAACTATATAGGATTACAGGGGGCTATTAGTTACACTATATAAATAGAAAATTTAAAAGAAAAAGGCCAATTATCAGCCGTGCTATAGATGAATACGTGTTTTTATTAATGAATTCACGTAAATAAGAGATTGAAAATATGAAAATTATATATATAACGTTAAGAATTAACCAAGAAAACTGTATAGGATTACGGAGGGCAGTTAGTTACACTATTTAAATAGAAAATTTAAAAGGAAAAGGCCACTTTTCAGCCGAGTTATAGATGAATACCAGTTTTTATTGATAAATTCACGTAAATAAGAGACTGAAAATATGAAAATTATATACATAACGTTAAGAATTAACCAAGAAAACTGTATAGGATTACGGAGAGCAGTTAGTTACACCATTAAAATAGAAAATTTAAAAGGAAAAGGCCACTTTTCAGCCGAGTTATAGATGAATATGTGTTTTTATTGATGAATTCACGTAAATAAGAGACTGAAAATATGAAAATTATATATGTAATTACGTTAGGAATTAACCAAGAAAACTAAATAGAATTACAGGGGCTATTAGTTACACAATTTACAAAGAAAATTTTAAAGAAAAAGGCCAATTTTCAGGCGTGCTATAGATGAATACGTGTTTTTATTGATGAATTCACGTAAATAAGAGACTGAAAATATGAAAATTACATATATAACGTTAAGAATTAATCAAGATAACTATATAGAGTTACAAGGAGCAATTGGTTACACTATTTAAATAGAAAATTTAAAAGGAAAAGGCCACTTTTCAGCCGAGTTATAGATGAATACCAGTTTTTATTGATAAATTCACGAAAATAAGAGACTGAAAATATGAAAATTATATACATAACGTTACGAATTCACCAAGAAAACTATATAGGATTACAGGGGGCAATTAGTTACACCATTTAAATAGAAAATTTTAAAGGAAAAGGCCAATTTTCAGCCGTGCTATAGATGAATACGTGTTTTTATTGATGAATTCACGTAAATAAGAGACTGATAATTGAAAATTATATATATAACGTTAAGAATTAACCAAGAAAACTGTATAGGATTACGGGGGGCAGTTAGTTACACTATTTAAATAGAAAATTTAAAAGGAAAAGGCCACTTTTTGCCCAAGTTATAGATGAATACGTGTTTTTATTGATGAATTCACGTAAATAAGAAACTGAAAATATGAAAATTATATATATAATTACGTTAGGAATTAAACAGGAAAACAATAAAGGATTACAGGGGGCAGTTAGTTACTTTATTTAAATAGAAAATTTTAAAGGAAAAGGCCAATTTTCAGCCGTGCTATAGATGAATACGTGTTTTTATTGATGAATTCACGTAAATAAGAGACGGAAAATATGAAAATTATATATATAACGTTAAGAATTAACCAAGAAAACTGTATAGGATTACGAAGGGCAGTTAGTTACACTATTTAAATAGAAAATTTAAAAGGAAAAGGCCACTTTTCAGCCGAGTTATAGATGAATACGTGTTTTTATTGATGAATTCACGTAAATAAGAGACTGAAAATATGAAAATTATATATGTAATTACGTTAGGAATTAACCAAGAAAACTATACAGAATTAAAGGGGGCTATTAGTTACACAATTTAAATAGAAAATTTTAAAGGAAAAGGCCAATTTTCAGCCAAGTTATAGATGAATACGTGTTTTTATTGATGAATTCACGTAAGTAAGAAACTGAAAATATGAAAATTATATATATAATTACGTTAGGAATTAACCAGGAGAACTATATAGGATTACAGGGGGCAATTAGTTACACTATTTAAATAGAAAATTTAAAAGGAAAAGGCCACTTTTCAGCCGAGTTATAGATGAATACCTGTTTTTATTGATGAATTCACGTAAATAAGAGACTGAAAATACGAAAATTATATATATATATATATATATATATATATATATATATATATATATATATATATATATATATATATATATATATATATATATATAGTTCCGTTAGGAATTAACCAAGAAAACTATATAGGATTACAGGGGGCTATTAGTTACACTATATAAATAGAAAATTTAAAAGAAAAAGGCCAATTATCAGCCGTGCTATAGATGAATACGTGTTTTTATTAATGAATTCACGTAAATAAGAGATTGAAAATATGAAAATTATATATATAACGTTAAGAATTAACCAAGAAAACTGTATAGGATTACGGAGGGCAGTTAGTTACACTATTTAAATAGAAAATTTAAAAGGAAAAGGCCACTTTTCAGCCGAGTTATAGATGAATACCAGTTTTTATTGATAAATTCACGTAAATAAGAGACTGAAAATATGAAAATTATATACATAACGTTAAGAATTAACCAAGAAAACTGTATAGGATTACGGAGAGCAGTTAGTTACACCATTAAAATAGAAAATTTAAAAGGAAAAGGCCACTTTTCAGCCGAGTTATAGATGAATATGTGTTTTTATTGATGAATTCACGTAAATAAGAGACTGAAAATATGAAAATTATATATGTAATTACGTTAGGAATTAACCAAGAAAACTATATAGAATTACAGGGCCTATTAGTTACACAATTTACAAAGAAAATTTTAAAGAAAAAGGCCAATTTTCAGGCGTGCTATAGATGAATACGTGTTTTTATTGATGAATTCACGTAAATAAGAGACTGAAAATATGAAAATTACATATATAACGTTAAGAATTAATCAAGATAACTATATAGAGTTACAAGGAGCAATTGGTAACACTATTTAAATAGAAAATTTAAAAGGAAAAGGCCACTTTTCAGCCGAGTTATAGATGAATACCAGTTTTTATTGATAAATTCACGAAAATAAGAGACTGAAAATATGAAAATTATATACATAACGTTAAGAATTCACCAAGAAAACTATATAGGATTACAGGGGGCAATTAGTTACACCATTTAAATAGAAAATTTTAAAGGAAAAGGCCAATTTTCAGCCGTGCTATAGATGAATACGTGTTTTTATTGATGAACTCACGTAAATAAGAGACTGATAATTGAAAATTATATATATAACGTTAAGAATTAACCAAGAAAACTGTATAGGATTACGGGGGGCAGTTAGTTACACTATTTAAATAGAAAATTTAAAAGGAAAAGGCCACTTTTTGCCCAAGTTATAGATGAATACGTGTTTTTATTAATGAATTCACGTAAATAAGAAACTGAAAATATGAAAATTATATATATAATTACGTTAGGAATTAACCAGGAAAACAATAAAGGATTACAGGGGGCAGTTAGTTACTTTATTTAAATAGAAAATTTTAAAGGAAAAGGCCAATTTTCAGCCGTGCTATAGATGAATACGTGTTTTTATTGATGAATTCACGTAAATAAGAGACGGAAAATATGAAAATTATATATATAACGTTAAGAATTAACCAAGAAAACTAAATAGGATTACGGAGGGCAGTTAGTTACACTATATAAATAGAAAATTTAAAAGCAAAAGGCCACTTATCAGCCGAGTTATAGATGAATACCAGTTTTTATTGATAAATTTACGTAAATAAGAGACTGAAAATATGAAAATTATATACATAACGTTAAGAATTAACCAAGAAAACTGCATAGGATTACGGAGAGCAGTTAGTTACACCATTAAAATAGAAAATTTAAAAGGAAAAGGCCACTTTTCAGCCGAGTTATAGATGAATACGTGTTTTTATTGATGAATTCACGTAAATAAGAGACTGAAAATATGAAAATTATATATATACTTACGTTAGGAATTAACAAAGAAAACTATATAGGATTACAGGGGGCTATTAGTTACACCATTTAAATAGAAAATTTTAAAGCAAAAGGCCAATTTTCAGCCGTGCTATAGATGAATACGTGTTTTTATTGATGAATTCACGTAAATAAGAGACTGAAAATATAAAAATTATATATATAACGTTAGGAATTAACCAAGAAAACTACATGAGGTTACAAGGAGCAATTGTTTACACTATTCAAATAGAAAATTTAAAAGGAAAAGGCCAATTTTTAGCCGTGCTGATGAATACGTGTTTTTATTGATGAATTCACGTAAATAAGAGACTGAAAATATGAAAATTATATATATATATAACGTTAAGAATCAACCAAGAAAACTGTATAGGATTACGAAGGGCAGTTAGTTACACTATTTAAATAGAAAATTTAAAAGGAAAAGGCCACTTTTCAGCCGAGTTATAGATGAATATGTGTTTTTATTGATGAATTCACGTAAATAAGAGACTGAAAATATGAAAATTATATATGTAATTACGTTAGGAATTAACCAAGAAAACTATATAGAATTACAGGGCCTATTAGTTACACAATTTACAAAGAAAATTTTAAAGAAAAAGGCCAATTTTCAGGCGTGCTATAGATGAATACGTGTTTTTATTGATGAATTCACGTAAATAAGAGACTGAAAATATGAAAATTACATATATAACGTTAAGAATTAATCAAGATAACTATATAGAGTTACAAGGAGCAATTGGTAACACTATTTAAATAGAAAATTTAAAAGGAAAAGGCCACTTTTCAGCCGAGTTATAGATGAATACCAGTTTTTATTGATAAATTCACGAAAATAAGAGACTGAAAATATGAAAATTATATACATAACGTTAAGAATTCACCAAGAAAACTATATAGGATTACAGGGGGCAATTAGTTACACCATTTAAATAGAAAATTTTAAAGGAAAAGGCCAATTTTCAGCCGTGCTATAGATGAATACGTGTTTTTATTGATGAACTCACGTAAATAAGAGACTGATAATTGAAAATTATATATATAACGTTAAGAATTAACCAAGAAAACTGTATAGGATTACGGGGGGCAGTTAGTTACACTATTTAAATAGAAAATTTAAAAGGAAAAGGCCACTTTTTGCCCAAGTTATAGATGAATACGTGTTTTTATTAATGAATTCACGTAAATAAGAAACTGAAAATATGAAAATTATATATATAATTACGTTAGGAATTAACCAGGAAAACAATAAAGGATTACAGGGGGCAGTTAGTTACTTTATTTAAATAGAAAATTTTAAAGGAAAAGGCCAATTTTCAGCCGTGCTATAGATGAATACGTGTTTTTATTGATGAATTCACGTAAATAAGAGACGGAAAATATGAAAATTATATATATAACGTTAAGAATTAACCAAGAAAACTAAATAGGATTACGGAGGGCAGTTAGTTACACTATATAAATAGAAAATTTAAAAGCAAAAGGCCACTTATCAGCCGAGTTATAGATGAATACCAGTTTTTATTGATAAATTTACGTAAATAAGAGACTGAAAATATGAAAATTATATACATAACGTTAAGAATTAACCAAGAAAACTGCATAGGATTACGGAGAGCAGTTAGTTACACCATTAAAATAGAAAATTTAAAAGGAAAAGGCCACTTTTCAGCCGAGTTATAGATGAATACGTGTTTTTATTGATGAATTCACGTAAATAAGAGACTGAAAATATGAAAATTATATATATAGTTACGTTAGGAATTAACAAAGAAAACTATATAGGATTACAGGGGGCTATTAGTTACACCATTTAAATAGAAAATTTTAAAGCAAAAGGCCAATTTTCAGCCGTGCTATAGATGAATACGTGTTTTTATTGATGAATTCACGTAAATAAGAGACTGAAAATATAAAAATTATATATATAACGTTAGGAATTAACCAAGAAAACTACATGAGGTTACAAGGAGCAATTGTTTACACTATTCAAATAGAAAATTTAAAAGGAAAAGGCCAATTTTTAGCCGTGCTGATGAATACGTGTTTTTATTGATGAATTCACGTAAATAAGAGACTGAAAATATGAAAATTATATATATATATAACGTTAAGAATCAACCAAGAAAACTGTATAGGATTACGAAGGGCAGTTAGTTACACTATTTAAATAGAAAATTTAAAAGGAAAAGGCCACTTTTCAGCCGAGTTATAGATGAATATGTGTTTTTATTGATGAATTCACGTAAATAAGAGACTGAAAATATGAAAATTATATATGTAATTACGTTAGGAATTAACCAAGAAAACTATATAGAATTACAGGGCCTATTAGTTACACAATTTACAAAGAAAATTTTAAAGAAAAAGGCCAATTTTCAGGCGTGCTATAGATGAATACGTGTTTTTATTGATGAATTCACGTAAATAAGAGACTGAAAATATGAAAATTACATATATAACGTTAAGAATTAATCAAGATAACTATATAGAGTTACAAGGAGCAATTGGTAACACTATTTAAATAGAAAATTTAAAAGGAAAAGGCCACTTTTCAGCCGAGTTATAGATGAATACCAGTTTTTATTGATAAATTCACGAAAATAAGAGACTGAAAATATGAAAATTATATACATAACGTTAAGAATTAACCAAGAAAACTACATAGGATTACAGGGGGCTATTAGTTACACCATTTAAATAGAAAATTTTAATGGAAAAGGCCAATTTTGAGCCGTGCTATAGATGAATACGTGTTTTTATTGATGAATTCACGTAAATAAGAGACTGAAAATTAAAAATTATATATATAACGTTAAGAATTAACCAAGAAAACTGTATAGGATTACGGGGGGCAGTTAGTTAAACTATTTAAATAGAAAATTTAAAAGGAAAAGGCCACTTTTTGGCCAAGTTATAGATGAATACGTGTTTTTATTGATGAATTCACGTAAATAAGAAACTGAAAATATGAAAATTATATATATAATTACGTTAGGAATTAACCAGGAAAACTATATAGGATTACAGGGGGCAATTAGTTACACTATTTAAATAGAAAATTTTAAAGGAAAAGGCCAATTTTCAGCCGTGCTATAGATGAATACGTGTTTTTATTGATGAATTCACGTAAATAAGAGACGGAAAATATGAAAATTATATATATAACGTTAAGAATTAACCAAGAAAACTAAATATGATTACGGAGGTCAGTTAGTTACACTATTTAAATAGAAAATTTAAAAGGAAAAGGCCACTTTTCAGCCGAGTTATAGATGAATACGTGTTTTTATTGATGAATTCACGTAAATAAGAGACTGAAAATATGAAAATTATATATATAGTTACGTTAGGAATTAACCAAGAAAACTACATGGGTTTACAAGGAGCAATTGGTTACACTATTTAAATAGAAAATTTAAAAGGAAAATGCCAATTTTCAGCCGTGCTATAGATGAATACGTGTTTTTATTGATGAATTCACGTAAATAAGAGACTGAAAATATGAAAATTATATATATATAACGTTAAGAATCAACCAAGAAAACTGTATAGGATTATGGGGGGCAGATAGTTACACTATTTAAGTAGAAAATTTAAAAGGAAAAGGCCACTTTTCAGCCGAGTTATAGATGATTACCAGTTTTTATTGATAAATTTACGAAAATAAGAGACTGAAAATATGAAAATTATATACATAACGTTAAGAATTAACCAAGAAAACTACATAGGATTACAGGGGCTATTAGTTACACCATTTATATAGAAAATTTTAATGGAAAAGGCCAATTTTGAGCCGTGCTATAGATGAATACGTGTTTTTATTGATGAATTCACGTAAATAAGAGACTGAAAATATGAAAATTATATATATATATATATAACGTAAAGAATTAACCAAGAAAACTGTAAAGGATTACGGATGGCAGTTAGTTACACTATTTAAATAGAAAATTTAAAAGGAAAAGGCCACTTTTCAGCCGAGTTATAGATGAATACCTGTTTTTATTGATGAATTCACGTAAATAAGAGACTGAAAATTGAAAATTATATATATAACGTTAAGAATTAACCAAGAAAACTGTATAGGATTACGGGGGGCAGTTAGTTACACTATTTAAATAGAAAATTTAAAAGGAAAAGGCCACTTTTTGGCCAAGTTATAGATGAATACGTGTTTTTATTGATGAATTCACGTAAATAAGAAACTGAAAATATGAAAATTATATATATAATTACGTTAGGAATTAACCAGTAAAACTATACAGGATTACAGGGGGCAATTAGTTACACTATTTAAATAGAAAATTTTAAAGGAAAAGGCCAATTTTCAGATGTGCTATAGATGAATACGTGTTTTTATTGATGAATTCACGTAAATAAGAGACGGAAAATATGAAAATTATGTATATAACGTTAAGAATTAACCAAGAAAACTAAATAGGATTACGGAGGGCAGTTAGTTACACTATTTAAATAGAAAATTTAAAAGGAAAAGGCCACTTTTCAGCCGAGTTATAGATGAATACCAGTTTTTATTGATAAATTCACGTAAATAAAAGACTGAAAATATGAAAATTATGTACATAACGTTAAGAATTAACCAAGAAAACAGTATAGGATTACGGAAAGCAGTTAGTTACACCATTAAAATAGAAAATTTAAAAGGAAAAGGCCACTTTTCAGCCGAGTTATAGATGAATACGTGTTTTTATTGATGAATTCACGTAAATAAGAGACTGAAAATATGAAAATTATATATATAGTTACGTTAGGAATTAACCAATAAAACTATATAGGATTACAGATGGCTATTAGTTACACTATTTAAATAGAAAATTTTAAAGTAAAAGGCCAATTTTCAGCCGTGTTATAGATGAATACGTGATTTTATTGATGAATTCACGTAAATAAGAGACGGAAAATATGAAAATTATGTATATAACGTTAAGAATTAACCAAGAAAACTAAAGAAAACTACATAGGATTACAGGGGGCAATTTAGTTACACCATTTATATAGAAAATTTTAATGGAAAAGGCCAATTTTGAGCCGTGCTATAGATGAATACGTGTTTTTATTGATGAATTCACGTAAATAAGAGACTGAAAATATGAAAATTATATATATAACGTTAAGAATTAACCAAGAAAACTGTAAAGGATTACGGATGGCAGTTAGTTACACTATTTAAATAGAAAATTTAAAAGGAAAAGGCCACTTTTCAGCCGAGTTATAGATGAATACCTGTTTTTATTGATGAATTCACGTAAATAAGAGACTGAAAATTGAAAATTATATATATAACGTTAAGAATTAACCAAGAAAACTGTATAGGATTACGGGGGGCAATTAGTTACACTATTTAAATAGAAAATTTTAAAGGAAAAGGCCAATTTTCAGATGTGCTATAGATGAATACGTGTTTTTATTGATGAATTCACGTAAATAAGAGACTGAAAATATGAAAATTATATATGTAATTACGTTAGGAATTAACCAAGAAAACTATATAGAATTAAAGGGGGCTATTAGTTACACAATTTAAATATAAAATTTTAAAGGAAAAGGCCAATTTTCAGCCAAGTTATAGATGAATACGTGTTTTTATTGATGAATTCACGTAAGTAAGAAACTGAAAATATGAAAATTATATATATAATTACGTTAGGAATTAACCAGGAGAACTATATAGGATTACAGGGGGCAATTAGTTACACTATATAAATAGAAAATTTAAAAGAAAAAGGCCAATTATCAGCCGTGCTATAGATGAATACGTGTTTTTATTAATGAATTCACGTAAATAAGAGATTGAAAATATGAAAATTATATATATAACGTTAAGAATTAACCAAGAAAACTGTATAGGATTACGGAGGGCAGTTAGTTACACTATTTAAATAGAAAATTTAAAAGGAAAAGGCCACTTTTCAGCCGAGTTATAGATGAATACCAGTTTTTATTGATAAATTCACGTAAATAAGAGAGTGAAAATATGAAAATTATATACATAACGTTAAGAATTAACCAAGAAAACTGTATAGGATTACGGAGAGCAGTTAGTTACACCATTAAAATAGAAAATTTAAAAGGAAAAGGCCACTTTTCAGCCGAGTTATAGATGAATATGTGTTTTTATTGATGAATTCACGTAAATAAGAGACTGAAAATATGAAAATTATATATGTAATTACGTTAGGAATTAACCAAGAAAACTATATAGAATTACAGGGGCTATTAGTTACACAATTTACAAAGAAAATTTTAAAGAAAAAGGCCAATTTTCAGGCGTGCTATAGATGAATACGTGTTTTTATTGATGAATTCACGTAAATAAGAGACTGAAAATATGAAAATTACATATATAACGTTAAGAATTAATCAAGATAACTATATAGAGTTACAAGGAGCAATTGGTTACACTATTTAAATAGAAAATTTAAAAGGAAAAGGCCACTTTTCAGCCGAGTTATAGATGAATACCAGTTTTTATTGATAAATTCACGAAAATAAGAGACTGAAAATATGAAAATTATATACATAACGTTAAGAATTAACCAAGAAAACTACATAGGATTACAGGGGGCTATTAGTTACACCATTTATATAGAAAATTTTAATGGAAAAGGCCAATTTTGAGCCGTGCTATAGATGAATACGTGTTTTTATTGATGAATTCACGTAAATAAGAGACTGAAAATATGAAAATTATATATATATAACGTTAAGAATTAACCAAGAAAACTGTAAAGGATTACGGATGGCAGTTAGTTACACTATTTAAATAGAAAATTTAAAAGGAAAAGGCCACTTTTCAGCCGAGTTATAGATGAATACCTGTTTTTATTGATGAATTCACGTAAATAAGAGACTGAAAATTGAAAATTATATATATAACGTTAAGAATTAACCAAGAAAACTGTATAGGATTACGGGGGGCAGTTAGTTACACTATTTAAATAGAAAATTTAAAAGGAAAAGGCCACTTTTTGGCCAAGTTATAGATGAATACGTGTTTTTATTGATGAATTCACGTAAATAAGAAACTGAAAATATGAAAATTATATATATAATTACGTTAGGAATTAACCAGTAAAACTATACAGGATTACAGGGGGCAATTAGTTACACTATTTAAATAGAAAATTTTAAAGGAAAAGGCCAATTTTCAGATGTGCTATAGATGAATACGTGTTTTTATTGATGAATTCACGTAAATAAGAGACGGAAAATATGAAAATTATGTATATAACGTTAAGAATTAACCAAGAAAACTAAATAGGATTACGGAGGGCAGTTAGTTACACTATTTAAATAGAAAATTTAAAAGGAAAAGGCCACTTTTCAGCCGAGTTATAGATGAATACCAGTTTTTATTGATAAATTCACGTAAATAAAAGACTGAAAATATGAAAATTATGTACATAACGTTAAGAATTAACCAAGAAAACAGTATAGGATTACGGAAAGCAGTTAGTTACACCATTAAAATAGAAAATTTAAAAGGAAAAGGCCACTTTTCAGCCGAGTTATAGATGAATACGTGTTTTTATTGATGAATTCACGTAAATAAGAGACTGAAAATATGAAAATTATATATATAGTTACGTTAGGAATTAACCAATAAAACTATATAGGATTACAGATGGCTATTAGTTACACTATTTAAATAGAAAATTTTAAAGTAAAAGGCCAATTTTCAGCCGTGTTATAGATGAATACGTGTTTTTATTGATGAATTCACGTAAATAAGAGACGGAAAATATGAAAATTATGTATATAACGTTAAGAATTAACCAAGAAAACTAAAGAAAACTACATAGGATTACAGGGGGCTATTAGTTACACCATTTATATAGAAAATTTTAATGGAAAAGGCCAATTTTGAGCCGTGCTATAGATGAATACGTGTTTTTATTGATGAATTCACGTAAATAAGAGACTGAAAATATGAAAATTATATATATATAACGTTAAGAATTAACCAAGAAAACTGTAAAGGATTACGGATGGCAGTTAGTTACACTATTTAAATAGAAAATTTAAAAGGAAAAGGCCACTTTTCAGCCGAGTTATAGATGAATACCTGTTTTTATTGATGAATTCACGTAAATAAGAGACTGAAAATTGAAAATTATATATATAACGTTAAGAATTAACCAAGAAAACTGTATAGGATTACGGGGGGCAGTTAGTTACACTATTTAAATAGAAAATTTAAAAGGAAAAGGCCACTTTTTGGCCAAGTTATAGATGAATACGTGTTTTTATTGATGAATTCACGTAAATAAGAAACTAAAAATATGAAAATTATATAAATAATTACGTTAGGAATTAACCAGTAAAACTATACAGGATTACAGGGGGCAATTAGTTACACTATTTAAATAGAAAATTTTAAAGGAAAAGGCCAATTTTCAGATGTGCTATAGATGAATACGTGTTTTTATTGATGAATTCACGTAAATAAGAGACTGAAAATATGAAAATTATATATGTAATTACGTTAGGAATTAACCAAGAAAACTATATAGAATTAAAGGGGGCTATTAGTTACACAATTTAAATAGAAAATTTTAAAGGAAAAGGCCAATTTTCAGCCAAGTTATAGATGAATACGTGTTTTTATTGATGAATTCACGTAAGTAAGAAACTGAAAATATGAAAATTATATATATAATTACGTTAGGAATTAACCAGGAGAACTATATAGGATTACAGGGGGCAATTAGTTACACTATTTAAATAGAAAATTTAAAAGGAAAAGGCCACTTTTCAGCCGAGTTATAGATGAATACCTGTTTTTATTGATGAATTCACGTAAATAAGAGACTGAAAATACGAAAATTATATATATATATATATAGTTCCGTTAGGAATTAACCAAGAAAACTATATAGGATTACAGGGGGCTATTAGTTACACTATATAAATAGAAAATTTAAAAGAAAAAGGCCAATTATCAGCCGTGCTATAGATGAATACGTGTTTTTATTAATGAATTCACGTAAATAAGAGATTGAAAATATGAAAATTATATATATAACGTTAAGAATTAACCAAGAAAACTGTATAGGATTACGGAGGGCAGTTAGTTACACTATTTAAATAGAAAATTTAAAAGGAAAAGGCCACTTTTCAGCCGAGTTATAGATGAATACCAGTTTTTATTGATAAATTCACGTAAATAAGAGACTGAAAATATGAAAATTATATACATAACGTTAAGAATTAACCAAGAAAACTGTATAGGATTACGGAGAGCAGTTAGTTACACCATTAAAATAGAAAATTTAAAAGGAAAAGGCCACTTTTCAGCCGAGTTATAGATGAATATGTGTTTTTATTGATGAATTCACGTAAATAAGAGACTGAAAATATGAAAATTATATATGTAATTACGTTAGGAATTAACCAAGAAAACTATATAGAATTACAGGGGCTATTAGTTACACAATTTACAAAGAAAATTTTAAAGAAAAAGGCCAATTTTCAGGCGTGCTATAGATGAATACGTGTTTTTATTGATGAATTCACGTAAATAAGAGACTGAAAATATGAAAATTACATATATAACGTTAAGAATTAATCAAGATAACTATATAGAGTTACAAGGAGCAATTGGTTACACTATTTAAATAGAAAATTTAAAAGGAAAAGGCCACTTTTCAGCCGAGTTATAGATGAATACCAGTTTTTATTGATAAATTCACGAAAATAAGAGACTGAAAATATGAAAATTATATACATAACGTTAAGAATTCACCAAGAAAGCTATATAGGATTACAGGGGGCAATTAGTTACACCATTCAAATAGAAAATTTTAAAGGAAAAGGCCAATTTTCAGCCGTGCTATAGATGAATACGTGTTTTTATTGATGAATTCACGTAAATAAGAGACTGATAATTGAAAATTATATATATAACGTTAAGAATTAACCAAGAAAACTGTATAGGATTACGGGGGGCAGTTAGTTACACTATTTAAATAGAAAATTTAAAAGGAAAAGGCCACTTTTTGGCCAAGTTATAGATGAATACGTGTTTTTATTGATGAATTCACGTAAATAAGAGACGGAAAATATGAAAATTATATATATAACGTTAAGAATTAACCAAGAAAACTAAATAGGATTACGGAGGGCAGTTAGTTACACTATATAAATAGAAAATTTAAAAGCAAAAGGCCACTTTTCAGCCGAGTTATAGATGAAAACCTGTTTTTATTGATAAATTTACGTAAATAAGAGACTGAAAATATGAAAATTATATACATAACGTTAAGAATTAACCAAGAAAACTGCATAGGATTACGGAGAGCAGTTAGTTACACCATTAAAATAGGAAATTTAAAAGGAAAAGGCCACTTTTCAGCCGAGTTATAGATGAATACGTGTTTTTATTGATGAATTCACGTAAATAAGAGACTGAAAATATGAAAATTATATATATAGTTACGTTAGGAATTAACAAAGAAAACTATATAGGATTACAGGGGGCTATTAGTTACACCATTTAAATAGAAAATTTTAAAGCAAAAGGCCAATTTTCAGGCGTGCTATAGATGAATACGTGTTTTTATTGATGAATTCACGTAAATAAGAGACTGAAAATATGAAAATTACATATATAACGTTAAGAATTAATCAAGATAACTATATAGAGTTACAAGGAGCAATTGGTTACACTATTTAAATAGAAAATTTAAAAGGAAAAGGCCACTTTTCAGCCGAGTTATAGATGAATACCTGTTTTTATTGATGAATTCACGTAAATAAGAGACTGAAAATACGAAAATTATATATATATATATATATATATATATATATATATATATATATATATATATATATAGTTCCGTTAGGAATTAACCAAGAAAACTATATAGGATTACAGAGGCCTATTAGTTACACTATATAAATAGAAAATTTAAAAGAAAAAGGCCAATTATCAGCCGTGCTATAGATGAATACGTGTTTTTATTAATGAATTCACGTAAATAAGAGACTGAAAATATGAAAATTATATATGTAATTACGTTAGGAATTAACCAAGAAAACTATATAGAATTAAAGGGGGCTATTAGTTACACAATTTAAATAGAAAATTTAAAAGGAAAAGGCCACTTTTCAGCCGAGTTACAGATGAATACGTGTTTTTATTGATGAATTCACGTAAATAAGAGACTGAAAATATGAAAATTATATATATAACGTTAAGAATTAACCAAGAAAACTGTATAGGATTACGGAGGGCAGTTAGTTACACTATTTAAATAGAAAATTTAAAAGGAAAAGGCCACTTTTCAGCCGAGTTATAGATGAATACCAGTTTTTATTGATAAATTCACGTAAATAAGAGACTGAAAATATGAAAATTATATACATAACGTTAAGAATTAACCAAGAAAACTGTATAGGATTACGGAGAGCAGTTAGTTACACCATTAAAATAGAAAATTTAAAAGGAAAAGGCCACTTTTCAGCCGAGTTACAGATGAATACGTGTTTTTATTGATGAATTCACGTAAATAAGAGACTGAAAATATGAAAATTATATATGTAATTACGTTAGGAATTAACCAAGAAAACTATAAAGAATTACAGGGGGCTATTAGTTACACAATTTACATAGAAAATTTTAAAGAAAAAGGCCAATTTTCAGGCGTGCTATAGATGAATACGTGTTTTTATTGATGAATTCACGTAAATAAGAGACTGAAAATATGAAAATTACATATATAACGTTAAGAATTAGTCAAGATAACTATATAGGGTTACAAGGAGCAATTGGTTACACTATTTAAATAGAAAATTTAAAAGGAAAAGGCCACTTTTCAGCCGAGTTATAGATGAATACCTGTTTTTATTGATGAATGCACGTAAATAAGAGACTGAAAATATGAAAATTATATATATAACGTTAGGAATTAACCAAGAAAACTATATAAAATTACGGGGATATATTAGTTACACTATATAAATAGGAAATTTAAAAGAAAAAGGCCTATTTTCGGCCGTGCTATAGATGAATACGTGTTTTTATTGATGAATTTAAGTAAGAAATAGACTGAAAATATGAAAATTAAATATATAACGTTAAGAATTAACCAAGAAAACTGTATAGGATTACGAAGGGCAGTTAGTTACACTATTTAAATAGAAAATTTAAAAGGAAAAAACCACTTTTCAGCCGAGTTATAGATGAATACGTGTTTTTATTGATGAATTCACGTAAATAAGAGACTGAAAATATGAAAATTATATATGTAATTACGTTAGGAATTAACCAAGAAAACTATATAGAATTAAAGGGGGCTATTAGTTACACAATTTAAATAGAAAATTTAAAAGGAAAAGGCCACTTTTCAGCCGAGTTACAGATGAATACGTGTTTTTATTGATGAATTCACGTAAATAAGAGACTGAAAATATGAAAATTATATATGTAATTACGTTAGGAATTAACCAAGAAAACTATAAAGAATTACAGGGGGCTATTAGTTACACAATTTACATAGAAAATTTTAAAGAAAAAGGCCAATTTTCAGGCGTGCTATAGATGAATACGTGTTTTTATTGATGAATTCACGTAAATAAGAGACTGAAAATATGAAAATTACATATATAACGTTAAGAATTAGTCAAGATAACTATATAGGGTTACAAGGAGCAATTGGTTACACTATTTAAATAGAAAATTTAAAAGGAAAAGGCCACTTTTCAGCCGAGTTATAGATGAATACCTGTTTTTATTGATGAATTCACGTAAATAAGAGACTGAAAATACGAAAATTATATATATATATATATATATATATATATATATATATATATATATATATATATATATATATATATATATAGTTCCGTTAGGAATCAACCAAGAAAACTATATAGGATTACAGGGGGCTATTAGTTACACTATATAAATAGAAAATTTAAAAGAAAAAGGCCAATTATCAGCCGTGCTATAGATGAATACGTGTTTTTATTAATGAATTCACGTAAATAATAGACTGAAAATATGAAAATTATATATGTAATTACGTTAGGAATTAACCAAGAAAACTATATAGAATTAAAGGGGGCTATTAGTTACACAATTTAAATAGAAAATTTAAAAGGAAAAGGCCACTTTTCAGCCGAGTTACAGATGAATACGTGTTTTTATTGATGAATTCACGTAAATAAGAGACTGAAAATATGAAAATTATATATATAACGTTAAGAATTAACCAAGAAAACTGTATAGGATTACGGAGGGCAGTTAGTTACACTATTTAAATAGAAAATTTAAAAGGAAAAGGCCACTTTTCAGCCGAGTTATAGATGAATACCAGTTTTTATTGATAAATTCACGTAAATAAGAGACTGAAAATATGAAAATTATATACATAACGTTAAGAATTAACCAAGAAAACTGTATAGGATTACGGAGAGCAGTTAGTTACACCATTAAAATAGAAAATTTAAAAGGAAAAGGCCACTTTTCAGCCGAGTTACAGATGAATACGTGTTTTTATTGATGAATTCACGTAAATAAGAGACTGAAAATATGAAAATTATATATGTAATTACGTTAGGAATTAACCAAGAAAACTATAAAGAATTACAGGGGGCTATTAGTTACACAATTTACATAGAAAATTTTAAAGAAAAAGGCCAATTTTCAGGCGTGCTATAGATGAATACGTGTTTTTATTGATGAATTCACCTAAATAAGAGACTGAAAATATGAAAATTACATATATAACGTTAAGAATTAGTCAAGATAACTATATAGGGTTACAAGGAGCAATTGGTTACACTATTTAAATAGAAAATTTAAAAGGAAAAGGCCACTTTTCAGCCGAGTTATAGATGAATACCTGTTTTTATTGATGAATTCACGTAAATAAGAGACTGAAAATATGAAAATTATATATATAACGTTAGGAATTAACCAAGAAAACTATATAAAATTACGGGGATATATTAGTTACACTATATAAATAGGAAATTTAAAAGAAAAAGGCCTATTTTCGGCCGTGCTATAGATGAATACGTGTTTTTATTGATGAATTTAAGTAAGAAATAGACTGAATATATGAAAATTAAATATATAACGTTAAGAATTAACCAAGAAAACTGTATAGGATTACGAAGGGCAGTTAGTTACACTATTTAAATAGAAAATTTAAAAGGAAAAAACCACTTTTCAGCCGAGTTATAGATGAATACGTGTTTTTATTGATGAATTCACGTAAATAAGAGACTGAAAATATGAAAATTATATATGTAATTACGTTAGGAATTAACCAAGAAAACTATATAGAATTAAAGGGGGCTATTAGTTACACAATTTAAATAGAAAATTTAAAAGGAAAAGGCCACTTTTCAGCCGAGTTACAGATGAATACGTGTTTTTATTGATGAATTCACGTAAATAAGAGACTGAAAATATGAAAATTATATATGTAATTACGTTAGGAATTAACCAAGAAAACTATAAAGAATTACAGGGGGCTATTAGTTACACAATTTACATAGAAAATTTTAAAGAAAAAGGCCAATTTTCAGGCGTGCTATAGATGAATACGTGTTTTTATTGATGAATTCACGTAAATAAGAGACTGAAAATATGAAAATTACATATATAACGTTAAGAATTAGTCAAGATAACTATATAGGGTTACAAGGAGCAATTGGTTACACTATTTAAATAGAAAATTTAAAAGGAAAAGGCCACTTTTCAGCCGAGTTATAGATGAATACCTGTTTTTATTGATGAATTCACGTAAATAAGAGACTGAAAATACGAAAATTATATATATATATATATATATATATATATATATATATATATATATATATATATATATATATATATATATATATATATATATATATATATAGTTCCGTTAGGAATCAACCAAGAAAACTATATAGGATTACAGGGGGCTATTAGTTACACTATATAAATAGAAAATTTAAAAGAAAAAGGCCAATTATCAGCCGTGCTATAGATGAATACGTGTTTTTATTAATGAATTCACGTAAATAAGAGACTGAAAATATGAAAATTATATATGTAATTACGTTAGGAATTAACCAAGAAAACTATATAGAATTAAAAGGGGCTATTAGTTACACAATTTTAATAGAAAATTTAAAAGGAAAAGGCCACTTTTCAGCCGAGTTACAGATGAATACGTGTTTTTATTGATGAATTCACGTAAATAAGAGACTGAAAATATGAAAATTATATATATAACGTTAAGAATTAACCAAGAAAACTGTATAGGATTACGGAGGGCAGTTAGTTACACTATTTAAATAGAAAATTTAAAAGGAAAAGGCCACTTTTCAGCCGAGTTATAGATGAATACCAGTTTTTATTGATAAATTCACGTAAATAAGAGACTGAAAATATGAAAATTATATACATAACGTTAAGAATTAACCAAGAAAACTGTATAGGATTACGGAGAGCAGTTAGTTACACCATTAAAATAGAAAATTTAAAAGGAAAAGGCCACTTTTCAGCCGAGTTACAGATGAATACGTGTTTTTATTGATGAATTCACGTAAATAAGAGACTGAAAATATGAAAATTATATATGTAATTACGTTAGGAATTAACCAAGAAAACTATAAAGAATTACAGGGGGCTATTAGTTACACAATTTACATAGAAAATTTTAAAGAAAAAGGCCAATTTTCAGGCGTGCTATAGATGAATACGTGTTTTTATTGATGAATTCACGTAAATAAGAGACTGAAAATATGAAAATTACATATATAACGTTAAGAATTAGTCAAGATAACTATATAGGGTTACAAGGAGCAATTGGTTACACTATTTAAATAGAAAATTTAAAAGGAAAAGGCCACTTTTCAGCCGAGTTATAGATGAATACCTGTTTTTATTGATGAATTCACGTAAATAAGAGACTGAAAATATGAAAATTATATATATAACGTTAGGAATTAACCAAGAAAACTATATAAAATTACGGGGATATATTAGTTACACTATATAAATAGGAAATTTAAAAGAAAAAGGCCTATTTTCGGCCGTGCTATAGATGAATACGTGTTTTTATTGATGAATTTAAGTAAGAAATAGACTGAAAATATGAAAATTAAATATATAACGTTAAGAATTAACCAAGAAAACTGTATAGGATTACGAAGGGCAGTTAGTTACACTATTTAAATAGAAAATTTAAAAGGAAAAAACCACTTTTCAGCCGAGTTATAGATGAATACGTGTTTTTATTGATGAATTCACGTAAATAAGAGACTGAAAATATGAAAATTATATATGTAATTACGTTAGGAATTAACCAAGAAAACTATATAGAATTAAAGGGGGCTATTAGTTACACAATTTAAATAGAAAATTTAAAAGGAAAAGGCCACTTTTCAGCCGAGTTACAGATGAATACGTGTTTTTATTGATGAATTCACGTAAACAAGAGACTGAAAATATGAAAATTATATATGTAATTACGTTAGGAATTAACCAAGAAAACTATAAAGAATTACAGGGGGCTATTAGTTACACAATTTACATAGAAAATTTTAAAGAAAAAGGCCAATTTTCAGGCGTGCTATAGATGAATACGTGTTTTTATTGATGAATTCACGTAAATAAGAGACTGAAAATATGAAAATTACATATATAACGTTAAGAATTAGTCAAGATAACTATATAGGGTTACAAGGAGCAATTGGTTACACTATTTAAATAGAAAATTTAAAAGGAAAAGGCCACTTTTCAGCCGAGTTATAGATGAATACCTGTTTTTATTGATGAATTCACGTAAATAAGAGACTGAAAATATGAAATTATATATATAACGTTAGGAATTAACCAAGAAAACTATATAAAATTACGGGGATATATTAGTTACACTATATAAATAGGAAATTTAAAAGAAAAAGGCCTATTTTCGGCCGTGCTATAGATGAATACGTGTTTTTATTGATGAATTTAAGTAAGAAATAGACTGAAAATATGAAAATTAAATATATAACGTTAAGAATTAACCAAGAAAACTGTATAGGATTACGAAGGGCAGATAGTTACACTATTTAAATAGAAAATTTAAAAGGAAAAGGCCACTTTTCAGCCGAGTTATAGATGAATACGTGTTTTTATTGATGAATTCACGTAAATAAGAGACTGAAAATATGAAAATTATATATGTAATTACGTTAGGAATTAACCAAGAAAACTATATAGAATTAAAGGGGGCTATTAGTTACACAATTTAAATAGAAAATTTAAAAGGAAAAGGCCAATTTTCAGCCAAGTTATAGATGAATACGTGTTTTTATTGATGAATTCACGTAAGTAAGAAACTGAAAATATGAAAATTATATATATAATTACGTTAGGAATTAACCAGGAGAACTATATAGGATTACAGGGGGCAATTAGTTACACTATTTAAATAGAAAATTTAAAAGGAAAAGGCCACTTTTCAGCCGAGTTATAGATGAATACCTGTTTTTATTGATGAATTCACGTAAATAAGAGACTGAAAATACGAAAATTATATATATATATATATATATATATATATATATATATATATATAATATATATATATATATATATATATATATATATATATATATATATATATATATATATATATATATATATATATATATATATATATATATATATATATATATATATATATATAGTTCCGTTAGGAATTAACCAAGAAAACTATATAGGATTACAGGGGGCTATTAGTTACACTATATAAATAGAAAATTTAAAAGAAAAAGGCCAATTATCAGCCGTGCTATAGATGAATACGTGTTTTTATTAATGAATTCACGTAAATAAGAGATTGAAAATATGAAAATTATATATATAACGTTAAGAATTAACCAAGAAAACTGTATAGGATTACGGAGGGCAGTTAGTTACACTATTTAAATAGAAAATTTAAAAGGAAAAGGCCACTTTTCAGCCGAGTTATAGATGAATACCAGTTTTTATTGATAAATTCACGTAAATAAGAGACTCAAAATATGAAAATTATATACATAACGTTAAGAATTAACCAAGAAAACTGTATAGGATTACGGAGAGCAGTTAGTTACACCATTAAAATAGAAAATTTAAAAGGAAAAGGCCACTTTTCAGCCGAGTTATAGATGAATACGTGTTTTTATTGATGAATTCACGTAAATAAGAGACTGAAAATATGAAAATTATATATATAGTTACGTTAGGAATTAACCAATAAAACTATATAGAATTACAGGGGCTATTAGTTACACAATTTACAAAGAAAATTTTAAAGAAAAAGGCCAATTTTCAGGCGTGCTATAGATGAATACGTGTTTTTATTGATGAATTCACGTAAATAAGAGACTGAAAATATGAAAATTACATATATAACGTTAAGAATTAATCAAGATAACTATATAGAGTTACAAGGAGCAATTGGTTACACTATTTAAATAGAAAATTTAAAAGGAAAAGGCCACTTTTCAGCCGAGTTATAGATGAATACCAGTTTTTATTGATAAATTCACGAAAATAAGAGACTGAAAATATGAAAATTATATACATAACGTTAAGAATTCACCAAGAAAACTATATAGGATTACAGGGGGCAATTAGTTACACCATTTAAATAGAAAATTTTAAAGGAAAATGCCAATTTTCAGCCGTGCTATAGATGAATACGTGTTTTTATTGATGAATTCACGTAAATAAGAGACTGATAATTGAAAATTATATATATAACGTTAAGAATTAACCAAGAAAACTGTATAGGATTACGGGGGGCAGTTAGTTACACTATTTAAATAGATGATTTAAAAGGAAAAGGCCACTTTTTGCCCAAGTTATAGATGAATACGTGTTTTTATTGATGAATTCACGTAAATAAGAAACTGAAAATATGAAAATTATATATATAATTACGTTAGGAATTAACCAGGAAAACAATAAAGGATTACAGGGGGCAGTTAGTTACTTTATTTAAATAGAAAATTTTAAAGGAAAAGGCCAATTTTCAGCCGTGCTATAGATGAATACGTGTTTTTATTGATGAATTCACGTAAATAAGAGACGGAAAATATGAAAATTATATATATAACGTTAAGAATTAACCAAGAAAACTAAATAGGATTACGGAGGGCAGTTAGTTACACTATATAAATAGAAAATTTAAAAGCAAAAGGCCACTTTTCAGCCGAGTTATAGATGAATACCAGTTTTTATTGATAAATTTACGTAAATAAGAGACTGAAAATATGAAAATTATATACATAACGTTAAGAATTAACCAAGAAAACTGCATAGGATTACGGAGAGCAGTTAGTTACACCATTAAAATAGAAAATTTAAAAGGAAAAGGCCACTTTTCAGCCGAGTTATAGATGAATACGTGTTTTTATTGATGAATTCACGTAAATAAGAGACTGAAAATATGAAAATTATATATATAGTTACGTTAGGAATTAACAAAGAAAACTATATAGGATTACAGGGGGCTATTAGTTACACCATTTAAATAGAAAATTTTAAAGCAAAAGGCCAATTTTCAGCCGTGCTATAGATGAATACGTGTTTTTATTGATGAATTCACGTAAATAAGAGACTGAAAATATAAAAATTATATATATAACGTTAGGAATTAACCAAGAAAACTACATGAGGTTACAAGGAGCAATTGTTTACACTATTTAAAATGAAAATTTAAAAGGAAAAGGCCAATTTTCAGCCGTGCTGATGAATACGTGTTTTTATTGATGAATTCACGTAAATAAGAGACTGAAAATATGAAAATTATATATATATATATAACGTTAAGAATCAACCAAGAAAACTGTATAGGATTATGGGAGGCAGATAGTTACAATATTTAAGTAGAAAATTTAAAAGGAAAAGGCCACTTTTCAGCCGAGTTATAGATGAATACCAGTTTTTATTGATAAATTCACGAAAATAAGAGACTGAAAATATGAAAATTATATACATAACGTTAAGAATTAACCAAGAAAACTACATAGGATTACAGGGGGCTATTAGTTACACCATTTAAATAGAAAATTTTAATGGAAAAGGCCAATTTTGAGCCGTGCTATAGATGAATACGTGTTTTTATTGATGAATTCACGTAAATAAGAGACTGAAAATTAAAAATTATATATATAACGTTAAGAATTAACCAAGAAAACTGTATAGGATTACGGTTGCAGTTAGTTACACTATTTAAATAGAAAATTTAAAAGGAAAAGGCCACTTTTTGGCCAAGTTATAGATGAATACGTGTTTTTATTGATGAATTCACGTAAATAAGAAACTGAAAATATGAAAATTATATATATATATAACGTTAAGAATTAACCAAGAAAACTGTAAAGGATTACGGATGGCAGTTAGTTACACTATTTAAATAGAAAATTTAAAAGGAAAAGGCCACTTTTCAGCCGAGTTATAGATGAATACCTGTTTTTATTGATGAATTCACGTAAATAAGAGACTGAAAATTGAAAATTATATATATAACGTTAAGAATTAACCAAGAAAACTGTATAGGATTACGGGGGGCAGTTAGTTACACTATTTAAATAGAAAATTTAAAAGGAAAAGGCCACTTTTTGGCCAAGTTATAGATGAATACGTGTTTATATTGATGAATTCACGTAAATAAGAAACTGAAAATATGAAAATTGTATAAATAATTACGTTAGGAATTAACCAGTAAAACTATACAGGATTACAGGGGGCAATTAGTTACACTATTTAAATAGAAAATTTTAAAGGAAAAGGCCAATTTTCAGATGTGCTATAGATGAATACGTGTTTTTATTGATGAATTCACGTAAATAAGAGACTGAAAATATGAAAATTATATATGTAATTACGTTAGGAATTAACCAAGAAAACTATAAAGAATTAAAGGGGGCTATTAGTTACACAATTTAAATAGAAAATTTTAAAGGAAAAGGCCAATTTTCAGCCAAGTTATAGATGAATACGTGTTTTTATTGATGAATTCACGTAAGTAAGAAACTGAAAATATGAAAATTATATATATAATTACGTTAGGAATTAACCAGGAGAACTATATAGGATTACAGGGGGCAATTAGTTACACTATTTAAATAGAAAATTTAAAAGGAAAAGGCCACTTTTCAGCCGAGTTATAGATGAATACCTGTTTTTATTGATGAATTCACGTAAATAAGAGACTGAAAATACGAAAATTATATATATATATATATATATATATATATATATATATATATATATATATATATATATATATATATATATATATATAGTTCCGTTAGGAATTAACCAAGAAAACTATATAGGATTACAGGGGGCTATTAGTTACACTATATAAATAGAAAATTTAAAAGAAAAAGGCCAATTATCAGCCGTGCTATAGATGAATACGTGTTTTTATTAATGAATTCACGTAAATAAGAGATTGTAAATATGAAAATTATATATATAACGTTAAGAATTAACCAAGAAAACTGTATAGGATTACGGAGGGCAGTTAGTTACACTATTTAAATAGAAAATTTAAAAGGAAAAGGCCACTTTTCAGCCGAGTTATAGATGAATACCAGTTTTTATTGATAAATTCACGTAAATAAGAGACTGAAAATATGAAAATTATATACATAACGTTAAGAATTAACCAAGAAAACTGTATAGGATTACGGAGAGCAGTTAGTTACACCATTAAAATAGAAAATTTAAAAGGAAAAGGCCACTTTTCAGCCGAGTTATAGATGAATATGTGTTTTTATTGATGAATTCACGTAAATAAGAGACTGAAAATATGAAAATTATATATGTAATTACGTTAGGAATTAACCAAGAAAACTATATAGAATTACAGGGGCTATTAGTTACACAATTTACAAAGAAAATTTTAAAGAAAAAGGCCAATTTTCAGGCGTGCTATAGATGAATACGTGTTTTTATTGATGAATTCACGTAAATAAGAGACTGAAAATATGAAAATTACATATATAACGTTAAGAATTAATCAAGATAACTATATAGAGTTACAATGAGCAATTGGTTACACTATTTAAATAGAAAATTTAAAAGGAAAAGGCCACTTTTCAGCCGAGTTATAGATGAATACCAGTTTTTATTGATAAATTCACGAAAATAAGAGACTGAAAATATGAAAATTATATACATAACGTTAAGAATTAACCAAGAAAACTACATAGGATTACAGGGGGCTATTAGTTACACCATTTATATAGAAAATTTTAATGGAAAAGGCCAATTTTGAGCCGTGCTATAGATGAATACGTGTTTTTATTGATGAATTCACGTAAATAAGAGACTGAAAATATGAAAATTATATATATATAACGTTAAGAATTAACCAAGAAAACTGTAAAGGATTACGGATGGCAGTTAGTTACACTATTTAAATAGAAAATTTAAAAGGAAAAGGCCACTTTTCAGCCGAGTTATAGATGAATACCTGTTTTTATTGATGAATTCACGTAAATAAGAGACTGAAAATTGAAAATTATATATATAACGTTAAGAATTAACCAAGAAAACTGTATAGGATTACGGGGGGCAGTTAGTTACACTATTTAAATAGAAAATTTAAAAGGAAAAGGCCACTTTTTGGCCAAGTTATAGATGAATACGTGTTTTTATTGATGAATTCACGTAAATAAGAAACTGAAAACATGAAAATTATATATATAATTACGTTAGGAATTAACCAGTAAAACTATACAGGATTACAGGGGGCAATTAGTTACACTATTTAAATAGAAAATTTTAAAGGAAAAGGCCAATTTTCAGATGTGCTATAGATGAATACGTGTTTTTATTGATGAATTCACGTAAATAAGAGACGGAAAATATGAAAATTATGTATATAACGTTAAGAATTAACCAAGAAAACAGTATAGGATTACGGAAAGCAGTTAGTTACACCATTAAAATAGAAAATTTAAAAGGAAAAGGCCACTTTTCAGCCGAGTTATAGATGAATACGTGTTTTTATTGATGAATTCACGTAAATAAGAGACTGAAAATATGAAAATTATATATATAGTTACGTTAGGAATTAACCAATAAAACTATATAGGATTACAGATGGCTATTAGTTACACTATTTAAATAGAAAATTTTAAAGTAAAAGGCCAATTTTCAGCCGTGTTATAGATGAATACGTGTTTTTATTGATGAATTCACGTAAATAAGAGACGGAAAATATGAAAATTATGTATATAACGTTAAGAATTAACCAAGAAAACTAAAGAAAACTACATAGGATTACAGGGGGCTATTAGTTACACCATTTATATAGAAAATTTTAATGGAAAAGGCCAATTTTGAGCCGTGCTATAGATGAATACGTGTTTTTATTGATGAATTCACGTAAATAAGAGACTGAAAATATGAAAATTATATATATATAACGTTAAGAATTAACCAAGAAAATTGTAAAGGATTATGGATGGCAGTTAGTTACACTATTTAAATAGAAAATTTAAAAGGAAAAGGCCACTTTTCAGCCGAGTTATAGATGAATACCTGTTTTTATTGATGAATTCACGTAAATAAGAGACTGAAAATTGAAAATTATATATATAACGTTAAGAATTAACCAAGAAAACTGTATAGGATTACGGGGGGCAGTTAGTTACACTATTTAAATAGAAAATTTAAAAGGAAAAGGCCACTTTTTGGCCAAGTTATAGATGAATACGTGTTTTTATTGATGAATTCACGTAAATAAGAAACTGAAAATATGAAAATTATATAAATAATTACGTTAGGAATTAACCAGTAAAACTATACAGGATTACAGGGGGCAATTAGTTACACTATTTAAATAGAAAATTTTAAAGGAAAAGGCCAATTTTCAGATGTGCTATAGATGAATACGTGTTTTTATTGATGAATTCACGTAAATAAGAGACTGAAAATGTGAAAATTATATATGTAATTACGTTAGGAATTAACCAAGAAAACTATATAGAATTAAAGGGGGCTATTAGTTACACAATTTAAATAGAAAATTTTAAAGGAAAAGGCCAATTTTCAGCCAAGTTATAGATGAATACGTGTTTTTATTGATGAATTCACGTAAGTAAGAAACTGAAAATATGAAAATTATATATATAATTACGTTAGGAATTAACCAGGAGAACTATATAGGATTACAGGGGGCAATTAGTTACACTATTTAAATAGAAAATTTAAAAGGAAAAGGCCACTTTTCAGCCGAGTTATAGATGAATACCTGTTTTTATTGATGAATTCACGTAAATAAGAGACTGAAAATACGAAAATTATATATATATATATATATATATATATATATATATATATATATATATATATATATATATATATATATATATAGTTCCGTTAGGAATTAACCAAGAAAACTATATAGGATTACAGGGGGCTATTAGTTACACTATATAAATAGAAAATTTAAAAGAAAAAGGCCAATTATCAGCCGTGCTATAGATGAATACGTGTTTTTATTAATGAATTCACGTAAATAAGAGATTGAAAATATGAAAATTATATATATATAACGTTAAGAATTAACCAAGAAAACTGTATAGGATTACGGAGGGCAGTTAGTTACACTATTTAAATAGAAAATTTAAAAGGAAAAGGCAACTTTTCAGCCGAGTTATAGATGAATACCAGTTTTTATTGATAAATTCACGAAAATAAGAGACTGAAAATATGAAAATTATATACATAACGTTAAGAATTCACCAATAAAACTATATAGAATTACAGGGGCTATTAGTTACACAATTTACAAAGAAAATTTTAAAGAAAAAGGCCAATTTTCAGGCGTGCTATAGATGAATACGTGTTTTTATTGATGAATTCACGTAAATAAGAGACTGAAAATATGAAAATTACATATATAACGTTAAGAATTAATCAAGATAACTATATAGAGTTACAAGGAGCAATTGGTTACACTATTTAAATAGAAAATTTAAAAGGAAAAGGCCACTTTTCAGCCGAGTTATAGATGAATACCAGTTTTTATTGATAAATTCACGAAAATAAGAGACTGAAAATATGAAAATTATATACATAACGTTAAGAATTCACCAAGAAAACTATATAGGATTACAGGGGGCAATTAGTTACACCATTTAAATAGAAAATTTTAAAGGAAAATGCCAATTTTCAGCCGTGCTATAGATGAATACGTGTTTTTATTGATGAATTCACGTAAATAAGAGACTGATAATTGAAAATTATATATATAACGTTAAGAATTAACCAAGAAAACTGTATAGGATTACGGGGGGCAGTTAGTTACACTATTTAAATAGAAAATTTAAAAGGAAAAGGCCACTTTTTGCCCAAGTTATAGATGAATACGTGTTTTTATTGATGAATTCACGTAAATAAGAAACTGAAAATATGAAAATTATATATATAATTACGTTAGGAATTAACCAGGAAAACAATAAAGGATTACAGGGGGCAGTTAGTTACTTTATTTAAATAGAAAATTTTAAAGGAAAAGGCCAATTTTCAGCCGTGCTATAGATGAATACGTGTTTTTATTGATGAATTCACGTAAATAAGAGACGGAAAATATGAAAATTATATATATAACGTTAAGAATTAACCAAGAAAACTAAATAGGATTACGGAGGGCAGTTAGTTACACTATATAAATAGAAAATTTAAAAGCAAAAGGCCACTTTTCAGCCGAGTTATAGATGAATACCAGTTTTTATTGATAAATTTACGTAAATAAGAGACTGAAAATATGAAAATTATATACATAACGTTAAGAATTAACCAAGAAAACTGCATAGGATTACGGAGAGCAGTTAGTTACACCATTAAAATAGAAAATTTAAAAGGAAAAGGCCACTTTTCAGCCGAGTTATAGATGAATACGTGTTTTTATTGATGAATTCACGTAAATAAGAGACTGAAAATATGAAAATTATATATATAGTTACGTTAGGAATTAACAAAGAAAACTATATAGGATTACAGGGGGCTATTAGTTACACCATTTAAATAGAAAATTTTAAAGCAAAAGGCCAATTTTCAGCCGTGCTATAGATGAATACGTGTTTTTATTGATGAATTCACGTAAATAAGAGACTGAAAATATAAAAATTATATATATAACGTTAGGAATTAACCAAGAAAACTACATGAGGTTACAAGGAGCAATTGCTTACACTATTTAAAATGAAAATTTAAAAGGAAAAGGCCAATTTTCAGCCGTGCTGATGAATACGTGTTTTTATTGATGAATTCACGTAAATAAGAGACTGAAAATATGAAAATTATATATATATATATATAACGTTAAGAATCAACCAAGAAAACTGTATAGGATTATGGGAGGCAGATAGTTACACTATTTAAGTAGAAAATTTAAAAGGAAAAGGCCACTTTTCAGCCGAGTTATAGATGAATACCAGTTTTTATTGATAAATTCACGAAAATAAGAGACTGAAAATATGAAAATTATATACATAACGTTAAGAATTAACCAAGAAAACTACATAGGATTACAGGGGGCTATTAGTTACACCATTTATATAGAAAATTTTAATGGAAAAGGCCAATTTTGAGCCGTGCTATAGATGAATACGTGTTTTTATTGATGAATTCACGTAAATAAGAGACTGAAAATTAAAAATTATATATATAACGTTAAGAATTAACCAAGAAAACTGTATAGGATTACGGTTGCAGTTAGTTACACTATTTAAATAGAAAATTTAAAAGGAAAAGGCCACTTTTTGGCCAAGTTATAGATGAATACGTGTTTTTATTGATGAATTCACGTAAATAAGAAACTGAAAATATGAAAATTATATATATATATAACGTTAAGAACTAACCAAGAAAACTGTAAAGGATTACGGATGGCAGTTAGTTACACTATTTAAATAGAAAATTTAAAAGGAAAAGGCCACTTTTCAGCCGAGTTATAGATGAATACCTGTTTTTATTGATGAATTCACGTAAATAAGAGACTGAAAATTGAAAATTATATATATAACGTTAAGAATTAACCAAGAAAACTGTATAGGATTACGGGGGGCAGTTAGTTACACTATTTAAATAGAAAATTTAAAAGGAAAAGGCCACTTTTTGGCCAAGTTATAGATGAATACGTGTTTTTATTGATGAATTCACGTAAATAAGAAACTGAAAATATGAAAATTGTATAAATAATTACGTTAGGAATTAACCAGTAAAACTATACAGGATTACAGGGGGCAATTAGTTACACTATTTAAATAGAAAATTTTAAAGGAAAAGGCCAATTTTCAGATGTGCTATAGATGAATACGTGTTTTTATTGATGAATTCACGTAAATAAGAGACTGAAAATATGAAAATTATATATGTAATTACGTTAGGAATTAACCAAGAAAACTATATAGAATTAAAGGGGGCTATTAGTTACACAATTTAAATAGAAAATTTTAAAGGAAAAGGCCAATTTTCAGCCAAGTTATAGATGAATACGTGTTTTTATTGATGAATTCACGTAAGTAAGAAACTGAAAATATGAAAATTATATATATAATTACGTTAGGAATTAACCAGGAGAACTATATAGGATTACAGGGGGCAATTAGTTACACTATTTAAATAGAAAATTTAAAAGGAAAAGGCCACTTTTCAGCCGAGTTATAGATGAATACCTGTTTTTATTGATGAATTCACGTAAATAAGAGACTGAAAATACGAAAATTATATATATATATATATATATATATATATATATATATATATATATATATATATATATATATATATATATATATATATATATATATATATATATATATATATATATATATATATATAGTTCCGTTAGGAATTAACCAAGAAATCTATATAGGATTACAGGGGGCTATTAGTTACACTATATAAATAGAAAATTTAAAAGAAAAAGGCCAATTATCAGCCGTGCTATAGATGAATACGTGTTTTTATTAATGAATTCACGTAAATAAGAGATTGTAAATATGAAAATTATATATATAACGTTAAGAATTAACCAAGAAAACTGTATAGGATTACGGAGGGCAGTTAGTTACACTATTTAAATAGAAAATTTAAAAGGAAAAGGCCACTTTTCAGCCGAGTTATAGATGAATACCAGTTTTTATTGATAAATTCACGTAAATAAGAGACTGAAAATATGAAAATTATATACATAACGTTAAGAATTAACCAAGAAAACTGTATAGGATTACGGAGAGCAGTTAGTTACACCATTAAAATAGAAAATTTAAAAGGAAAAGGCCACTTTTCAGCCGAGTTATAGATGAATATGTGTTTTTATTGATGAATTCACGTAAATAAGAGACTGAAAATATGAAAATTATATATGTAATTACGTTAGGAATTAACCAAGAAAACTATATAGAATTACAGGGGCTATTAGTTACACAATTTACAAAGAAAATTTTAAAGAAAAAGGCCAATTTTCAGGCGTGCTATAGATGAATACGTGTTTTTATTGATGAATTCACGTAAATAAGAGACTGAAAATATGAAAATTACATATATAACGTTAAGAATTAATCAAGATAACTATATAGAGTTACAAGGAGCAATTGGTTACACTATTTAAATAGAAAATTTAAAAGGAAAAGGCCACTTTTCAGCCGAGTTATAGATGAATACCAGTTTTTATTGATAAATTCACGAAAATAAGAGACTGAAAATATGAAAATTATATACATAACGTTAAGAATTAACCAAGAAAACTACATAGGATTACAGGGGGCTATTAGTTACACCATTTATATAGAAAATTTTAATGGAAAAGGCCAATTTTGAGCCGTGCTATAGATGAATACGTGTTTTTATTGATGAATTCACGTAAATAAGAGACTGAAAATATGAAAATTATATATATATAACGTTAAGAATTAACCAAGAAAACTGTAAAGGATTACGGATGGCAGTTAGTTACACTATTTAAATAGAAAATTTAAAAGGAAAAGGCCACTTTTCAGCCGAGTTATAGATGAATACCTGTTTTTATTGATGAATTCACGTAAATAAGAGACTGAAAATTGAAAATTATATATATAACGTTAAGAATTAACCAAGAAAACTGTATAGGATTACGGGGGGCAGTTAGTTACACTATTTAAATAGAAAATTTAAAAGGAAAAGGCCACTTTTTGGCCAAGTTATAGATGAATACGTGTTTTTATTGATGAATTCACGTAAATAAGAAACTGAAAATATGAAAATTATATATATAATTACGTTAGGAATTAACCAGTAAAACTATACAGGATTACAGGGGGCAATTAGTTACACTATTTAAATAGAAAATTTTAAAGGAAAAGGCCAATTTTCAGATGTGCTATAGATGAATACGTGTTTTTATTGATGAATTCACGTAAATAAGAGACGGAAAATATGAAAATTATGTATATAACGTTAAGAATTAACCAAGAAAACAGTATAGGATTACGGAAAGCAGTTAGTTACACCATTAAAATAGAAAATTTAAAAGGAAAAGGCCACTTTTCAGCCGAGTTATAGATGAATACGTGTTTTTATTGATGAATTCACGTAAATAAGAGACTGAAAATATGAAAATTATATATATAGTTACGTTAGGAATTAACCAATAAAACTATATAGGATTACAGATGGCTATTAGTTACACTATTTAAATAGAAAATTTTAAAGTAAAAGGCCAATTTTCAGCCGTGTTATAGATGAATACGTGTTTTTATTGATGAATTCACGTAAATAAGAGACGGAAAATATGAAAATTATGTATATAACGTTAAGAATTAACCAAGAAAACTAAAGAAAACTACATAGGATTACAGGGGGCTATTAGTTACACCATTTATATAGAAAATTTTAATGGAAAAGGCCAATTTTGAGCCGTGCTATAGATGAATACGTGTTTTTATTGATGAATTCACGTAAATAAGAGACTGAAAATATGAAAATTATATATATATATAACGTTAAGAATTAACCAAGAAAACTGTAAAGGATTATGGATGGCAGTTAGTTACACTATTTAAATAGAAAATTTAAAAGGAAAAGGCCACTTTTCAGCCGAGTTATAGATGAATACCTGTTTTTATTGATGAATTCACGTAAATAAGAGACTGAAAATTGAAAATTATATATATAACGTTAAGAATTAACCAAGAAAACTGTATAGGATTACGGGGGGCAGTTAGTTACACTATTTAAATAGAAAATTTAAAAGGAAAAGGCCACTTTTTGGCCAAGTTATAGATGAATACGTGTTTTTATTGATGAATTCACGTAAATAAGAAACTGAAAATATGAAAATTATATAAATAATTACGTTAGGAATTAACCAGTAAAACTATACAGGATTACAGGGGGCAATTAGTTACACTATTTAAATAGAAAATTTTAAAGGAAAAGGCCAATTTTCAGATGTGCTATAGATGAATACGTGTTTTTATTGATGAATTCACGTAAATAAGAGACTGAAAATGTGAAAATTATATATGTAATTACGTTAGGAATTAACCAAGAAAACTATATAGAATTAAAGGGGGCTATTAGTTACACAATTTAAATAGAAAATTTTAAAGGAAAAGGCCAATTTTCAGCCAAGTTATAGATGAATACGTGTTTTTATTGATGAATTCACGTAAGTAAGAAACTGAAAATATGAAAATTATATATATAATTACGTTAGGAATTAACCAGGAGAACTATATAGGATTACAGGGGGCAATTAGTTACACTATTTAAATAGAAAATTTAAAAGGAAAAGGCCACTTTTCAGCCGAGTTATAGATGAATACCTGTTTTTATTGATGAATTCACGTAAATAAGAGACTGAAAATACGAAAATTATATATATATATATATATATATATATATATATATATATATATATATATATATATATATATATATATATATATATATATATATATATATATATATATATATATATATATATAGTTCCGTTAGGAATTAACCAAGAAAACTATATAGGATTACAGGGGGCTATTAGTTACACTATATAAATAGAAAATTTAAAAGAAAAAGGCCAATTATCAGCCGTGCTATAGATGAATACGTGTTTTTATTAATGAATTCACGTAAATAAGAGATTGAAAATATGAAAATTATATATATAACGTTAAGAATTAACCAAGAAAACTGTATAGGATTACGGAGGGCAGTTAGTTACACTATTTAAATAGAAAATTTAAAAGGAAAAGGCAACTTTTCAGCCGAGTTATAGATGAATACCAGTTTTTATTGATAAATTCACGTAAATAAGAGACTGAAAATATGAAAATTATATACATAACGTTAAGAATTAACCGAGAAAACTGTATAGGATTACGGAGAGCAGTTAGTTACACCATTAAAATAGAAAATTTAAAAGGAAAAGGCCACTTTTCAGCCGAGTTATAGATGAATATGTGTTTTTATTGATGAATTCACGTAAATAAGAGACTGAAAATATGAAAATTATATATGTAATTACGTTAGGAATTAACCAAGAAAACTATATAGAATTACAGGGGCTATTAGTTACACAATTTACAAAGAAAATTTTAAAGAAAAAGGCCAATTTTCAGGCGTGCTATAGATGAATACGTGTTTTTATTGATGAATTCACGTAAATAAGAGACTGAAAATATGAAAATTACATATATAACGTTAAGAATTAATCAAGATAACTATATAGAGTTACAAGGAGCAATTGGTTACACTATTTAAATAGAAAATTTAAAAGGAAAAGGCCACTTTTCAGCCGAGTTATAGATGAATACCAGTTTTTATTGATAAATTCACGAAAATAAGAGACTGAAAATATGAAAATTATATACATAACGTTAAGAATTAACCAAGAAAACTACATAGGATTACAGGGGGCTATTAGTTACACCATTTATATAGAAAATTTTAATGGAAAAGGCCAATTTTGAGCCGTGCTATAGATGAATACGTGTTTTTATTGATGAATTCACGTAAATAAGAGACTGAAAATATGAAAATTATATATATATAACGTTAAGAATTAACCAAGAAAACTGTAAAGGATTACGGATGGCAGTTAGTTACACTATTTAAATAGAAAATTTAAAAGGAAAAGGCCACTTTTCAGCCGAGTTATAGATGAATACCTGTTTTTATTGATGAATTCACGTAAATAAGAGACTGAAAATTGAAAATTATATATATAACGTTAAGAATTAACCAAGAAAAATGTATAGGATTACGGGGGGCAGTTAGTTACACTATTTAAATAGAAAATTTAAAAGGAAAAGGCCACTTTTTGGCCAAGTTATAGATGAATACGTGTTTTTATTGATGAATTCACGTAAATAAGAAACTGAAAATATGAAAATTATATATATAATTACGTTAGGAATTAACCAGTAAAACTATACAGGATTACAGGGGGCAATTAGTTACACTATTTAAATAGAAAATTTTTAAGGAAAAGGCCAATTTTCAGATGTGCTATAGATGAATACGTGTTTTTATTGATGAATTCACGTAAATAAGAGACGGAAAATATGAAAATTATGTATATAACGTTAAGAATTAACCAAGAAAACTAAATAGGATTACGGAGGGCAGTTAGTTACACTATTTAAATAGAAAATTTAAAAGGAAAAGGCCACTTTTCAGCCGAGTTATAGATGAATACCAGTTTTTATTGATAAATTCACGTAAATAAAAGACTGAAAATATGAAAATTATGTACATAACGTTAAGAATTAACCAAGAAAACAGTATAGGATTACGGAAAGCAGTTAGTTACACCATTAAAATAGAAAATTTAAAAGGAAAAGGCCACTTTTCTGCCGAGTTATAGATGAATACGTGTTTTTATTGATGAATTCACGTAAATAAGAGACTGAAAATATGAAAATTATATATATAGTTACGTTAGGAATTAACCAATAAAACTATATAGGATTACAGATGGCTATTAGTTACACTATTTAAATAGAAAATTTTAAAGTAAAAGGCCAATTTTCAGCCGTGTTATAGATGAATACGTGTTTTTATTGATGAATTCACGTAAATAAGAGACGGAAAATATGAAAATTATGTGTATAACGTTAAGAATTAACCAAGAAAACTAAAGAAAACTACATAGGATTACAGGGGGCAATTTAGTTACACCATTTATATAGAAAATTTTAATGGAAAAGGCCAATTTTGAGCCGTGCTATAGATGAATACGTGTTTTTATTGATGAATTCACGTAAATAAGAGACTGAAAATATGAAAATTATATATATATAACGTTAAGAATTAACCAAGAAAACTGTAAAAGATTACGGATGGCAGTTAGTTACACTATTTAAATAGAAAATTTAAAAGGAAAAGGCCACTTTTCAGCCGAGTTATAGATGAATACCTGTTTTTATTGATGAATTCACGTAAATAAGAGACTGAAAATTGAAAATTATATATATAACGTTAAGAATTAACCAAGAAAACTGTATAGGATTACGGGGGGCAGTTAGTTACACTATTTAAATAGAAAATTTAAAAGGAAAAGGCCACTTTTTGGCCAAGTTATAGATGAATACGTGTTTTTATTGATGAATTCACGTAAATAAGAAACTGAAAATATGAAAATTATATAAATAATTACGTTAGGAATTAACCAGTAAAACTATACAGGATTACAGGGGGCAATTAGTTACACTATTTAAATAGAAAATTTTAAAGGAAAAGGCCAATTTTCAGATGTGCTATAGATGAATACGTGTTTTTATTGATGAATTCACGTAAATAAGAGACTGAAAATATGAAAATTATATATGTAATTACGTTAGGAATTAACCAAGAAAACTATATAGAATTAAAGGGGGCTATTAGTTACACAATTTAAATAGAAAATTTTAAAGGAAAAGGCCAATTTTCAGCCAAGTTATAGATGAATACGTGTTTTTATTGATGAATTCACGTAAGTAAGAAATTGAAAATATGAAAATTATATATATAATTACGTTAGGAATTAACCAGGAGAACTATATAGGATTACAGGGGGCAATTAGTTACACTATTTAAATAGAAAATTTAAAAGGAAAAGGCCACTTTTCAGCCGAGTTATAGATGAATACCTGTTTTTATTGATGAATTCACGTAAATAAGAGACTAAAAATACGAAAATTATATATATATATATATATATAGTTCCGTTAGGAATTAACCAAGAAAACTATATAGGATTACAGGGGGCTATTAGTTACACTATATAAATAGAAAATTTAAAAGAAAAAGGCCAATTATCAGCCGTGCTATAGATGAATACGTGTTTTTATTAATGAATTCACGTAAATAAGAGATTGTTAATATGAAAATTATATATATAACGTTAAGAATTAACCAAGAAAACTGTATAGGATTACGGAGGGCAGTTAGTTACACTATTTAAATAGAAAATTTAAAAGGAAAAGGCCACTTTTCAGCCGAGTTATAGATGAATACCAGTTTTTATTGATAAATTCACGTAAATAAGAGACTGAAAATATGAAAATTATATACATAACGTTAAGAATTAACCAAGAAAACTGTATAGGATTACGGAGAGCAGTTAGTTACACCATTAAAATAGAAAATTTAAAAGGAAAAGGCCACTTTTCAGCCGAGTTATAGATGAATATGTGTTTTTATTGATGAATTCACGTAAATAAGAGACTGAAAATATGAAAATTATATATATATATATATATATATATATATATATATATATATATATATATATATATATATATATATATAGTTCCGTTAGGAATTAACCAAGAAAACTATATAGGATTAAAGGGGGCTATTAGTTACACTATTTAAATAGAAAATTTAAAAGGAAAAGGCCACTTTTCAGCCGAGTTATAGATGAATACCTGTTTTTATTGATGAATTCACGTAAATAAGAGACTGAAAATACGAAAATTATATATATATATATATATATATATATATATATATATATATATATATATATATATATATATATATATATATATATATATATATATATATATATATATATATATATATATATATAGTTCCGTTAGGAATTAACCAAGAAAACTATATAGGATTACAGGGGGCTATTAGTTACACTATATAAATAGAAAATTTAAAAGAAAAAGGCCAATTATCAGCCGTGCTATAGATGAATACGTGTTTTTATTAATGAATTCACGTAAATAAGAGATTGAAAATATGAAAATTATATATATAACGTTAAGAATTAACCAAGAAAACTGTATAGGATTACGGAGGGCAGTTAGTTACACTATTTAAATAGAAAATTTAAAAGGAAAAGGCCACTTTTCAGCCGAGTTATAGATGAATACCAGTTTTTATTGATAAATTCACGTAAATAAGAGACTGAAAATATGAAAATTATATACATAACGTTAAGAATTAACCAAGAAAGCTGTATAGGATTACGGAGAGCAGTTAGTTACACTATTTAAATAGAAAATTTAAAAGGAAAAGGCCACTTTTTGGCCAAGTTATAGATGAATACGTGTTTTTATTGATGAATTCACGTAAATAAGAAACTGAAAATATGAAAATTATATATATAATTACGTTAGGAATTAACCAGTAAAACTATACAGAATTACAGGGGGCAATTAGTTACACTATTTAAATAGAAAATTTTAAAGGAAAAGGCCAATTTTCAATGTGCTATAGATGAATACGTGTTTTTATTGATGAATTCACGTAAATAAGAGACGGAAAATATGAAAATTATGTATATAACGTTAAGAATTAACCAAGAAAACAGTATAGGATTACGGAAAGCAGTTAGTTACACCATTAAAATAGAAAATTTAAAAGGAAAAGGCCACTTTTCAGCCGAGTTATAGATGAATACGTGTTTTTATTGATGAATTCACGTAAATAAGAGACTGAAAATATGAAAATTATATATATAGTTACGTTAGGAATTAACCAATAAAACTATATAGGATTACAGATGGCTATTAGTTACACTATTTAAATAGAAAATTTAAAAGGAAAAGGCCACTTTTCAGCCGAGTTATAGATGAATACCTGTTTTTATTGATGAATTCACGTAAATAAGAGACTGAAAATACGAAAATTATATATATATATATATATATATATATATATATATATATATATATATATATATATATATATAGTTCCGTTAGGAATTAACCAAGAAAACTATATAGGATTACAGGGGGCTATTAGTTACACTATATAAATAGAAAATTTAAAAGAAAAAGGCCAATTATCAGCCGTGCTATAGATGAATACGTGTTTTTATTAATGAATTCACGTAAATAAGAGATTGAAAATATGAAAATTATATATATAACGTTAAGAATTAACCAAGAAAACTGTATAGGATTACGGAGGGCAGTTAGTTACACTATTTAAATAGAAAATTTAAAAGGAAAAGGCCACTTTTCAGCCGAGTTATAGATGAATACCAGTTTTTATTGATAAATTCACGTAAATAAGAGACTGAAAATATGAAAATTATATACATAACGTTAAGAATTAACCAAGAAAACTGTATAGGATTACGGAGAGCAGTTAGTTACACTATTTAAATAGAAAATTTAAAAGGAAAAGGCCACTTTTTGGCCAAGTTATAGATGAATACGTGTTTTTATTGATGAATTCACGTAAATAAGAAACTGAAAATATGAAAATTATATATATAATTACGTTAGGAATTAACCAGTAAAACTATACAGGATTACAGGGGGCAATTAGTTACACTATTTAAATAGAAAATTTTAAAGGAAAAGGCCAATTTTCAATGTGCTATAGATGAATACGTGTTTTTATTGATGAATTCACGTAAATAAGAGACGGAAAATATGAAAATTATGTATATAACGTTAAGAATTAACCAAGAAAACAGTATAGGATTACGGAAAGCAGTTAGTTACACCATTAAAATAGAAAATTTAAAAGGAAAAGGCCACTTTTCAGCCGAGTTATAGATGAATACGTGTTTTTATTGATGAATTCACGTAAATAAGAGACTGAAAATATGAAAATTATATATATAGTTACGTTAGGAATTAACCAATAAAACTATATAGGATTACAGATGGCTATTAGTTACACTATTTAAATAGAAAATTTTAAAGTAAAAGGCCAATTTTCAGCCGTGTTATAGATGAATACGTGTTTTTATTGATGAATTCACGTAAATAAGAGACGGAAAATATGAAAATTATGTATATAACGTTAAGAATTAACCAAGAAAACTAAAGAAAACTACATAGGATTACAGGGGGCTATTAGTTACACCATTTATATAGAAAATTTTAATGGAAAAGGCCAATTTTGAGCCGTGCTATAGATGAATACGTGTTTTTATTGATGAATTCACGTAAATAAGAGACTGAAAATATGAAAATTATATATATATAACGTTAAGAATTAACCAAGAAAACTGTAAAGGATTATGGATGGCAGTTAGTTACACTATTTAAATAGAAAATTTAAAAGGAAAAGGCCACTTTTCAGCCGAGTTATAGATGAATACCTGTTTTTATTGATGAATTCACGTAAATAAGAGACTGAAAATTGAAAATTATATATATAACGTTAAGAATTAACCAAGAAAACTGTATAGGATTACGGGGGGCAGTTAGTTACACTATTTAAATAGAAAATTTAAAAGGAAAAGGCCACTTTTTGGCCAAGTTATAGATGAATACGTGTTTTTATTGATGAATTCACGTAAATAAGAAACTGAAAATATGAAAATTATATAAATAATTACGTTAGGAATTAACCAGTAAAACTATACAGGATTACAGGGGGCAATTAGTTACACTATTTAAATAGAAAATTTTAAAGGAAAAGGCCAATTTTCAGATGTGCTATAGATGAATACGTGTTTTTATTGATGAATTCACGTAAATAAGAGACTGAAAATATAAAAATTATACATGTAATTACGTTAGGAATTAACCAAGAAAACTATATAGAATTAAAGGGGGCTATTAGTTACACAATTTAAATAGAAAATTTTAAAGGAAAAGGCCACTTTTCAGCCGAGTTATAGATGAATACCAGTTTTTATTGATAAATTCACGTAAATAAGAGACTGAAAATATGAAAATTATATACATAACGTTAAGAATTAACCAAGAAAACTGTATAGGATTACGGAGAGCATTTAGTTACACTATTTAAATAGAAAATTTAAAAGGAAAAGGCCACTTTTTGGCCAAGTTATAGATGAATACGTGTTTTTATTGATGAATTCACGTAAATAAGAAACTGAAAATATGAAAATTATATATATAATTACGTTAGGAATTAACCAGTAAAACTATACAGGATTACAGGGGGCAATTAGTTACACTATTTAAATAGAAAATTTTAAAGGAAAAGGCCAATTTTCAATGTGCTATAAATGAATACGTGTTTTTATTGATGAATTCACGTAAATAAGAGACGGAAAATATGAAAATTATGTATATAACGTTAAGAATTAACCAAGAAAACAGTATAGGATTACGGAAAGCAGTTAGTTACACCATTAAAATAGAAAATTTAAAAGGAAAAGGCCACTTTTCAGCCGAGTTATAGATGAATACGTGTTTTTATTGATGAATTCACGTAAATAAGAGACTGAAAATATGAAAATTATATATATAGTTACGTTAGGAATTAACCAATAAAACTATATAGGATTACAGATGGCTATTAGTTACACTATTTAAATAGAAAATTTTAAAGTAAAAGGCCAATTTTCAGCCGTGTTATAGATGAATACGTGTTTTTATTGATGAATTCACGTAAATAAGAGACGGAAAATATGAAAATTATGTATATAACGTTAAGAATTAACCAAGAAAACTAAAGAAAACTACATAGGATTACAGGGGGCTATTAGTTACACCATTTATATAGAAAATTTTAATGGAAAAGGCCAATTTTGAGCCGTGCTATAGATGAATACGTGTTATTATTGATGAATTCACGTAAATAAGAGACTGAAAATATGAAAATTATATATATATAACGTTAAGAATTAACCAAGAAAACTGTAAAGGATTATGGATGGCAGTTAGTAACACTATTTAAATAGAAAATTTAAAAGGAAAAGGCCACTTTTCAGCCAAGTTATAGATGAATACCTGTTTTTATTGATGAATTCACGTAAATAAGAGACTGAAAATTGAAAATTATATATATAACGTTAAGAATTAACCAAGAAAACTGTATAGGATTACGGGGGGCAGTTAGTTACACTATTTAAATAGAAAATTTAAAAGGAAAAGGCCACTTTTTGGCCAAGTTATAGATGAATACGTGTTTTTATTGATGAATTCACGTAAATAAGAAACTGAAAATATGAAAATTATATAAATAATTACGTTAGGAATTAACCAGTAAAACTATACAGGATTACAGGGGGCAATTAGTTACACTATTTAAATAGAAAATTTTAAAGGAAAAGGCCAATTTTCAGATGTGCTATAGATGAATACGTGTTTTTATTGATGAATTCACGTAAATAAGAGACTGAAAATATGAAAATTATATATGTAATTACGTTAGGAATTAACCAAGAAAACTATATAGAATTAAAGGGGGCTATTAGTTACACAATTTAAATAGAAAATTTTAAAGGAAAAGGCCAATTTTCAGCCAAGTTATAGATGAATACGTGTTTTTATTGATGAATTCACGTAAGTAAGAAACTGAAAATATGAAAATTATATATATAATTACGTTAGGAATTAACCAGGAGAACTATATAGGATTACAGGGGGCAATTAGTTACACTATTTAAATAGAAAATTTAAAAGGAAAAGGCCACTTTTCAGCCGAGTTATAGATGAATACCTGTTTTTATTGATGAATTCACGTAAATAAGAGACTGAAAATACGAAAATTATATATATATATATATATATATATATATATATATATATATATATATATATATATATATATATATATATATATATATATATATATATATATATATATATATATATATATATATATATATATATATATGTATATATATAGTTCCGTTAGGAATTAACCAAGAAAACTATATAGGATTACAGGGGGCTATTAGTTACACTATATAAATAGAAAATTTAAAAGAAAAAGGCCAATTATCAGCCGTGCTATAGATGAATACGTGTTTTTATTAATGAATTCACGTAAATAAGAGATTGAAAATATGAAAATTATATATATAACGTTAAGAATTAACCAAGAAAACTGTATAGGATTACGGAGGGCAGTTAGTTACACTATTTAAATAGAAAATTTAAAAGGAAAAGGCCACTTTTCAGCCGAGTTATAGATGAATACCAGTTTTTATTGATAAATTCACGTAAATAAGAGACTGAAAATATGAAAATTATATACATAACGTTAAGAATTAACCAAGAAAACTGTATAGGATTACGGAGAGCAGTTAGTTACACCATTAAAATAGAAAATTTAAAAGGAAAAGGCCACTTTTCAGCCGAGTTATAGATGAATATGTGTTTTTATTGATGAATTCACGTAAATAAGAGACTGAAAATATGAAAATTATATATGTAATTACGTTAGGAATTAACCAAGAAAACTATATAGAATTACAGGGGCTATTAGTTACACAATTTACAAAGAAAATTTTAAAGAAAAAGGCCAATTTTCAGGCGTGCTATAGATGAATACGTGTTTTTATTGATGAATTCACGTAAATAAGAGAATGAAAATATGAAAATTACATATATAACGTTAAGAATTAATCAAGATAACTATATAGAGTTACAAGAAGCAATTGGTTACACTATTTAAATAGAAAATTTAAAAGGAAAAGGCCACTTTTCAGCCGAGTTATAGATGAATACCAGTTTTTATTGATAAATTCACGAAAATAAGAGACTGAAAATATGAAAATTATATACATAACGTTAAGAATTAACCAAGAAAACTACATAGGATTACAGGGGGCTATTAGTTACACCATTTATATAGAAAATTTTAATGGAAAAGGCCAATTTTGAGCCGTGCTATAGATGAATACGTGTTTTTATTGATGAATTCACGTAAATAAGAGACTGAAAATATGAAAATTATATATATATATAACGTTAAGAATTAACCAAGAAAACTGTAAAGGATTACGGATGGCAGTTAGTTACACTATTTAAATAGAAAATTTAAAAGGAAAAGGCCACTTTTCAGCCGAGTTATAGATGAATACCTGTTTTTATTGATGAATTCACGTAAATAAGAGACTGAAAATTGAAAATTATATATATAACGTTAAGAATTAACCAAGAAAACTGTATAGGATTACGGGGGGCAGTTAGTTACACTATTTAAATAGAAAATTTAAAAGGAAAAGGCCACTTTTTGGCCAAGTTATAGATGAATACGTGTTTTTATTGATGAATTCACGTAAATAAGAAACTGAAAATATGAAAATTATATATATAATTACGTTAGGAATTAACCAGTAAAACTATACAGGATTACAGGGGGCAATTAGTTACACTATTTAAATAGAAAATTTTTAAGGAAAAGGCCAATTTTCAGATGTGCTATAGATGAATACGTGTTTTTATTGATGAATTCACGTAAATAAGAGACGGAAAATATGAAAATTATGTATATAACGTTAAGAATTAACCAAGAAAACTAAATAGGATTACGGAGGGCAGTTAGTTACACTATTTAAATAGAAAATTTAAAAGGAAAAGGCCACTTTTCAGCCGAGTTATAGATGAATACCAGTTTTTATTGATAAATTCACGTAAATAAAAGACTGAAAATATGAAAATTATGTACATAACGTTAAGAATTAACCAAGAAAACAGTATAGGATTACGGAAAGCAGTTAGTTACACCATTAAAATAGAAAATTTAAAAGGAAAAGGCCACTTTTCAGCCGAGTTATAGATGAATACGTGTTTTTATTGATGAATTCACGTAAATAAGAGACTGAAAATATGAAAATTATATATATAGTTACGTTAGGAATTAACCAATAAAACTATATAGGATTACAGATGGCTATTAGTTACACTATTTAAATAGAAAATTTTAAAGTAAAAGGCCAATTTTCAGCCGTGTTATAGATGAATACGTGTTTTTATTGATGAATTCACGTAAATAAGAGACGGAAAATATGAAAATTATGTATATAACGTTAAGAATTAACCAAGAAAACTAAAGAAAACTACATAGGATTACAGGGGGCAATTTAGTTACACCATTTATATAGAAAATTTTAATGGAAAAGGCCAATTTTGAGCCGTGCTATAGATGAATACGTGTTTTTATTGATGAATTCACGTAAATAAGAGACTGAAAATATGAAAATTATATATATAATTACGTTAGGAATTAACCAGTAAAACTATACAGGATTACAGGGGGCAATTAGTTACACTATTTAAATAGAAAATTTTTAAGGAAAAGGCCAATTTTCAGATGTGCTATAGATGAATACGTGTTTTTATTGATGAATTCACGTAAATAAGAGACGGAAAATATGAAAATTATGTATATAACGTTAAGAATTAACCAAGAAAACTAAATAGGATTACGGAGGGCAGTTAGTTACACTATTTAAATAGAAAATTTAAAAGGAAAAGGCCACTTTTCAGCCGAGTTATAGATGAATACCAGTTTTTATTGATAAATTCACGTAAATAAAAGACTGAAAATATGAAAATTATGTACATAACGTTAAGAATTAACCAAGAAAACAGTATAGGATTACGGAAAGCAGTTAGTTACACCATTAAAATAGAAAATTTAAAAGGAAAAGGCCACTTTTCAGCCGAGTTATAGATGAATACGTGTTTTTATTGATGAATTCACGTAAATAAGAGACTGAAAATATGAAAATTATATATATAGTTACGTTAGGAATTAACCAATAAAACTATATAGGATTACAGATGGCTATTAGTTACACTATTTAAATAGAAAATTTTAAAGTAAAAGGCCAATTTTCAGCCGTGTTATAGATGAATACGTGTTTTTATTGATGAATTCACGTAAATAAGAGACGGAAAATATGAAAATTATGTATATAACGTTAAGAATTAACCAAGAAAACTAAAGAAAACTACATAGGATTACAGGGGGCAATTTAGTTACACCATTTATATAGAAAATTTTAATGGAAAAGGCCAATTTTGAGCCGTGCTATAGATGAATACGTGTTTTTATTGATGAATTCACGTAAATAAGAGACTGAAAATATGAAAATTATATATATATAACGTTAAGAATTAACCAAGAAAACTGTAAAGGATTACGGATGGCAGTTAGTTACACTATTTAAATAGAAAATTTAAAAGGAAAAGGCCACTTTTCAGCCGAGTTATAGATGAATACCTGTTTTTATTGATGAATTCACGTAAATAAGAGACTGAAAATTGAAAATTATATATATAACGTTAAGAATTAACCAAGAAAACTGTATAGGATTACGGGGGGCAGTTAGTTACACTATTTAAATAGAAAATTTAAAAGGAAAAGGCCACTTTTTGGCCAAGTTATAGATGAATACGTGTTTTTATTGATGAATTCACGTAAATAAGAAACTGAAAATATGAAAATTATATAAATTATTACGTTAGGAATTAACCAGTAAAACTATACAGGATTACAGGGGGCAATTAGTTACACTATTTAAATAGAAAATTTTAAAGGAAAAGGCCAATTTTCAGATGTGCTATAGATGAATACGTGTTTTTATTGATGAATTCACGTAAATAAGAGACTGAAAATATGAAAATTATATATGTAATTACGTTAGGAATTAACCAAGAAAACTATATAGAATTAAAGGGGGCTATTAGTTACACAATTTAAATAGAAAATTTTAAAGGAAAAGGCCAATTTTCAGCCAAGTTATAGATGAATACGTGTTTTTATTGATGAATTCACGTAAGTAAGAAACTGAAAATATGAAAATTATATATATAATTACGTTAGGAATTAACCAGGAGAACTATATAGGATTACAGGGGGCAATTAGTTACACTATTTAAATAGAAAATTTAAAAGGAAAAGGCCACTTTTCAGCCGAGTTATAGATGAATACCTGTTTTTATTGATGAATTCACGTAAATAAGAGACTGAAAATACGAAAATTATATATATATATATATATATATATATATATATATATATATATATATATATATATATATATATATATATATATATAGTTCCGTTAGGAATTAACCAAGAAAACTATAGGGGCTATTAGTTACACTATATAAATAGAAAATTTAAAAGAAAAAGGCCAATTATCAGCCGTGCTATAGATGAATACGTGTTTTTATTAATGAATTCACGTAAATAAGAGATTGAAAATATGAAAATTATATATATAACGTTAAGAATTAACCAAGAAAACTGTATAGGATTACGGAGGGCAGTTAGTTACACTATTTAAATAGAAAATTTAAAAGGAAAAGGCCACTTTTCAGCCGAGTTATAGATGAATACCAGTTTTTATTGATAAATTCACGTAAATAAGAGACTGAAAATATGAAAATTATATACATAACGTTAAGAATTAACCAAGAAAACTGTATAGGATTACGGAGAGCAGTTAGTTACACCATTAAAATAGAAAATTTAAAAGGAAAAGGCCACTTTTCAGCCGAGTTATAGATGAATATGTGTTTTTATTGATGAATTCACGTAAATAAGAGACTGAAAATATGAAAATTATATATGTAATTACGTTAGGAATTAACCAAGAAAACTATATAGAATTACAGGGGCTATTAGTTACACAATTTACAAAGAAAATTTTAAAGAAAAAGGCCAATTTTCAGGCGTGCTATAGATGAATACGTGTTTTTATTGATGAATTCACGTAAATAAGAGACTGAAAATTTGAAAATTACATATATAACGTTAAGAATTAATCAAGATAACTATATAGAGTTACAAGGAGCAATTGGTTACACTATTTAAATAGAAAATTTAAAAGGAAAAGGCCACTTTTCAGCCGAGTTATAGATGAATACCAGTTTTTATTGATAAATTCACGAAAATAAGAGAATGAAAATATGAAAATTATATACATAACGTTAAGAATTCACCAAGAAAACTATATAGGATTACAGGGGGCAATTAGTTACACCATTTAAATAGAAAATTTTAAAGGAAAAGGCCAATTTTCAGCCGTGCTATAGATGAATACGTGTTTTTATTGATGAATTCACGTAAATAAGAGACTGATAATTGAAAATTATATATATAACGTTAAGAATTAACCAAGAAAACTGTATAGGATTACGGGGGGCAGTTAGTTACACTATTTAAATAGAAAATTTAAAAGGAAAAGGCCACTTTTTGCCCAAGTTATAGATGAATACGTGTTTTTATTGATGAATTCACGTAAATAAGAAACTGAAAATATGAAAATTATATATATAATTACGTTAGGAATTAACCAGGAAAACAATAAAGGATTACAGGGGGCAGTTAGTTACTTTATTTAAATAGAAAATTTTAAAGGAAAAGGCCAATTTTCAGCCGTGCTATAGATGAATACGTGTTTTTATTGATGAATTCACGTAAATAAGAGACGGAAAATATGAAAATTATATATATAACGTTAAGAATTAACCAAGAAAACTGTATAGGATTACGAAGGGCAGTTAGTTACACTATTTAAATAGAAAATTTAAAAGGAAAAGGCCACTTTTCAGCCGAGTTATAGATGAATACGTGTTTTTATTGATGAATTCACGTAAATAAGAGACTGAAAATATGAAAATTATATATGTAATTACGTTAGGAATTAACCAAGAAAACTATATAGAATTAAAGGGGGCTATTAGTTACACAATTTAAATAGAAAATTTTAAAGGAAAAGGCCAATTTTCAGCCAAGTTATAGATGAATACGTGTTTTTATTGATGAATTCACGTAAGTAAGAAACTGAAAATATGAAAATTATATATATAATTACGTTAGGAATTAACCAGGAGAACTATATAGGATTACAGGGGGCAATTAGTTACACTATTTAAATAGAAAATTTAAAAGGAAAAGGCCACTTTTCAGCCGAGTTATAGATGAATACCTGTTTTTATTGATGAATTCACGTAAATAAGAGACTGAAAATACGAAAATTATATATATATATATATATATATATATATATATATATATATATATATATATATATATATATATATATATATATATATATATATATATATATAGTTCCGTTAGGAATTAACCAAGAAAACTATATAGGATTACAGGGGGCTATTAGTTACACTATATAAATAGAAAATTTAAAAGAAAAAGGCCAATTATCAGCCGTGCTATAGATGAATACGTGTTTTTATTAATGAATTCACGTAAATAAGAGATTGAAAATATGAAAATTATATATATAACGTTAAGAATTAACCAAGAAAACTGTATAGGATTACGGAGGGCAGTTAGTTACACTATTTAAATAGAAAATTTAAAAGGAAAAGGCCACTTTTCAGCCGAGTTATAGATGAATACCAGTTTTTATTGATAAATTCACGTAAATAAGAGACTGAAAATATGAAAATTATATACATAACGTTAAGAATTAACCAAGAAAACTGTATAGGATTACGGAGAGCAGTTAGTTACACCATTAAAATAGAAAATTTAAAAGGAAAAGGCCACTTTTCAGCCGAGTTATAGATGAATATGTGTTTTTATTGATGAATTCACGTAAATAAGAGACTGAAAATATGAAAATTATATATGTAATTACGTTAGGAATTAACCAAGAAAACTATATAGAATTACAGGGGCTATTAGTTACACAATTTACAAAGAAAATTTTAAAGAAAAAGGCCAATTTTCAGGCGTGCTATAGATGAATACGTGTTTTTATTGATGAATTCACGTAAATAATAGACTGAAAATATGAAAATTACATATATAACGTTAAGAATTAATCAAGATAACTATATAGAGTTACAAGGAGCAATTGGTTACACTATTTAAATAGAAAATTTAAAAGGAAAAGGCCACTTTTCAGCCGAGTTATAGATGAATACCAGTTTTTATTGATAAATTCACGAAAATAAGAGACTAAAAATATGAAAATTATATACATAACGTTAAGAATTCACCAAGAAAACTATATAGGATTACAGGGGGCAATTAGTTACACCATTTAAATAGAAAATTTTAAAGGAAAAGGCCAATTTTCAGCCGTGCTATAGATGAATACGTGTTTTTATTGATGAATTCACGTAAATAAGAGACTGATAATTGAAAATTATATATATAACGTTAAGAATTAACCAAGAAAACTGTATAGGATTACGGGGGGCAGTTAGTTACACTATTTAAATAGAAAATTTAAAAGGAAAAGGCCACTTTTTGCCCAAGTTATAGATGAATACGTGTTTTTATTGATGAATTCACGTAAATAAGAAACTGAAAATATGAAAATTATATATATAATTACGTTAGGAATTAACCAGGAAAACAATAAAGGATTACAGGGGGCAGTTAGTTACTTTATTTAAATAGAAAATTTTAAAGGAAAAGGCCAATTTTCAGCCGTGCTATAGATGAATACGTGTTTTTATTGATGATTTCACGTAAATAAGAGACGGAAAATATGAAAATTATATATATAACGTTAAGAATTAACCAAGAAAACTAAATAGGATTACGGAGGGCAGTTAGTTACACTATATAAATAGAAAATTTAAAAGCAAAAGGCCACTTTTCAGCCGAGTTATAGATGAATACGTGTTTTTATTGATGAATTCACGTAAATAAGAGACGGAAAATATGAAAATTATATATATAACGTTAAGAATTAACCAAGAAAACTGCATAGGATTACGGAGAGCAGTTAGTTACACCATTAAAATAGAAAATTTAAAAGGAAAAGGCCACTTTTCAGCCGAGTTATAGATGAATACGTGTTTTTATTGATGAATTCACGTAAATAAGAGACTGAAAATATGAAAATTATATATATAGTTACGTTAGGAATTAACAAAGAAAACTATATAGGATTACAGGGGGCTATTAGTTACACCATTTAAATAGAAAATTTTAAAGCAAAAGGCCAATTTTCAGCCGTGCTATAGATGAATACGTGTTTTTATTGATGAATTCACGTAAATAAGAGACTGAAAATATAAAAATTATATATATAACGTTAGGAATTAACCAAGAAAACTACATGAGGTTACAAGGAGCAATTGTTTACACTATTTAAATAGAAAATTTAAAAGGAAAAGGCCAATTTTCAGCCGTGCTGATGAATACGTGTTTTTATTGATGAATTCACGTAAATAAGAGACTGAAAATATGAAAATTATATATATATATATAACGTTAAGAATCAACCAAGAAAACTGTATAGGATTATGGGAGGCAGATAGTTACACTATTTAAGTAGAAAATTTAAAAGGAAAAGGCCACTTTTCAGCCGAGTTATAGATGAATACCAGTTTTTATTGATAAATTCACGAAAATAAGAGACTAAATATATGTAAATTATATACATAACGTTAAGAATTAACCAAGAAAACTACATAGGATTACAGGGGGCTATTAGTTACACCATTTAAATAGAAAATTTTAATGGAAAAGGCCAATTTTGAGCCGTGCTATAGATGAATACGTGTTTTTATTGATGAATTCACGTAAATAAGAGACTGAAAATTAAAAATTATATATATAACGTTAAGAATTAACCAAGAAAACTGTATAGGATTACGGGGGGCAGTTAGTTACACTATTTAAATAGAAAATTTAAAAGGAAAAGGCCACTTTTTGGCCAAGTTATAGATGAATACGTGTTTTTATTGATGAATTCACGTAAATAAGAAACTGAAAATATGAAAATTATATATATAATTACGTTAGGAATTAACCAGGAAAACTATATAGGATTACAGGGGGCAATTAGTTACACTATATAAATAGAAAATTTTAAAGGAAAAGGCCAATTTTCAGCCGTGCTATAGATGAATACGTGTTTTTATTGATGAATTCACGTAAATAAGAGACGGAAAATATGAAAATTATATATATAACGTTAAGAATTAACCAAGAAAACTAAATATGATTACGGAGGTCAGTTAGTTACACTATTTAAATAGAAAATTTAAAAGGAAAAGGCCACTTTTCAGCCGAGTTATAGATGAATACGTGTTTTTATTGATGAATTCACGTAAATAAGAGACTGAAAATATGAAAATTATATATATAGTTACGTTAGGAATTAACCAAGAAAACTACATGAGTTTACAAGGAGCAATTGGTTACACTATTTAAATAGAAAATTTAAAAGGAAAATGCCAATTTTCAGCCGTGCTATACATAGATGAATACGTGTTTTTATTGATGAATTCACGTAAATAAGAGACTGAAAATATGAAAATTATATATATATAACGTTAAGAATCAACCAAGAAAACTGTATAGGATTATGGGGGGCAGATAGTTACACTATTTAAGTAGAAAATTTAAAAGGAAAAGGCCACTTTTCAGCCGAGTTATAGATGAATACCAGTTTTTATTGATAAATTCACGAAAATAAGAGACTGAAAATATGAAAATTATATACATAACGTTAAGAATTAACCAAGAAAACTACATAGGATTACAGGGGGCTATTAGTTACACCATTTATATAGAAAATTTTAATGGAAAAGGCCAATTTTGAGCCGTGCTATAGATGAATACGTGTTTTTATTGATGAATTCACGTAAATAAGAGACTGAAAATATGAAAATTATATATATATAACGTTAAGAATTAACCAAGAAAACTGTAAAGGATTACGGATGGCAGTTAGTTACACTATTTAAATAGAAAATTTAAAAGGAAAAGGCCACTTTTCAGCCGAGTTATAGATGAATACCTGTTTTTATTGATGAATTCACGTAAATAAGAGACTGAAAATTGAAAATTATATATATAACGTTAAGAATTAACCAAGAAAACTGTATAGGATTACGGGGGGCAGTTAGTTACACTATTTAAATAGAAAATTTAAAAGGAAAAGGCCACTTTTTGGCCAAGTTATAGATGAATACGTGTTTTTATTGATGAATTCACGTAAATAAGAAACTGAAAATATGAAAATTATATAAATAATTACGTTAGGAATTAACCAGTAAAACTATACAGGATTACAGGGGGCAATTAGTTACACTATTTAAATAGAAAATTTTAAAGGAAAAGGCCAATTTTCAGATGTGCTATAGATGAATACGTGTTTTTATTGATGAATTCACGTAAATAAGAGACGGAAAATATGAAAATTATGTATATAACGTTAAGAATTAACCAAGAAAACTAAATAGGATTACGGAAGGGCAGTTAGTTACACTATTTAAATAGAAAATTTAAAAGGAAAAGGCCACTTTTCAGCCGAGTTATAGATGAATACCATTTTTTATTGATAAATTCACGTAAATAAAAGACTGAAAATATGAAAATTATGTACATAACGTTAAGAATTAACCAAGAAAACAGTATAGGATTACGGAAAGCAGTTAGTTACACCATTAAAATAGAAAATTTAAAAGGAAAAGGCCACTTTTCAGCCGAGTTATAGATGAATACGTGTTTTTATTGATGAATTCACGTAAATAAGAGACTGAAAATATGAAAATTATATATATAGTTACGTTAGGAATTAACCAATAAAACTATATAGGATTACAGATGGCTATTAGTTACACCATTTAAATAGAAAATTTTAAAGTAAAAGGCCAATTTTCAGCCGTGCTATAGATGAATACGTGTTTTTATTGATGAATTCACTTAAATAAGAGACGGAAAATATGAAAATTATGTATATAACGTTAAGAATTAACCAAGAAAACTAAATATGATTACGGAAGGCAGTTAGTTACACTATTTAAATAGAAAATTTTAAAGGAAAAGGCCAATTTTCAGATGTGCTATAGATGAATACGTGTTTTTATTGATGAATTCACGTAAATAAGAGACGGAAAATATGAAAATTATGTATATAACGTTAAGAATTAACCAAGAAAACTAAATAGGATTACGGAGGGCAGTTAGTTACACTATTTAAATAGAAAATTTAAAAGGAAAAGGCCACTTTTCAGCCGAGTTATAGATGAATACCAGTTTTTATTGATAAATTCACGTAAATAAAAGACTGAAAATATGAAAATTATGTACATAACGTTAAGAATTAACCAAGAAAACAGTATAGGATTACGGAAAGCAGTTAGTTACACCATTAAAATAGAAAATTGAAAAGGAAAAGGCCACTTTTCAGCCGAGTTATAGATGAATACGTGTTTTTATTGATGAATTCACGTAAATAAGAGACTGAAAATATGAAAATTATATATATAGTTACGTTAGGAATTAACCAATAAAACTATATAGGATTACAGATGGCTATTAGTTACACCATTTAAATAGAAAATTTTAAAGTAAAAGGCCAATTTTCAGCCGTGCTATAGATGAATACGTGTTTTTATTGATGAATTCACTTAAATAAGAGACTGAAAATATAAAAATTATATATATAACGTTAGGAATTAACCAAGAAAACTACATGAGGTTACAAGGAGCAATTGGTTACACTATATAAATAGAAAATTTAAAAGGAAAAGGCCAATTTTCAGCCGTGCTATAGATGAATACGTGTTTTTATTGATGAATTCACGTAAATAAGAGACTGAAAATATGAAAATAATATATATAATTACTTTAGGAATTAACCAAGAAAACTATATAGAATTACAGGGGGCAATTAGTTACACTATTTAAATAGAAAATTTAAAAGGAAAAGGCCACTTTTCAGCCGAGTTGTAGATGAATACGTGTTTTTATTGATGAATTCACGTAAATAAGAGACTGAAAATATGAAAATGATATACATAACGTTAAGAATCAACCAAGAAAACTGTATAGGATTACGGGGGGCAGATAGTTACACTATTAAAATAGAAAATTTAAAAGGAAAAGGCCACTTTTCAGCCGTGTTATAGAAGAATACGTGTTTTTATTGATGAATTCACGTAAATATGAGACTGAAAATATGAAAATTATATATATAATTACGTTAGGAATTAACCAAGAAAACTATATAGGATTACAGGGGGCAATTAGTTACACCATTTAAATAGAAAATTTTAAAGGAAAAGGCCAATTTTCAGCCGTGCTATAGATGAATACGTGTTTTTATTGATGAATTCACGTAAATAAGAGACTGAAAATATGAAAATTATATATGTAATTACGTTAGGAATTAACCAAGAAAACTATATAGGATTACAGGGGGCTATTAGTTACACCATGTAAATAGAAAATTTTAAAGGAAAAGGCCAATTTTCAGCCGTGCTATAGGTGAATACGTGTTTTTATTGATGAATTCACGTAAATAAGAGACTGAAAATATGAAAATTATATATATAACGTTAAGAATTAACCAAGAAAACTGTAAAGGATTACGGGGGGCAGTTAGTTACACTATTTAAATAGAAGATTTAAAAGGAACAGGCCACTTTTCAGCCGAGTTATAGATGAATACCTGTTTTTATTGATGAATTCACGTAAATAAGAGACTGAAAATATGAAAATTATATATATAACGTTAGGAATTAACCAAGAAAACTATATAGAATTACGGGGATATATTAGTTACACTATATAAATAGAAAATTATAAAGAAAAAGGCCTATTTTCAGCCGTGCTAAAGATGAATACGTGTTTTTATTGATGAATTTAAGTAAGAAATAGACTGAAAATATGAAAATTAAATATATAACGTTCAGAATTTACTAAGAAAACTATAAGGAAATGTGGGGAGCAATTAACTTTAAAATTTAAAGCTGATTTGAACGAAATATACCAATTTTTAGAAAAGTTATTATCGAATTTATAGTTGAATTAATGTGATTGTATTGATTGACCACTATACCTCGGTTTAGGTAAATAGTGATTTTTTCCAGTTTGTATGTTTCCTAAAGCAAATAAGAGTGCAGATGGTAGTTTCTACACTAGACATACCTAATAAAATCAAAATAAGCGAAAGAAATGAAGATTTGAAAAATTTTAAAAATTTTAGGAAATTACGATTGTGGGAAAACGAATTATGTGGAAATCAATATTTTAGCGGTAGAAATTTATTATAAAAACTATAGATAAATTCGGGGGGCGGTTAAATACACTATTAACAAAGAAAATTTGAACGGAAAAGGCCACTTTTCACCCGAGTTATAGATGAATACCTGTTTTTATTGATGAATTCACATAAGTAAGAAACTGAAAATATGAAAATATATATATAATTACGTTAGGAATTAACAGGAAAACTATATAGGATTACAGGGGGCAATTAATTACACTATTTAAATAGAAAATTTTAAAGGAAAAGGCCAATTTTCAGCCGTGCTATAGATGAATACGTGTTTTTATTGATGAATTCACGTAAATAAGGGACTGAAAATATGAAAATTATATATATAACGTTCAGAATTAACCAAGAAAACTGTATCGGATTACGGAGGGCAGTCAGTTACACTATTTAAATAGAAAATTTAAAACGAAAAGGCCACTTTTCAGCCGTGCTATAGATGAATACGTGTTTTTATTGATGAATTCACGTAAATAAGGGACTGAAAATATGAAAATTATATATATAACGTTAAGAATTAACCAAGAAAACTGTATAGGATTACGGAGGGCAGTTAGTTACACTATTTAAATAGAAAATTTAAAAGGAAAAGGCCACTTTTCAGCCGAGTTATAGATGAATACCAGTTTTTATTGATAAATTCACGTAAATAAGAGACTGAAAATATGAAAATTATATACATAACGTTAAGAATTAACCAAGAAAACTGTATAGGTTTACGGAGAGCAGTTAGTTACACCATTAAAATAGAAAATTTAAAAGGAAAAGGCCACTTTTCAGCCGAGTTACAGATGAATACGTGTTTTTATTGATGAATTCACGTAAATAAGAGACTGAAAATATGAAAATTATATATGTAATTACGTTAGGAATTAACCAAGAAAACTATAAAGAATTACAGGGGGCTATTAGTTACACAATTTACATAGAAAATTTTAAAGAAAAAGGCCAATTTTCAGGCGTGCTATAGATGAATACGTGTTTTTATTGATGAATTCACGTAAATAAGAGACTGAAAATATAAAAATTACATATATAACGTTAAGAATTAGTCAAGATAACTATATAGGGTTACAAGGAGCAATTGGTTACACTATTTAAATAGAAAATTTAAAAGGAAAAGGCCACTTTTCAGCCGAGTTATAGATGAATACCTGTTTTTATTGATGAATTCACGTAAATATGAGACTGAAAATATGAAAATTATATATATAACGTTAGGAATTAACCAAGAAAACTATATAAAATTACGGGGATATATTAGTTACACTATATAAATAGGAAATTTAAAAGAAAAAGGCCTATTTTCGGCCGTGCTATAGATGAATACGTGTTTTTATTGATGAATTTAAGTAAGAAATAGACTGAAAATATGAAAATTAAATATATAACGTTAAGAATTAACCAAGAAAACTGTATAGGATTACGAAGGGCAGTTAGTTACACTATTTAAATAGAAAATTTAAAAGGAAAAAACCACTTTTCAGCCGAGTTATAGATGAATACGTGTTTTTATTGATGAATTCACGTAAATAAGAGACTGAAAATATGAAAATTATATATGTAATTACGTTAGGAATTAACCAAGAAAACTATATAGAATTAAAGGGGGCTATTAGTTACACAATTTAAATAGAAAATTTAAAAGGAAAAGGCCACTTTTCAGCCGAGTTACAGATGAATACGTGTTTTTATTGATGAATTCACGTAAATAAGAGACTGAAAATATGAAAATTATATATATAACGTTAAGAATTAACCAAGAAAACTGTATAGGATTACGGAGGGCAGTTAGTTACACTATTTAAATAGAAAATTTAAAAGGAAAAGGCCACTTTTCAGCCGAGTTATAGATGAATACCAGTTTTTATTGATAAATTCACGTAAATAAGAGACTGAAAATATGAAAATTATATACATAACGTTAAGAATTAACCAAGAAAACTGTATAGAATTACGGAGAGCAGTTAGTTACACCATTAAAATAGAAAATTTAAAAGGAAAAGGCCACTTTTCAGCCGAGTTACAGATGAATACGTGTTTTTATTGATGAATTCACGTAAATAAGAGACTGAAAATATGAAAATTATATATGTAATTACGTTAGGAATTAACCAAGAAAACTATAAAGAATTACAGGGGGCTATCAGTTACACAATTTACATAGAAAATTTTAAAGAAAAAGGCCAATTTTCAGGCGTGCTATAGATGAATACGTGTTTTTATTGATGAATTCACGTAAATAAGAGACTGAAAATATGAAAATTACATATACAACGTTAAGAATTAGTCAAGATAACTATATAGGGTTACAAGGAGCAATTGGTTACACTATTTAAATAGAAAATTTAAAAGAAAAAGGCCACTTTTCAGCCGAGTTATAGATGAATACCTGTTTTTATTGATGAATTCACGTAAATAAGAGACTGAAAATATGAAAATTATATATATAACGTTAGGAATTAACCAAGAAAACTATATAAAATTACGGGGATATATTAGTTACACTATATAAATAGGAAATTTAAAATAAAAAGGCCTATTTTCGGCCGTGCTATAGATGAATACGTGTTTTTATTGATGAATTTAAGTAAGAAATAGACTGAAAATATGAAAATTAAATATATAACGTTAAGAATTAACCAAGAAAACTGTATAGGATTACGAAGGGCAGTTAGTTACACTATTTAAATAGAAAATTTAAAAGGAAAAAACCACTTTTCAGCCGAGTTATAGATGAATACGTGTTTTTATTGATGAATTCACGTAAATAAGAGACTGAAAATATGAAAATTATATATGTAATTACGTTAGGAATTAACCAAGAAAACTATATAGAATTAAAGGGGGCTATTAGTTACACAATTTAAATAGAAAATTTAAAAGGAAAAGGCCACTTTTCAGCCGAGTTACAGATGAATACGTGTTTTTATTGATGAATTCACGTAAATAAGAGACTGAAAATATGAAAATTATATATGTAATTACGTTAGGAATTAACCAAGAAAACTATAAAGAATTACAGGGGGCTATTAGTTACACAATTTACATAGAAAATTTTAAAGAAAAAGGCCAATTTTCAGGCGTGCTATAGATGAATACGTGTTTTTATTGATGAATTCACGTAAATAAGAGACTGAAAATATGAAAATTACATATATAACGTTAAGAATTAGTCAAGATAACTATATAGGGTTACAAGGAGCAATTGGTTACACTATTTAAATAGAAAATTTAAAAGGAAAAGGCCACTTTTCAGCCGAGTTATAGATGAATACCTGTTTTTATTGATGAATTCACGTAAATAAGAGACTGAAAATATGAAAATTATATATATAACGTTAGGAATTAACCAAGAAAACTATATAAAATTACGGGGATATATTAGTTACACTATATAAATAGGAAATTTAAAAGAAAAAGGCCTATTTTCGGCCGTGCTATAGATGAATACGTGTTTTTATTGATGAATTTAAGTAAGAAATAGACTGAAAATATGAAAATTAAATATATAACGTTAAGAATTAACCAAGAAAACTGTATAGGATTACGAAGGGCAGTTAGTTACACTATTTAAATAGAAAATTTAAAAGGAAAAGGCCACTTTTCAGCCGAGTTATAGATGAATACGTGTTTTTATTGATGAATTCACGTAAATAAGAGACTGAAAATATGAAAATTATATATGTAATTACGTTAGGAATTAACCAAGAAAACTATATAGAATTAAAGGGGGCTATTAGTTACACAATTTAAATAGAAAATTTTAAAGGAAAAGGCCAATTTTCAGCCAAGTTATAGATGAATACGTGTTTTTATTGATGAATTCACGTAAGTAAGAAACTGAAAATATGAAAATTATATATATAATTACGTTAGGAATTAACCAGGAGAACTATATAGGATTACAGGGGGCAATTAGTTACACTATTTAAATAGAAAATTTAAAAGGAAAAGGCCACTTTTCAGCCGAGTTATAGATGAATACCTGTTTTTATTGATGAATTCACGTAAATAAGAGACTGAAAATACGAAAATTATATATATATATATATATATATATATATATATATATATATATATATATATATATATATATATATAGTTCCGTTAGGAATTAACCAAGAAAACTATATAGGATTACAGGAGGCTATTAGTTACACTATATAAATAGAAAATTTAAAAGAAAAAGGCCAATTATCAGCCGTGCTATAGATGAATACGTGTTTTTATTAATGAATTCACGTAAATAAGAGATTGAAAATATGAAAATTATATATATAACGTTAAGAATTAACCAAGAAAACTGTATAGGATTACGGAGGGCAGTTAGTTACACTATTTAAATAGAAAATTTAAAAGGAAAAGGCCACTTTTCAGCCGAGTTATAGATGAATACCAGTTTTTATTGATAAATTCACGTAAATAAGAGACTGAAAATATGAAAATTATATACATAACGTTAAGAATTAACCAAGAAAACTGTATAGGATTACGGAGAGCAGTTAGTTACACCATTAAAATAGAAAATTTAAAAGGAAAAGGCCACTTTTCAGCCGAGTTATAGATGAATATGTGTTTTTATTGATGAATTCACGTAAATAAGAGACTGAAAATATGAAAATTATATATGTAATTACGTTAGGAATTAACCAAGAAAACTATATAGAATTACAGGGGCTATTAGTTACACAATTTACAAAGAAAATTTTAAAGAAAAAGGCCAATTTTCAGGCGTGCTATAGATGAATACGTGTTTTTATTGATGAATTCACGTAAATAAGAGACTGAAAATATGAAAATTACATATATAACGTTAAGAATTAATCAAGATAACTATATAGAGTTACAAGGAGCAATTGGTTACACTATTTAAATAGAAAATTTAAAAGGAAAAGGCCACTTTTCAGCCGAGTTATAGATGAATACCTGTTTTTATTGATGAATTCACGTAAATAAGAGACTGAAAATATGAAAATTATATATATAACGTTAGGAATTAACCAAGAGAACTATATAGAATTACGGGGATATATTAGTTACACTATATAAATAGGAAATTTAAAAGAAAAAGGCCTATTTTCGGCCGTGCTATAGATGAATACGTGTTTTTATTGATGAATTTAAGTAAGAAATAGACTGAAAATATGAAAATTAAATATATAACGTTACGAATTTACTAAGAAAACTACAAGGAAATGTGGGGAGCAACTACCTTTAAAATTTAAAGTTGATTTGAACGAAATATACCAATTTTTAGAAAAGTTATTATCGAATTTATAGTTGAATTTATGTGATTGTATTGATTGACCACTATACCTCGGTTTAGGTAAATAGTGATTTTTTCCAGTTTGTATGTTTTCTAAAGCAAATAAGAGTACAGATGGTAGTTTCTACACTAGACAGACCTAATAAAATCAAAATAAGCGAAAGAAATGAAGATTTGAAAAATTTTAAAAATTTTAGGAAATTACGATTGTGGGAAAACGAATTATGTGGAAATCAATATTTTAGCGATAGAAATTTATTATAAAAACTATAGATAAATACGAGGGGCGGTTGAATACACTATTAACAAAGAAAATTTGAACGGAAAAGGCCACTTTTCATCCGAGTTATAGATGAATACGTGTTTTTATTGATGAATTCACGTAAGTAAGAAACTGAAAATATGAAAATATATATATAATTACGTTAGGAATTAACCAGGAAAGCTATATAGGATTACAGGGGGCAATTAGTAACACTATTTAAATAGAAAATTTTAAAGGAAAAGGCCAATTTTCAGCCGTGCTATAGATGAATACGTGTTTTTATTGATGAATTCACGTAAATAAGGGACTGAAAATATGAAAATTATATATATAACGTTAAGAATTAACCAAGAAAACTGTATAGGATTACGGAGGGCAGTTAGTTACACTATTTAAATAGAAAATTTAAAAGGAAAAGGCCACTTTTCAGCCGAGTTATAGATGAATACCAGTTTTTATTGATAAATTCACGTAAATAAGAGACTGAAAATATGAAAATTATATACATAACGTTAAGAATTAACCAAGAAAACTGTATAGAATTACGGAGAGCAGTTAGTTACACCATTAAAATAGAAAATTTAAAAGGAAAAGGTCACTTTTCAGCCGAGTTATAGATGAATACGTGTTTTTATTGATGAATTCACGTAAATAAGAGACTGAAAATATGAAAATTATATATGTAATTACGTTAGGAATTAACCAAGAAAACTATAAAGAATTGAAGGGGGCTATTAGTTACACAATTTCAATAGAAAATTTTAAAGGAAAAGGCCAATTTTCAGCCAAGTTATAGATGAATACGTGTTTTTATTGACGAATTCACGTAAGTAAGAAACTGAATATATGAAAATTATATATATAATTACGTTAGGAATTAACCAGGAGAACTATATAGGATTACAGGGGGCAATTAGTTACACTATTTAAATAGAAAATTTAAAAGGAAAAGGCCACTTTTCAGCCGAGTTATAGATGAATACCTGTTTTTATTGATGAATTCACGTAAATAAGAGACTGAAAATATGAAAATTATATATATATATATATATATATATATATATATATATATATATATATATATATATATATATATATATATATATATATATATATATATATATATATATATATATATATATATATATATATATATATATAGTTCCGTTAGGAATTAACCAAGAAAACTATATAGGATTACAGGAGGCTATTAGTTACACTATATAAATAGAAAATTTAAAAGAAAAAGGCCAATTTTCAGCCGTGCTATAGATGAATACGTGTTTTTATTGATGAATTCACGTAAATAAGAGATTGAAAATATGAAAATTATATATATAACGTTAGGAAGTAACCAAGAAAACTATATATAGGGTTACAAGGAGCAATTGATTACACTATTAAAAAAGAAAATTTAAAAGGAAAAGGCCAATTTTCAGCCGTGCTATTGATGAATACGTGTTTTTATTGATGAATTCACGTAAATAAGAGACTGAAAATATGAAAATTATATATATAACGTTAAGAATCAACCAAGAAAACTATATAGGATTACGGGGGGCAGATAGTTACACTATTTAAGTAGAAAATTTAAAAGGAAAAGTCCACTTTTCAGCCGAGTTATAGATGAATACCTGTTTTTATTGATGAATTCACGTAAATAAGAGACTGAAAATATGAAAATGATATACATAACGTTAAGAATTAACCAAGAAAACTGTATAGGATTACGGGGGGCAGTTAGTTACACTATTAAAATAGAAAATTTAAAAGGAAAAGGCCACTTTTCAGCCGAGTTATAGAAGAATACTTGTTTTTATTGATGAATTCACGTAAATAAGAGACTGCAAATATGAAAATTATATATATAATTACGTTAGGAATTAACCAAGAAAACTATATAAGATTACAGGGGGCAATTAGTTACACCATTTAAATAGAAAATTTTAAAGGAAAAGGCCAATTTTCAGCCGTGCTATAGATGAATACGTGTTTTTATTGATGAATTCACGTAAATAAGAGACTGAGAATATGAAAATTATATATATATATAACGTTAGGAATTAACCAAGAAAACTATATAGGGTTACAAGGAGCAATTGGTTACACTATTAAAATAGAAAATTTAGAAGGAAAATGCCACTTTTCAGCCGAGTTATAGAAGAATACGTGTTTTTATTGATGAATTCACGTAAATAAGAGACTGAAAATATGAAAATTATATATAATTACGTTAGGAATTAACCAAAAAAACTATATAGGATTACAGGGGGCAATTAGTTACACTATTAAAATAGAAAATTTTAAAGGAAAAGGCCAATTTTCAGCCGTGCTATAGATGAATACGTGTTTTTATTGATGAATTCACGTAAATAAGAGACGGAAAATATGAAAATTATATATATAACGTTAAGAATTAACCAAGAAAACTAAATAGGATTACGGAGGGCAGTTAGTTACACTATTTAAATAGAAAATTTAAAAGGAAAAGGCCACTTTTCAGCCGAGTTATAGATGAATACCAGTTTTTATTGATGAATTCACGTAAATAAGTGACTGAAAATATGAAAATTATATATATATATATATATATATATAGTTCCGTTAGGAATTAACCAAGAAAACTATATAGGATTACAGGAGGCTATTAGTTACACTATATAAATAGAAAATTTAAAAGAAAAAGGCCAATTTTCAGCCGTGCTATAGATGAATACGTGTTTTTATTGATGAATTCACGTAAATAAGAGATTGAAAATATGAAAATTATATATATAACGTTAGGAAGTAACCAAGAAAACTATATATAGGGTTACAAGGAGCAATTGATTACACTATTAAAAAAGAAAATTTAAAAGGAAAAGGCCAATTTTCAGCCGTGCTATTGATGAATACGTGTTTTTATTGATGAATTCACGTAAATAAGAGACTGAAAATATGAAAATTATATATATAACGTTAAGAATCAACCAAGAAAACTATATAGGATTACGGGGGGCAGATAGTTACACTATTTAAGTAGAAAATTTAAAAGGAAAAGGCCACTTTTCAGCCGAGTTATAGATGAATACCTGTTTTTATTGATGAATTCACGTAAATAAGAGACTGAAAATATGAAAATTATATATATATATATATATATATATATATATATATATATATATATATATATATATATATATATATATAGTTCCGTTAGGAATTAACCAAGAAAACTATATAGGATTACAGGAGGCTATTAGTTACACTATATAAATAGAAAATTTAAAAGAAAAAGGCCAATTTTCAGCCGTGCTATAGATGAATACGTGTTTTTATTGATGAATTCACGTAAATAAGAGATTGAAAATATGAAAATTATATATATAACGTTAGGAAGTAACCAAGAAAACTATATATAGGGTTACAAGGAGCAATTGATTACACTATTAAAAAAGAAAATTTAAAAGGAAAAGGCCAATTTTCAGCCGTGCTATTGATGAATACGTGTTTTTATTGATGAATTCACGTAAATAAGAGACTGAAAATATGAAAATTATATATATAACGTTAAGAATCAACCAAGAAAACTATATAGGATTACGGGGGGCAGATAGTTACACTATTTAAGTAGAAAATTTAAAAGGAAAAGTCCACTTTTCAGCCGAGTTATAGATGAATACCTGTTTTTATTGATGAATTCACGTAAATAAGAGACTGAAAATATGAAAATGATATACATAACGTTAAGAATTAACCAAGAAAACTGTATAGGATTACGGGGGGCAGTTAGTTACACTATTAAAATAGAAAATTTAAAAGGAAAAGGCCACTTTTCAGCCGAGTTATAGAAGAATACTTGTTTTTATTGATGAATTCACGTAAATAAGAGACTGCAAATATGAAAATTATATATATAATTACGTTAGGAATTAACCAAGAAAACTATATAAGATTACAGGGGGCAATTAGTTACACCATTTAAATAGAAAATTTTAAAGGAAAAGGCCAATTTTCAGCCGTGCTATAGATGAATACGTGTTTTTATTGATGAATTCACGTAAATAAGAGACTGAGAATATGAAAATTATATATATATATAACGTTAGGAATTAACCAAGAAAACTATATAGGGTTACAAGGAGCAATTGGTTACACTATTAAAATAGAAAATTTAGAAGGAAAATGCCACTTTTCAGCCGAGTTATAGAAGAATACGTGTTTTTATTGATGAATTCACGTAAATAAGAGACTGAAAATATGAAAATTATATATAATTACGTTAGGAATTAACCAAAAAAACTATATAGGATTACAGGGGGCAATTAGTTACACTATTAAAATAGAAAATTTTAAAGGAAAAGGCCAATTTTCAGCCGTGCTATAGATGAATACGTGTTTTTATTGATGAATTCACGTAAATAAGAGACGGAAAATATGAAAATTATATATATAACGTTAAGAATTAACCAAGAAAACTAAATAGGATTACGGAGGGCAGTTAGTTACACTATTTAAATAGAAAATTTAAAAGGAAAAGGCCACTTTTCAGCCGAGTTATAGATGAATACCAGTTTTTATTGATGAATTCACGTAAATAAGTGACTGAAAATATGAAAATTATATATATATATATAATTTATATATATATATATATATATATATATATATATATATATATATATATATATATATATATATATATATATATATATATAGTTCCGTTAGGAATTAACCAAGAAAACTATATAGGATTACAGGAGGCTATTAGTTACACTATATAAATAGAAAATTTAAAAGAAAAAGGCCAATTTTCAGCCGTGCTATAGATGAATACGTGTTTTTATTGATGAATTCACGTAAATAAGAGATTGAAAATATGAAAATTATATATATAACGTTAGGAAGTAACCAAGAAAACTATATATAGGGTTACAAGGAGCAATTGATTACACTATTAAAAAAGAAAATTTAAAAGGAAAAGGCCAATTTTCAGCCGTGCTATTGATGAATACGTGTTTTTATTGATGAATTCACGTAAATAAGAGACTGAAAATATGAAAATTATATATATAACGTTAAGAATCAACCAAGAAAACTATATAGGATTACGGGGGGCAGATAGTTACACTATTTAAGTAGAAAATTTAAAAGGAAAAGGCCACTTTTCAGCCGAGTTATAGATGAATACCTGTTTTTATTGATGAATTCACGTAAATAAGAGACTGAAAATATGAAAATGATATACATAACGTTAAGAATTAACCAAGAAAACTGTATAGGATTACGGGGGGCAGTTAGTTACACTATTAAAATAGAAAATTTAAAAGGAAAAGGCCACTTTTCAGCCGAGTTATAGAAGAATACGTGTTTTTATTGATGAATTCACGTAAATAAGAGACTGAAAATATGAAAATTATATATATATTTACGTTAGGAATTAACCAAGAAAACTATATAAGATTACAGGGGGCAATTAGTTACACCATTTAAATAGAAAATTTTAATGGAAAAGGCCAATTTTCAGCCGTGCTATAGATGAATACGTGTTTTTATTGATGAATTCACGTAAATAAGAGACTAAAAATATGAAAATTATATATATATATATATATATAACGTTAGGAATTAACCAAGAAAACTATATAGGGTTACAAGGAGCAATTGGTTACACTATTAAAATAGAAAATTTAGAAGGAAAATGCCACTTTTCAGCCGAGTTATAGAAGAATACGTGTTTTAATTGATGAATTCACGTAAATAAGAGACTGAAAATATGAAAATTATATATAATTACGTTAGGAATTAACCGAAAAAACTATATAGGATTACAGGGGGCAATTAGTTACACTATTAAAATAGAAAATTTTAAAGGAAAAGGCCAATTTTCAGCCGTGCTATAGATGAATACGTGTTTTTATTGATGAATTCACGTAAATAAGAGACGGAAAATATGAAAATTATATATATAACGTTAAGAATTAACCAAGAAAACTGTATAGGATTACGGAGGGCAGTTAGTTACACTATTTAAATAGAAAATTTAAAAGGAAAAGGCCACTTTTCAGCCGAGTTATAGATGAATACCAGTTTTTATTGATAAATTCACGTAAATAAGAGACTGAAAATATGAAAATTATATACATAACGTTAAGAATTAACCAAGAAAACTGTATAGGTTTACGGAGAGCAGTTAGTTACATCATTAAAATAGAAAATTTAAAAGGAAAAGGCCACTTTTCAGCCGAGTTACAGATGAATACGTGTTTTTATTGATGAATTCACGTAAATAAGAGACTGAAAATATGAAAATTATATATGTAATTACGTTAGGAATTAACCAAGAAAACTATAAAGAATTACAGGGGGCTATTAGTTACACAATTTACATAGAAAATTTTAAAGAAAAAGGCCAATTTTCAGGCGTGCTATAGATGAATACGTGTTTTTATTGATGAATTCACGTAAATAAGAGACTGAAAATATAAAAATTACATATATAACGTTAAGAATTAGTCAAGATAACTATATAGGGTTACAAGGAGCAATTGGTTACACTATTTAAATAGAAAATTTAAAAGGAAAAGGCCACTTTTCAGCCGAGTTATAGATGAATACCTGTTTTTATTGATGAATTCACGTAAATAAGAGACTGAAAATATGAAAATTATATATATAACGTTAGGAATTAACCAAGAAAACTATATAAAATTACGGGGATATATTAGTTACACTATATAAATAGGAAATTTAAAAGAAAAAGGCCTATTTTCGGCCGTGCTATAGATGAATACGTGTTTTTATTGATGAATTTAAGTAAGAAATAGACTGAAAATATGAAAATTAAATATATAACGTTAAGAATTAACCAAGAAAACTGTATAGGATTACGAAGGGCAGTTAGTTACACTATTTAAATAGAAAATTTAAAAGGAAAAAACCACTTTTCAGCCGAGTTATAGATGAATACGTGTTTTTATTGATGAATTCACGTAAATAAGAGACTGAAAATATGAAAATTATATATGTAATTACGTTAGGAATTAACCAAGAAAACTATATAGAATTAAAGGGGGCTATTAGTTACACAATTTAAATAGAAAATTTAAAAGGAAAAGGCCACTTTTCAGCCGAGTTACAGATGAATACGTGTTTTTATTGATGAATTCACGTAAATAAGAGACTGAAAATATGAAAATTATATATATAACGTTAAGAATTAACCAAGAAAACTGTATAGGATTACGGAGGGCAGTTAGTTACACTATTTAAATAGAAAATTTAAAAGGAAAAGGCCACTTTTCAGCCGAGTTATAGATGAATACCAGTTTTTATTGATAAATTCACGTAAATAAGAGACTGAAAATATGAAAATTATATACATAACGTTAAGAATTAACCAAGAAAACTGTATAGGATTACGGAGAGCAGTTAGTTACACCATTAAAATAGAAAATTTAAAAGGAAAAGGCCACTTTTCAGCCGAGTTACAGATGAATACGTGTTTTTATTGATGAATTCACGTAAATAAGAGACTGAAAATATGAAAATTATATATGTAATTACGTTAGGAATTAACCAAGAAAACTATAAAGAATTACAGGGGGCTATCAGTTACACAATTTACATAGAAAATTTTAAAGAAAAAGGCCAATTTTCAGGCGTGCTATAGATGAATACGTGTTTTTATTGATGAATTCACGTAAATAAGAGACTGAAAATATGAAAATTACATATACAACGTTAAGAATTAGTCAAGATAACTATATAGGGTTACAAGGAGCAATTGGTTACACTATTTAAATAGAAAATTTAAAAGAAAAAGGCCACTTTTCAGCCGAGTTATAGATGAATACCTGTTTTTATTGATGAATTCACGTAAATAAGAGACTGAAAATATGAAAATTATATATATAACGTTAGGAATTAACCAAGAAAACTATATAAAATTACGGGGATATATTAGTTACACTATATAAATAGGAAATTTAAAAGAAAAAGGCCTATTTTCGGCCGTGCTATAGATGAATACGTGTTTTTATTGATGAATTTAAGTAAGAAATAGACTGAAAATATGAAAATTAAATATATAACGTTAAGAATTAACCAAGAAAACTGTATAGGATTACGAAGGGCAGTTAGTTACACTATTTAAATAGAAAATTTAAAAGGAAAAAACCACTTTTCAGCCGAGTTATAGATGAATACGTGTTTTTATTGATGAATTCACGTAAATAAGAGACTGAAAATATGAAAATTATATATGTAATTACGTTAGGAATTAACCAAGAAAACTATATAGAATTAAAGGGGGCTATTAGTTACACAATTTAAATAGAAAATTTAAAAGGAAAAGGCCACTTTTCAGCCGAGTTACAGATGAATACGTGTTTTTATTGATGAATTCACGTAAATAAGAGACTGAAAATATGAAAATTATATATATAACGTTAAGAATCAACCAAGAAAACTATATAGGATTACGGGGGGCAGATAGTTACACTATTTAAGTAGAAAATTTAAAAGGAAAAGTCCACTTTTCAGCCGAGTTATAGATGAATACCTGTTTTTATTGATGAATTCACGTAAATAAGAGACTGAAAATATGAAAATGATATACATAACGTTAAGAATTAACCAAGAAAACTGTATAGGATTACGGGGGGCAGTTAGTTACACTATTAAAATAGAAAATTTAAAAGGAAAAGGCCACTTTTCAGCCGAGTTATAGAAGAATACTTGTTTTTATTGATGAATTCACGTAAATAAGAGACTGCAAATATGAAAATTATATATATAATTACGTTAGGAATTAACCAAGAAAACTATATAAGATTACAGGGGGCAATTAGTTACACCATTTAAATAGAAAATTTTAAAGGAAAAGGCCAATTTTCAGCCGTGCTATAGATGAATACGTGTTTTTATTGATGAATTCACGTAAATAAGAGACTGAGAATATGAAAATTATATATATATATAACGTTAGGAATTAACCAAGAAAACTATATAGGGTTACAAGGAGCAATTGGTTACACTATTAAAATAGAAAATTTAGAAGGAAAATGCCACTTTTCAGCCGAGTTATAGAAGAATACGTGTTTTTATTGATGAATTCACGTAAATAAGAGACTGAAAATATGAAAATTATATATAATTACGTTAGGAATTAACCAAAAAAACTATATAGGATTACAGGGGGCAATTAGTTACACTATTAAAATAGAAAATTTTAAAGGAAAAGGCCAATTTTCAGCCGTGCTATAGATGAATACGTGTTTTTATTGATGAATTCACGTAAATAAGAGACGGAAAATATGAAAATTATATATATAACGTTAAGAATTAACCAAGAAAACTAAATAGGATTACGGAGGGCAGTTAGTTACACTATTTAAATAGAAAATTTAAAAGGAAAAGGCCACTTTTCAGCCGAGTTATAGATGAATACCAGTTTTTATTGATGAATTCACGTAAATAAGTGACTGAAAATATGAAAATTATATATATATATATAATTTATATATATATATATATATATATATATATATATATATATATATATATATATATATATATATATATATATATATATATATATAGTTCCGTTAGGAATTAACCAAGAAAACTATATAGGATTACAGGAGGCTATTAGTTACACTATATAAATAGAAAATTTAAAAGAAAAAGGCCAATTTTCAGCCGTGCTATAGATGAATACGTGTTTTTATTGATGAATTCACGTAAATAAGAGATTGAAAATATGAAAATTATATATATAACGTTAGGAAGTAACCAAGAAAACTATATATAGGGTTACAAGGAGCAATTGATTACACTATTAAAAAAGAAAATTTAAAAGGAAAAGGCCAATTTTCAGCCGTGCTATTGATGAATACGTGTTTTTATTGATGAATTCACGTAAATAAGAGACTGAAAATATGAAAATTATATATATAACGTTAAGAATCAACCAAGAAAACTATATAGGATTACGGGGGGCAGATAGTTACACTATTTAAGTAGAAAATTTAAAAGGAAAAGGCCACTTTTCAGCCGAGTTATAGATGAATACCTGTTTTTATTGATGAATTCACGTAAATAAGAGACTGAAAATATGAAAATGATATACATAACGTTAAGAATTAACCAAGAAAACTGTATAGGATTACGGGGGGCAGTTAGTTACACTATTAAAATAGAAAATTTAAAAGGAAAAGGCCACTTTTCAGCCGAGTTATAGAAGAATACGTGTTTTTATTGATGAATTCACGTAAATAAGAGACTGAAAATATGAAAATTATATATATATTTACGTTAGGAATTAACCAAGAAAACTATATAAGATTACAGGGGGCAATTAGTTACACCATTTAAATAGAAAATTTTAATGGAAAAGGCCAATTTTCAGCCGTGCTATAGATGAATACGTGTTTTTATTGATGAATTCACGTAAATAAGAGACTAAAAATATGAAAATTATATATATATATATATATATATAACGTTAGGAATTAACCAAGAAAACTATATAGGGTTACAAGGAGCAATTGGTTACACTATTAAAATAGAAAATTTAGAAGGAAAATGCCACTTTTCAGCCGAGTTATAGAAGAATACGTGTTTTAATTGATGAATTCACGTAAATAAGAGACTGAAAATATGAAAATTATATATAATTACGTTAGGAATTAACCGAAAAAACTATATAGGATTACAGGGGGCAATTAGTTACACTATTAAAATAGAAAATTTTAAAGGAAAAGGCCAATTTTCAGCCGTGCTATAGATGAATACGTGTTTTTATTGATGAATTCACGTAAATAAGAGACGGAAAATATGAAAATTATATATATAACGTTAAGAATTAACCAAGAAAACTGTATAGGATTACGGAGGGCAGTTAGTTACACTATTTAAATAGAAAATTTAAAAGGAAAAGGCCACTTTTCAGCCGAGTTATAGATGAATACCAGTTTTTATTGATAAATTCACGTAAATAAGAGACTGAAAATATGAAAATTATATACATAACGTTAAGAATTAACCAAGAAAACTGTATAGGTTTACGGAGAGCAGTTAGTTACATCATTAAAATAGAAAATTTAAAAGGAAAAGGCCACTTTTCAGCCGAGTTACAGATGAATACGTGTTTTTATTGATGAATTCACGTAAATAAGAGACTGAAAATATGAAAATTATATATGTAATTACGTTAGGAATTAACCAAGAAAACTATAAAGAATTACAGGGGGCTATTAGTTACACAATTTACATAGAAAATTTTAAAGAAAAAGGCCAATTTTCAGGCGTGCTATAGATGAATACGTGTTTTTATTGATGAATTCACGTAAATAAGAGACTGAAAATATAAAAATTACATATATAACGTTAAGAATTAGTCAAGATAACTATATAGGGTTACAAGGAGCAATTGGTTACACTATTTAAATAGAAAATTTAAAAGGAAAAGGCCACTTTTCAGCCGAGTTATAGATGAATACCTGTTTTTATTGATGAATTCACGTAAATAAGAGACTGAAAATATGAAAATTATATATATAACGTTAGGAATTAACCAAGAAAACTATATAAAATTACGGGGATATATTAGTTACACTATATAAATAGGAAATTTAAAAGAAAAAGGCCTATTTTCGGCCGTGCTATAGATGAATACGTGTTTTTATTGATGAATTTAAGTAAGAAATAGACTGAAAATATGAAAATTAAATATATAACGTTAAGAATTAACCAAGAAAACTGTATAGGATTACGAAGGGCAGTTAGTTACACTATTTAAATAGAAAATTTAAAAGGAAAAAACCACTTTTCAGCCGAGTTATAGATGAATACGTGTTTTTATTGATGAATTCACGTAAATAAGAGACTGAAAATATGAAAATTATATATGTAATTACGTTAGGAATTAACCAAGAAAACTATATAGAATTAAAGGGGGCTATTAGTTACACAATTTAAATAGAAAATTTAAAAGGAAAAGGCCACTTTTCAGCCGAGTTACAGATGAATACGTGTTTTTATTGATGAATTCACGTAAATAAGAGACTGAAAATATGAAAATTATATATATAACGTTAAGAATTAACCAAGAAAACTGTATAGGATTACGGAGGGCAGTTAGTTACACTATTTAAATAGAAAATTTAAAAGGAAAAGGCCACTTTTCAGCCGAGTTATAGATGAATACCAGTTTTTATTGATAAATTCACGTAAATAAGAGACTGAAAATATGAAAATTATATACATAACGTTAAGAATTAACCAAGAAAACTGTATAGGATTACGGAGAGCAGTTAGTTACACCATTAAAATAGAAAATTTAAAAGGAAAAGGCCACTTTTCAGCCGAGTTACAGATGAATACGTGTTTTTATTGATGAATTCACGTAAATAAGAGACTGAAAATATGAAAATTATATATGTAATTACGTTAGGAATTAACCAAGAAAACTATAAAGAATTACAGGGGGCTATCAGTTACACAATTTACATAGAAAATTTTAAAGAAAAAGGCCAATTTTCAGGCGTGCTATAGATGAATACGTGTTTTTATTGATGAATTCACGTAAATAAGAGACTGAAAATATGAAAATTACATATACAACGTTAAGAATTAGTCAAGATAACTATATAGGGTTACAAGGAGCAATTGGTTACACTATTTAAATAGAAAATTTAAAAGAAAAAGGCCACTTTTCAGCCGAGTTATAGATGAATACCTGTTTTTATTGATGAATTCACGTAAATAAGAGACTGAAAATATGAAAATTATATATATAACGTTAGGAATTAACCAAGAAAACTATATAAAATTACGGGGATATATTAGTTACACTATATAAATAGGAAATTTAAAAGAAAAAGGCCTATTTTCGGCCGTGCTATAGATGAATACGTGTTTTTATTGATGAATTTAAGTAAGAAATAGACTGAAAATATGAAAATTAAATATATAACGTTAAGAATTAACCAAGAAAACTGTATAGGATTACGAAGGGCAGTTAGTTACACTATTTAAATAGAAAATTTAAAAGGAAAAAACCACTTTTCAGCCGAGTTATAGATGAATACGTGTTTTTATTGATGAATTCACGTAAATAAGAGACTGAAAATATGAAAATTATATATGTAATTACGTTAGGAATTAACCAAGAAAACTATATAGAATTAAAGGGGGCTATTAGTTACACAATTTAAATAGAAAATTTAAAAGGAAAAGGCCACTTTTCAGCCGAGTTACAGATGAATACGTGTTTTTATTGATGAATTCACGTAAATAAGAGACTGAAAATATGAAAATTATATATGTAATTACGTTAGGAATTAACCAAGAAAACTATAAAGAATTACAGGGGGCTATTAGTTACACAATTTACATAGAAAATTTTAAAGAAAAAGGCCAATTTTCAGGCGTGCTATAGATGAATACGTGTTTTTATTGATGAATTCACGTAAATAAGAGACTGAAAATATGAAAATTACATATATAACGTTAAGAATTAGTCAAGATAACTATATAGGGTTACAAGGAGCAATTGGTTACACTATTTAAATAGAAAATTTAAAAGGAAAAGGCCACTTTTCAGCCGAGTTATAGATGAATACCTGTTTTTATTGATGAATTCACGTAAATAAGAGACTGAAAATATGAAAATTATATATATAACGTTAGGAATTAACCAAGAAAACTATATAAAATTACGGGGATATATTAGTTACACTATATAAATAGGAAATTTAAAAGAAAAAGGCCTATTTTCGGCCGTGCTATAGATGAATACGTGTTTTTATTGATGAATTTAAGTAAGAAATAGACTGAAAATATGAAAATTAAATATATAACGTTAAGAATTAACCAAGAAAACTGTATAGGATTACGAAGGGCAGTTAGTTACACTATTTAAATAGAAAATTTAAAAGGAAAAGGCCACTTTTCAGCCGAGTTATAGATGAATACGTGTTTTTATTGATGAATTCACGTAAATAAGAGACTGAAAATATGAAAATTATATATGTAATTACGTTAGGAATTAACCAAGAAAACTATATAGAATTAAAGGGGGCTATTAGTTACACAATTTAAATAGAAAATTTTAAAGGAAAAGGCCAATTTTCAGCCAAGTTATAGATGAATACGTGTTTTTATTGATGAATTCACGTAAGTAAGAAACTGAAAATATGAAAATTATATATATAATTACGTTAGGAATTAACCAGGAGAACTATATAGGATTACAGGGGGCAATTAGTTACACTATTTAAATAGAAAATTTAAAAGGAAAAGGCCACTTTTCAGCCGAGTTATAGATGAATACCTGTTTTTATTGATGAATTCACGTAAATAAGAGACTGAAAATATGAAAATTATATATATATATATATATATATATATATATATATATATATATATATATATATATATATAGTTCCGTTAGGAATTAACCAAGAAAACTATATAGGATTACAGGGGGCTATTAGTTACACTATATAAATAGAAAATTTAAAAGAAAAAGGCCAATTATCAGCCGTGCTATAGATGAATACGTGTTTTTATTAATGAATTCACGTAAATAAGAGATTGAAAATATGAAAATTATATATATAACGTTAAGAATTAACCAAGAAAACTGTATAGGATTACGGAGGGCAGTTAGTTACACTATTTAAATAGAAAATTTAAAAGGAAAAGGCCACTTTTCAGCCGAGTTATAGATGAATACCAGTTTTTATTGATAAATTCACGTAAATAAGAGACTGAAAATATGAAAATTATATACATAACGTTAAGAATTAACCAAGAAAACTGTATAGGATTACGGAGAGCAGTTAGTTACACCATTAAAATAGAAAATTTAAAAGGAAAAGGCCACTTTTCAGCCGAGTTATAGATGAATATGTGTTTTTATTGATGAATTCACGTAAATAAGAGACTGAAAATATGAAAATTATATATGTAATTACGTTAGGAATTAACCAAGAAAACTATATAGAATTACAGGGGCTATTAGTTACACAATTAACAAAGAAAATTTTAAAGAAAAAGGCCAATTTTCAGGCGTGCTATAGATGAATACGTGTTTTTATTGATGAATTCACGTAAATAAGAGACTGAAAATATGAAAATTACATATATAACGTTAAGAATTAATCAAGATAACTATATAGAGTTACAAGGAGCAATTGGTTACACTATTTAAATAGAAAATTTAAAAGGAAAAGGCCACTTTTCAGCCGAGTTATAGATGAATACCTGTTTTTATTGATGAATTCACGTAAATAAGAGACTGAAAATATGAAAATTATATATATAACGTTAGGAATTAACCAAGAGAACTATATAGAATTACGGGGATATATTAGTTACACTATATAAATAGGAAATTTAAAAGAAAAAGGCCTATTTTCGGCCGTGCTATAGATGAATACGTGTTTTTATTGATGAATTTAAGTAAGAAATAGACTGAAAATATGAAAATTAAATATATAACGTTACGAATTTACTAAGAAAACTACAAGGAAATGTGGGGAGCAACTACCTTTAAAATTTAAAGTTGATTTGAACGAAATATACCAATTTTTAGAAAAGTTATTATCGAATTTATAGTTGAATTTATGTGATTGTATTGATTGACCACTATACCTCGGTTTAGGTAAATAGTGATTTTTTCCAGTTTGTATGTTTTCTAAAGCAAATAAGAGTACAGATGGTAGTTTCTACACTAGACAGACCTAATAAAATCAAAATAAGCGAAAGAAATGAAGATTTGAAAAATTTTAAAAATTTTAGGAAATTACGATTGTGGGAAAACGAATTATGTGGAAATCAATATTTTAGCGATAGAAATTTATTATAAAAACTATAGATAAATACGAGGGGCGGTTGAATACACTATTAACAAAGAAAATTTGAACGGAAAAGGCCACTTTTCATCCGAGTTATAGATGAATACGTGTTTTTATTGATGAATTCACGTAAGTAAGAAACTGAAAATATGAAAATATATATATAATTACGTTAGGAATTAACCAGGAAAGCTATATAGGATTACAGGGGGCAATTAGTAACACTATTTAAATAGAAAATTTTAAAGGAAAAGGCCAATTTTCAGCCGTGCTATAGATGAATACGTGTTTTTATTGATGAATTCACGTAAATAAGGGACTGAAAATATGAAAATTATATATATAACGTTAAGAATTAACCAAGAAAACTGTATAGGATTACGGAGGGCAGTTAGTTACACTATTTAAATAGAAAATTTAAAAGGAAAAGGCCACTTTTCAGCCGAGTTATAGATGAATACCAGTTTTTATTGATAAATTCACGTAAATAAGAGACTGAAAATATGAAAATTATATACATAACGTTAAGAATTAACCAAGAAAACTGTATAGAATTACGGAGAGCAGTTAGTTACACCATTAAAATAGAAAATTTAAAAGGGAAAGGTCACTTTTCAGCCGAGTTATAGATGAATACGTGTTTTTATTGATGAATTCACGTAAATAAGAGACTGAAAATATGAAAATTATATATGTAATTACGTTAGGAATTAACCAAGAAAACTATAAAGAATTGAAGGGGGCTATTAGTTACACAATTTCAATAGAAAATTTTAAAGGAAAAGGCCAATTTTCAGCCAAGTTATAGATGAATACGTGTTTTTATTGATGAATTCACGTAAGTAAGAAACTGAAAATATGAAAATTATATATATAATTACGTTAGGAATTAACCAGGAGAACTATATAGGATTACAGGGGGCAATTAGTTACACTATTTAAATAGAAAATTTAAAAGGAAAAGGCCACTTTTCAGCCGAGTTATAGATGAATACCTGTTTTTATTGATGAATTCGCGTAAATAAGAGACTGAAAATATGAAAATTATATATATATATATATATATATATATATATAGTTCCGTTAGGAATTAACCAAGAAAACTATATAGGATTACAGGAGGCTATTAGTTACACTATATAAATAGAAAATTTAAAAGAAAAAGGCCAATTTTCAGCCGTGCTATAGATGAATACGTGTTTTTATTGATGAATTCACGTAAATAAGAGATTGAAAATATGAAAATTATATATATAACGTTAGGAAGTAACCAAGAAAACTATATATAGGGTTACAAGGAGCAATTGATTACACTATTAAAAAAGAAAATTTAAAAGGAAAAGGCCAATTTTCAGCCGTGCTATTGATGAATACGTGTTTTTATTGATGAATTCACGTAAATAAGAGACTGAAAATATGAAAATTATATATATAACGTTAAGAATCAACCAAGAAAACTATATAGGATTACGGGGGGCAGATAGTTACACTATTTAAGTAGAAAATTTAAAAGGAAAAGTCCACTTTTCAGCCGAGTTATAGATGAATACCTGTTTTTATTGATGAATTCACGTAAATAAGAGACTGAAAATATGAAAATGATATACATAACGTTAAGAATTAACCAAGAAAACTGTATAGGATTACGGGGGGCAGTTAGTTACACTATTAAAATAGAAAATTTAAAAGGAAAAGGCCACTTTTCAGCCGAGTTATAGAAGAATACTTGTTTTTATTGATGAATTCACGTAAATAAGAGACTGAAAATATGAAAATTATATATATAATTACGTTAGGAATTAACCAAGAAAACTATATAAGATTACAGGGGGCAATTAGTTACACCATTTAAATAGAAAATTTTAAAGGAAAAGGCCAACTTTCAGCCGTGCTATAGATGAATACGTGTTTTTATTGATGAATTCACGTAAATAAGAGACTGAGAATATGAAAATTATATATATATATAACGTTAGGAATTAACCAAGAAAACTATATAGGGTTACAAGGAGCAATTGGTTACACTATTAAAATAGAAAATTTAGAAGGAAAATGCCACTTTTCAGCCGAGTTATAGATTAAATACGTGTTTTTATTGATGAATTCACGTAAATAAGAGACTGAAAATATGAAAATTATATATAATTACGTTAGGAATTAACCAAAAAAACTATATAGGATTACAGGGGGCAATTAGTTACACTATTAAAATAGAAAATTTTAAAGGAAAAGGCCAATTTTCAGCCGTGCTATAGATGAATACGTGTTTTTATTGATGAATTCACGTAAATAAGAGACGGAAAATATGAAAATTATATATATAACGTTAAGAATTAACCAAGAAAACTAAATAGGATTACGGAGGGCAGTTAGTTACACTATTTAAATAGAAAATTTAAAAGGAAAAGGCCACTTTTCAGCCGAGTTATAGATGAATACCAGTTTTTATTGATGAATTCACGTAAATAAGAGACTGAAAATATGAAAATTATATATATATATAATTTATATATATATATATATATATATATATATATATATATATATATATATATATATATATATATATATATATATATATATATATATATATATATAGTTCCGTTAGGAATTAACCAAGAAAACTATATAGGATTACAGGAGGCTATTAGTTACACTATATAAATAGAAAATTTAAAAGAAAAAGGCCAATTTTCAGCCGTGCTATAGATGAATACGTGTTTTTATTGATGAATTCACGTAAATAAGAGATTGAAAATATGAAAATTATATATATAACGTTAGGAAGTAACCAAGAAAACTCTATATATAGGGTTACAAGGAGCAATTGATTACAATATTAAAAAAGAAAATTTAAAAGGAAAAGGCCAATTTTCAGCCGTGCTATTGATGAATACCTGTTTTTATTGATGAATTCACGTAAATAAGAGACTGAAAATATGAAAATTATATATATAACGTTAAGAATCAACCAAGAAAACTATATAGGATTACGGGGGGCAGATAGTTACACTATTTAAGTAGAAAATTTAAAAGGAAAAGGCCACTTTTCAGCCGAGTTATAGATGAATACCTGTTTTTATTGATGAATTCACGTAAATAAGAGACTGAAAATATGAAAATGATATACATAACGTTAAGAATTAACCAAGAAAACTGTATAGGATTACGGGGGGCAGTTAGTTACACTATTAAAATAGAAAATTTAAAAGGAAAAGGCCACTTTTCAGCCGAGTTATAGAAGAATACGTGTTTTTATTGATGAATTCACGTAAATAAGAGACTGAAAATATGAAAATTATATATATATTTACGTTAGGAATTAACCAAGAAAACTATATAAGATTACAGGGGGCAATTAGTTACACCATTTAAATAGAAAATTTTAATGGAAAAGGCCAATTTTCAGCCGTGCTATAGATGAATACGTGTTTTTATTGATGAATTCACGTAAATAAGAGACTGAAAATATGAAAATTATATATATATATATATATATATATATATATATATATATATATATAACGTTAGGAATTAACCAAGAAAACTATATAGGGTTACAAGGAGCAATTGGTTACACTATTAAAATAGAAAATTTAGAAGGAAAATGCCACTTTTCAGCCGAGTTATAGAAGAATACGTGTTTTAATTGATGAATTCACGTAAATAAGAGACTGAAAATATGAAAATTATATATAATTACGTTAGGAATTAACCGAAAAAACTATATAGGATTACAGGGGGCAATTAGTTACACTATTAAAATAGAAAATTTTAAAGGAAAAGGCCAATTTTCAGCCGTGCTATAGATGAATACGTGTTTTTATTGATGAATTCACGTAAATAAGAGACGGAAAATATGAAAATTATATATATAACGTTAAGAATTAACCAAGAAAACTAAATAGGATTACGGAGGGCAGTTAGTTACACTATTTAAATGGAAGTTTAAAAGGAAAAGGCCACTTTTCAGCCGAGTTATAGATGAATACCAGTTTTTATTGATAAATTCACGTAAATAAGAGACTGAAAATATGAAAATTATGTACATAACGTTAAGAATTAACCAAGAAAACTGTATAGGATTACGGAGAGCAGTTAGTTACACCATTAAAATAGAAAATTTAAAAGGAAAAGGCCACTTTTCAGCCGAGTTATAGATGAATACGTGTTTTTATTGATGAATTCGCGTAAATAAGAGACTGAAAATATGAAAATTATATATATAGTTACGTTAGGAATTAACCAATAAAACTATATAGGATTACAGGGGGCTATTAGTTACACCATTTAAATAGAAAATTTTAAAGTAAAAGGCCAATTTTCAGCCGTGCTATAGATGAATACGTGTTTTTATTGATGAATTCACGTAAATAAGAGAATGAAAATATAAAAATTATATATATAACGTTAGGAATTAACCAAGAAAACTACATGAGGTTACAAGGAGCAATTGGTTTCACTATATAAATAGAAAATTTAAAAGGAAAAGGCCAATTTTCAGCCGTGCTATAGATGAATACGTGTTTTTATTGATGAATTCACGTAAATAAGAGACTGAAAATATGAAAATTATATATATAATTACTTTAGGAATTAACCAAGAAAACTATATAGAATTACAGGGGGCAATTAGTTACACTATTTAAATAGAAAATTTAAAAGGAAAAGGCCACTTTTCAGCCGAGTTGTAGATGAATACGTGTTTTTATTGATGAATTCACGTAAATAAGAGACTGAAAATATGAAAATGATATACATAACGTTAAGAATCAACCAAGAAAACTGTATAGGATTACGGGGGGCAGATAGTTACACTATTAAAATAGAAAATTTAAAAGGAAAAGGCCACTTTTCAGCCGTGTTATAGAAGAATACGTGTTTTTATTGATGAATTCACGTAAATATGAGACTGAAAATATGAAAATTATATATATAATTACGTTAGGAATTAACCAAGAAAACTATATAGGATTACAGGGGGCAATTAGTTACACCATTTAAATAGAAAATTTTAAAGGAAAAGGCCAATTTTCAGCCGTGCTATAGATGAATACGTGTTTTTATTGATGAATTCACGTAAATAAGAGACTGAAAATATGAAAATTATATATGTAATTACGTTAGGAATTAACCAAGAAAACTATATAGGATTACAGGGGGCTATTAGTTACACCATTTAAATAGAAAATTTTGAAGGAAAAGGCCAATTTTCAGCCGTGCTATAGATGAATACGTGTTTTTATTGATGAATTCACGTAAATAAGAGACGGAAAATATGAAAATTATATATATAACGTTAAGAATTAACCAAGAAAACTAAATAGGATTACGGAGGGCAGTTAGTTACACTATATAAATAGAAAATTTAAAAGGAAAAGGCCACTTTTCAGCCGAGTTATAGATGAATACCAGTTTTTATTGATAAATTTACGTAAATAAGAGACTGAAAATATGAAAATTATATACATAACGTTAAGAATTAACCAAGAAAACTGCATAGGATTATGGAGAGCAGTTAGTTACACCATTAAAATAGAAAATTTAAAAGGAAAAGGCCACTTTTCAGCCGAGTTATAGATGAATACGTGTTTTTATTGATGAATTCACGTAAATAAGAGACTGAAAATATGAAAATTATATATATAGTTACGTTAGGAATTAACCAAGAAAACTATATAGGATTACAGGGGGCTATTAGTTACACCATTTAAATACAAAATTTTAAAGCAAAAGGCCAATTTTCAGCCGTGCTATAGATGAATACGTGTTTTTATTGTTGAATTCACGTAAATAAGAGACTGAAAATATAAAAATTATATATATAACGTTAGGAATTAACCAAGAAAACTACATGAGTTTACAAGGAGCAATTGGTTACACTATTTAAATAGAAAATTTAAAAGGAAAAGGCCACTTTTTGGCCAAGTTATAGATGAATACGTGTTTCTATTGATGAATTCACGTAAATAAGAAACTGAAAATATGAAAATTATATATATAATTACGTTAGGAATTAACCAGGAAAACTATATAGGATTACAGGGGGCAATTAGTTACACTATTTAAATAGAAAATTTTAAAGGAAAAGGCCAATTTTCAGCCGTGCTATAGATGAATACGTGTTTTTATTGATGAATTCACGTAAATAAGAGACGGAAAATATGAAAATTATATATATAACGTTAAGAATTAACCAAGAAAACTAAATATGATTACGGAGGTCAGTTAGTTACACTATTTAAATAGAAAATTTAAAAGGAAAAGGCCACTTTTCAGCCGAGTTATAGATGAATACGTGTTTTTATTGATGAATTCACGTAAATAAGAGACTGAAAATATGAAAATTATATATATAGTTACGTTAGGAATTAACCAAGAAAACCATATCGGATTACAGGGGGCTATTAGTTACACCATATAAATAGAAAATTTTAAAGTAAAAGGCCAATTTTCAGCCGTGCTATAGATGAATACGTGTTTTTATTGTTGAATTCACGTAAATAAGAGACTGAAAATATAAAAATTATATATATAACGTTAGGAATTAACCAAGAAAACTACATGAGTTTACAAGGAGCAATTGGTTACACTATTTAAATAGAAAATTTATAAGGAAAAGGCCAATTTTCAGCCGTGCTATAGATGAATACGTGTTTTTATTGATGAATTCACGTAAATAAGAGACTGAAAATATGAAAATTATATATATATAACGTTAAGAATCAACCGAGAAAACTGTATAGGATTATGGGGGGCAGATAGTTACACTATTTAAGTAGAAAATTTAAAAGGAAAAGGCCACTTTTCAGCCGAGTTATAGATGAATACCAGTTTTTATTGATAAATTCACGAAAATAAGAGACTGAAAATATGAAAATTATATACATAACGTTAAGAATTAACCACGAAAACGACAGAGGATTACAGGGGGCTATTAGTTACACCATTTTAATAGAAAATTTTAATGGAAAAGGCCAATTTTGAGCCGTGCTATAGACGAATACGTGTTTTTATTGATGAATTCACGTAAATAAGAGACTGAAAATTGAAAATTATATATATAACGATAAGAATTAACCAAGAAAACTGTATAGGATTACGGGGGGCAGTTAGTTACACTATTTAAATAGAAAATTTAAAAGGAAAAGGCCACTTTTTGGCCAAGTTATAGATGAATACGTGTTTTTATTGATGAATTCACGTAAATAAGAAACTGAAAATATGAAAATTATATATATAATTACGTTAGGAATTAACCAGTAAAACTATATAGGATTACAGGGGGCAATTAGTTACACTATTTAAATAGAAAATTTTAAAGGAAAAGGCCACTTTTCAGCCGAGTTATAGATGAATACGTGTTTTTATTGATGAATTCACGTAAATAAGAGACTGAAAATATGAAAATTATATATGTAATTACGTTAGGAATTAACCAAGAAAACTATATCGAATTAAAGGGGGCTATTAGTTACACAATTTAAATAGAAAATTTTAAAAGAAAAGGCCAATTTTCAGCCAAGTTATAGATGAATACGTGTTTTTATTGATGAATTCACGTAAGTAAGAAACTGAAAATATGAAAATTATATATATAATTACGTTAGGAATTAACCAGGAGAACTATATAGGATTACAGGCGGCAATTTGTTACACTATTTACATAGAAAATTTAAAAGGAAAAGGCCACTTTTCAGCCGAGTTATAGATGAATACCTGTTTTTATTGATGAATTCACGTAAATAAGAGACTGAAAATATGAAAATTATATATATAGTTACGTTAGGAATTAACCAAGAAAACTATATAGGATTACAGGGGGCTATTAGTTACACTATATAAATAGAAAATTTAAAAGAAAAAGGCCAATTTTCAGCCGTGCTATAGATGAATACGTGTTTTTATTGATGAATTCACGAAAATAAGAGACGGAAAATATGAAAATTATATATATAACGTTAAGAATTAACCAAGAAAACTAAATAGGATTACGGTGGGCAGTTAGTTACACTATTTAAATAGAAAATTTAAAAGGAAAAGGCCACTTTTCAGCCGAGTTATAGATGAATACCTGTTTCTATTGATGAATTCACGTAAATAAGAGACTGAAAATATGAAAATTATATATATAACGTTAGGAATTAACCAAGAAAACTATATAAAATTACGGGGATATATTAGTTACACTATATAAATAGGAAATTTAAAAGAAAAAGGCCTATTTTCGGCCGTGCTATAGATGAATACGTGTTTTTATTGATGAATTTAAGTAAGAAATAGAATGAAAATATGAAAATTAAATATATAACGTTAAGAATTAACCAAGAAAACTGTATAGGATTACGAAGGGCAGTTAGTTTCACTATTTAAATAGAAAATTTAAAAGGAAAAGGCCACTTTTCAGCCGAGTTATAGATGAATACGTGTTTTTATTGATGAATTCACGTAAATAAGAGACTGAAAATATGAAAATTATTTTATATATTATTATTATATATATATAGTTCCGTTAGGAATTAACCAAGAAAACTATATAGGATTACAGGGGGCTATTAGTTACACTATATAAATAGAAAATTTAAAAGAAAAAGGCCAATTTTCAGCCGTGCTATAGATGAATACGTGTTTTTATTGATGAATTCACGTAAATAAGAGATTGAAAATATGAAAATTATATATATAACGTTAAGAATTAACCAAGAAAACTAAATAGGATTACGGTGGGCAGTTAGTTACACTATTTAAATAGAAAATTTAAAAGGAAAAGGCCACTTTTCAGCCGAGTTATAGATGAATACCTGTTTTTATTGATGAATTCACGTAAATAAGAGACTGAAAATATGAAAATTATATATATAACGTTAGGAATTAACCAAGAAAACTATATAAAATTACGGGGATATATTAGTTACACTATATAAATAGGAAATTTAAAAGAAAAAGGCCTATTTTCGGCCGTGCTATAGATGAATACGTGTTTTTATTGATGAATTTAAGTAAGAAATAGACTGAAAATATGAAAATTAAATATATAACGTTAAGAATTAACCAAGAAAACTGTATAGGATTACGAAGGGCAGTTAGTTTCACTATTTAAATAGAAAATTTAAAAGGAAAAGGCCAGTTTTCAGCCGAGTTATAGATGAATACGTGTTTTTATTGATGAATTCACGTAAATAAGAGACTGAAAATATGAAAATTATATATGTAATTACGTTAGGAATTAACCAAGAAAACTATATAGAATTAAAGGGGGCTATTAGTTACACAATTTAAATAGAAAATTTTAAAGGAAAAGGCCAATTTTCAGCCAAGTTATAGATGAATACGTGTTTTATTGATGAATTCACGTAAGTAAGAGACTGAAAATATGAAAATTATATATATATATATATATATATATATATATATATATATATATATATATATATATATAGTTCCGTTAGGAATTAACCAAGAAAACTATATAGGATTACAGGGGGCTCTTAGTTACACTATATAAATAGAAAATATAAAAGAAAAAGGCCAATTTTCAGCCGTGCTATAGATGAATACGTGTTTTTATTGATGAATTCACGTAAATAAGAGATTGAAAATATGAAAATTATATATATAACGTTAAGAATTAACCAAGAAAACTGTATAGCATAACGGAGGGCAGTTAGTTACACTATTTAAATAGAAAATTTAAAAGGAAAAGGCCGCTTTTCAGCCGAGTTATAGATGAATACCAGTTTTTATTGATAAATTCACGTAAATAAGAGACTGAAAATATGAGAATTATATACATAACGTTAATAATTAACCAAGAAAACTGTATAGGATTACGGAGAGCAGTTAGTTACACCATTAAAATAGAAAATTTAAAAGGAAAAGGCCACTTTTCAGCCGAGTTATAGATGAATACGTGTTTTTATTGATGAATTCACGTAAATAAGAGACTGAAAATATGAAAATTATATATGTAATTACGTTAGGAATTAACCAAGAAAACTATATAGAATTACAGGGGGCTATTAGTTACACAATTTACATAGAAAATTTTAAAGAAAAAGGCCAATTTTCAGGCGTGCTATAGATGAATACGTGTTTTTATTGATGAATTCACGTAAATAAGAGACTGAAAATATGAAAATTACATATATAACGTTAAGAATTAATCAAGATAACTATATAGAGTTACAAGGAGCAATTGGTTACACTATTTAAATAGAAAATTTAAAAGGAAAAGGCCACTTTTCAGCCGAGTTATAGATGAATACCTGTTTTTATTGATGAATTCACGTAAATAAGAGACTGAAAATATGAAAATTATATATATAACGTTAGGAATTAACCAAGAAAACTATATAAAGTTACGGGGATATATTAGTTACACTATATAAATAGGAAATTTAAAAGAAAAAGGCCTATTTTCGGCCGTGCTATAGATGAATACGTGTTTTTATTGATGAATTTAAGTAAGAAATAGACTGAAAATATGAAAATTAAATATATAACGTTAAGAATTAACCAAGAAAACTGTATAGGATTACGAAGGGCAGTTAGTTACACTATTTAAATAGAAAATTTAAAAGGAAAAGGCCACTTTTCCGCCGAGTTATAGATGAATACGTGGTTTTATTGATGAATTCACGTAAATAAGAGACGGAAAATATGAAAATTATATATATAATTACGTTAGGAATTAACCAGGAAAACTATATAGGATTACAGGGGGCAATTAGTTACACTATTTAAATAGAAAATTTTAAAGGAAAAGGCCAATTTTCAGCCGTGCTATAGATGAATACGTGTTTTTATTGATGAATTCACGTAAATAAGAGACGGAAAATATGAAAATTATATATATAACGTTAAGAATTAACCAAGAAAACTAAATATGATTACGGAGGTCAGTTAGTTACACTATTTAAATAGAAAATTTAAAAGGAAAAGGCCACTTTTCAGCCGAGTTATAGATGAATACGTGTTTTTATTGATGAATTCACGTAAATAAGAGACTGAAAATATGAAAATTATATATATAGTTACGTTAGGAATTAATTAAGAAAACTATATCGGATTACAGGGGGCTATTAGTTACACCATATAAATAGAAAATTTTAAAGTAAAAGGCCAATTTTCAGCCGTGCTATAGATGAATACGTGTTTTTATTGTTGAATTCACGTAAATAAGAGACTGAAAATATAAAAATTATATATATAACGTTAGGAATTAACCAAGAAAACTACATGAGTTTACAAGGAGCAATTGGTTACACTATTTAAATAGAAAATTTATAAGGAAAAGGCCAATTTTCAGGCGTGCTATAGATGAATACGTGTTCTTATTGATGAATTCACGTAAATAAGAGACTGAAAATATGAAAATTATATATATATAACGTTAAGCATCAACCGAGAAAACTGTATAGGATTATGGGGGGCAGATAGTTACACTATTTAAGTAGAAAATTTAAAAGGAAAAGGCCACTTTTCAGCCGAGTTATAGATGAATACCAGTTTTTATTGATAAATTCACGAAAATAAGAGACTGAAAATATGAAAATTATATACATAACGTTAAGAATTAACCAAGAAAACTACAGAGGATTACAGGGGGCTATTAGTTACACCATTTAAATAGAAAATTTTAATGGAAAAGGCCAATTTTGAGCCGTGCTATAGACGAATACGTGTTTTTATTGATGAATTCACGTAAATAAGAGACTGACAATTGAAAATTATATATATAACGATAAGAATTAACCAAGAAAACTGTATAGGATTACGGGGGGCAGTTAGTTACACTATTTAAATAGAAAATTTAAAAGGAAAAGGCCACTTTTTGGCCAAGTTATAGATGAATACGTGTTTTTATTGATGAATTCACGTAAATAAGAAACTGAAAATATGAAAATTATATATATAATTACGTTAGGAATTAACCAGTAAAACTATATAGGATTACAGGGGGCAATTAGTTACACTATTTAAATAGAAAATTTTAAAGGAAAAGGCCACTTTTCAGCCGAGTTATAGATGAATACGTGTTTTTGTTGATGAATTCACGTAAATAAGAGACTGAAAATATGAAAATTATATATGTAATTACGTTAGGAATTAACCAAGAAAACTATATCGAATTAAAGGGGGCTATTAGTTACACAATTTAAATAGAAAATTTTAAAGGAAAAGGCCAATTTTCAGCCAAGTTATAGATGAATACGTGTTTTTATTGATGAATTCACGTAAGTAAGAAACTGAAAATATGAAAATTATATATATAATTACGTTAGGAATTAACCAGGAGAACTATATAGGATTACAGGGGGCAATTAGTTACACTATTTAAATAGAAAATTTAAAAGGAAAAGGCCACTTTTCAGCCGAGTTATAGATGAATACCTGTTTTTATTGATGAATTCACGTAAATAAGAGACTGAAAATATGAAAATTATATATATAGTAACGTTAGGAATTAACCAAGAAAACTATATAGGATTACAGGGGGCTATTAGTTACACTATATAAATAGAAAATTTAAAAGAAAAAGGCCAATTTTCAGCCGTGCTATAGATGAATACGTGTTTTTATTGATGAATTCACGTAAATAAGAGACGGAAAATATGAAAATTATATATATAACGTTAAGAATTAACCAAGAAAACTAAATAGGATTACGGTGGGCAGTTAGTTACACTATTTAAATAGAAAATTTAAAAGGAAAAGGCCACTTTTCAGCCGAGTTATAGATGACTACGTGTTTTTATTGATGAATTCACGTAAATAAGAGACTGAAAATATGAAAATTATATATGTAATTACGTTAGGAATTAACCAAGAGAACTATATAGAATTAAAGGGGGCTATTAGTTAAACAATTTAAATAGAAAATTTTAAAGGAAAAGGCCAATTTTCAGCCAAGTTATAGATTAATACGTGTTTTTATTGATGAATTCACGTAAGTAAGAAACTGAAAATATGAAAATTATATATATAATTACGTTAGGAATTAACCAGGAGAACTATATAGGATTACAGGGGGCAATTAGTTACACTATTTAAATAGAAAATTTATATATATATATATATATATATATATATATATATATATATATATATATATATATATATATATATATATATATATATATATATATATAGTTCCGTTAGGAATTAACCAAGAAAACTATATAGGATTACAGGGGGCTATTAGTTACACTATATAAATAGAAAATTTAAAAGAAAAAGGCCAATTTTCAGCCGTGCTATAGATGAATACGTGTTTTTATTGATGAAATCACGTAAATAAGAGATTGAAAATATGAAAATTATATATATAACGTTAAGAATTAACCAAGAAAACTGTATAGGATTACGGGGGGCAGTTAGTTACACTATTTAAATAGAAAATTTAAAAGGAAAAGGCCACTTTTTGGCCAAGTTATAGATGAATACGTGTTTTTATTGATGAATTCACGTAAATAAGAAACTGAAAATATGAAAATTATATATATAATTACGTTAGGAATTAACCAGTAAAACTATATAGGATTACAGGGGGCAATTAGTTACACTATTTAAATAGAAAATTTTAAAGGAAAAGGCCACTTTTCAGCCGAGTTATAGATGAATACGTGTTTTTGTTGATGAATTCACGTAAATAAGAGACTGAAAATATGAAAATTATATATGTAATTACGTTAGGAATTAACCAAGAAAACTATATCGAATTAAAGGGGGCTATTAGTTACACAATTTAAATAGAAAATTTTAAAGGAAAAGGCCAATTTTCAGCCAAGTTATAGATGAATACGTGTTTTTATTGATGAATTCACGTAAGTAAGAAACTGAAAATATGAAAATTATATATATAATTACGTTAGGAATTAACCAGGAGAACTATATAGGATTACAGGGGGCAATTAGTTACACTATTTAAATAGAAAATTTAAAAGGAAAAGGCCACTTTTCAGCCGAGTTATAGATGAATACCTGTTTTTATTGATGAATTCACGTAAATAAGAGACTGAAAATATGAAAATTATATATATAGTTACGTTAGGAATTAACCAAGAAAACTATATAGGATTACAGGGGGCTATTAGTTACACTATATAAATAGAAAATTTAAAAGAAAAAGGCCAATTTTCAGCCGTGCTATAGATGAATACGTGTTTTTATTGATGAATTCACGTAAATAAGAGACGGAAAATATGAAAATTATATATATAACGTTAAGAATTAACCAAGAAAACTAAATAGGATTACGGTGGGCAGTTAGTTACACTATTTAAATAGAAAATTTAAAAGGAAAAGGCCACTTTTCAGCCGAGTTATAGATGACTACGTGTTTTTATTGATGAATTCACGTAAATAAGAGACTGAAAATATGAAAATTATATATGTAATTACGTTAGGAATTAACCAAGAGAACTATATAGAATTAAAGGGGGCTATTAGTTAAACAATTTAAATAGAAAATTTTAAAGGAAAAGGCCAATTTTCAGCCAAGTTATAGATTAATACGTGTTTTTATTGATGAATTCACGTAAGTAAGAAACTGAAAATATGAAAATTATATATATAATTACGTTAGGAATTAACCAGGAGAACTATATAGGATTACAGGGGGCAATTAGTTACACTATTTAAATAGAAAATTTATATATATATATATATATATATATATATATATATATATATATATATATATATATATATATATATATATATATATATATATATATATATATATATATATATATATATATATATAGTTCCGTTAGGAATTAACCAAGAAAACTATATAGGATTACAGGGGGCTATTAGTTACACTATATAAATAGAAAATTTAAAAGAAAAAGGCCAATTTTCAGCCGTGCTATAGATGAATACGTGTTTTTATTGATGAAATCACGTAAATAAGAGATTGAAAATATGAAAATTATATATATAACGTTAAGAATTAACCAAGAAAACTGTATAGGATTACGGAGGGCAGTTAGTTACACTATTTAAATAGAAAATTTAAAAGGAAAAGGCCACTTTTCAGCCGAGTTATAGATGAATACCAGTTTTTATTGATAAATTCACGTAAATAAGAGACTGAAAATATGAGAATTATATACATAACGTTAAGAATTAACCAAGAAAACTGTATAGGATTACGGAGAGCAGTTAGTTACACCATTAAAATAGAAAATTTAAAAGGAAAAGGCCACTTTTCAGCCGAGTTATAGATGAATACGTGTTTTTATTGATGAATTCACGTAAATAAGAGACTGAAAATATGAAAATTATATATGTAATTAAGTTAGGAATTAACCAAGAAAACTATATAGGATTACAGGGGGCTATTAGTTACACTATATAAATAGAAAATTTAAAAGAAAAAGGCCAATTTTCAGCCGTGCTATAGATGAATACGTGTTTTTATTGATGAATTCACGTAAATAAGAGATTGAAAATATGAAAATTATATATATAACGTTAAGAATTAACCAAGAAAACTGTATAGGATTACGGAGGGCAGTTAGTTACACTATTTAAATAGAAAATTTAAAAGGAAAAGGCCACTTTTCAGCCGAGTTATAGATGAATACCAGTTTTTATTGATAAATTCACGTAAATAATAGACTGAAAATATGAGAATTATATACATAACGTTAAGAATTAACCAAGAAAACTGTATAGGATTACGGAGAGCAGTTAGTTACACCATTAAAATAGAAAATTTAAAAGGAAAAGGCCACTTTTCAGCCGAGTTATAGATGAATACGTGTTTTTATTGATGAATTCACGTAAATAAGAGACTGAAAATATGAAAATTATATATGTAATTACGTTAGGAATTAACCAAGAAAACTATATAGAATTACAGGGGGCTATTAGTTACACAATTTACATAGAAAATTTTAAAGAAAAAGGCCAATTTTCAGGCGTGCTATAGATGAATACGTGTTTTTATTGATGAATTCACGTAAATAAGGGACTGAAAATATGAAAATTACATATATAACGTTAAGAATTAATCAAGATAACTATATAGAGTTACAAGGAGCAATTGGTTACACTATTTAAATAGAAAATTTAAAAGGAAAAGGCCACTTTTCAGCCGAGTTATAGATGAATACCTGTTTTTATTGATGAATTCACGTAAATAAGAGACTGAAAATATGAAAATTATATATATATATAACGTTAGGAATTAACCAAGAGAACTATATAGAATTACGGGGATATATTAGTTACACTATATAAATAGGAAATTTAAAAGAAAAAGGCCTATTTTCGGCCGTGCTATAGATGAATACGTGTTTTTATTGATGAATTTAAGTAAGAAATGGACTGAAAATATGAAAATTAAATATATAACGTTACGAATTTACTAAGAAAACTACAAGGAAATGTGGGGAGCAACTACCTTTAAAATTTAAAGTTGATTTGAACAAAATATACCAATTTTTAGAAAAGTTATTATCGAATTTATAGTTGAATTTATGTGATTGTATTGATTGACCACTATACCTCGGTTTAGGTAAATAGTGATTTTTTCCAGTTTGTATGTTTTCTAAAGCAAATAAGAGTACAGATGGTAGTTTCTACACTAGACAGACCTAATAAAATCAAAATAAGCGAAAGAAATGAAGATTTGAAAAATTTTAAAAATTTTAGGAAATTACGATTGTGGGAAAACGAATTATGTGGAAATCAATATTTTAGCGGTAGAAATTTATTATAAAAACTATAGATAAATACGAGGGGCGGTTGAATACACTATTAACAAAGAAAATTTGAACGGAAAAGGCCACTTTTCATCCGAGTTATAGATGAATACCTGTTTTTATTGATGAATTCACGTAAGTAAGAAACTGAAAATATGAAAATATATATATAATTACGTTAGGAATTAACCAGGAAAACTATATAGGATTACAGGGGGCAATTAGTAACACTATTTAAATAGAAAATTTTAAAGGAAAAGGCCAATTTTCAGCCGTGCTATAGATGAATACGTGTTTTTATTGATGAATTCACGTAAATAAGGGACTGAAAATATGAAAATTATATATATAACGTTAAGAATTAACCAAGAAAACTGTATAGGATTACGGAGGGCAGTTAGTTACACTATTTAAATAGAAAATTTAAAAGGAAAAGGCCAATTTTCAGCCGAGTTATAGATGAATACCAGTTTTTATTGATAAATTCACGTAAATAAGAGACTGAAAATATGAAAATTATATACATAACGTTAAGAATTAACCAAGAAAACTGTAAAGAATTACGGAGAGCAGTTAGTTACACCATTAAAATAGAAAATTTAAAAGGAAAAGGCCACTTTTCAGCCGAGTTATAGATGAATACGTGTTTTTATTGATGAATTCACGTAAATAAGAGACTGAAAATATGAAAATTATATATGTAATTACGTTAGGAATTAACCAAGAAAACTATATAAAATTAAAGGGGGCTATTAGTTACACAATTTAAATAGAAAATTTTAAAGGAAAAGGCCAATTTTCAGCCGAGTTATAGATGAATACCTGTTTTTATTGATGAATTCACGTAAATAAGAGACTGAAAATATGAAAATTATATATATAACGTTAGGAATTAACCAAGAAAACTATATAAAATTACGGGGATATATTAGTTACACTATATAAATAGGAAATTTAAAAAAAAAGGCCTATTTTCGGCCGTGCTATAGATGAATACGTGTTTTTATTGATGAATTTAGGTAAGAAATAGACTGAAAATATGAAAATTAAATATATAACGTTAAGAATTAACCAAGAAAACTGTATAGGATTACGAAGGGCAGTTAGTTTCACTATTTAAATAGAAAATTTAAAAGGAAAAGGCCACTTTTCAGCCGAGTTATAGATGAATACGTGTTTTTATTGATGAATTCACGTAAATAAGAGACTGAAAATATGAAAATTATATATGTAATTACGTTAGGAATTAACCAAGAAAACTATATAGAATTAAAGGGGGCTATTAGTTAAACAATTTAAATAGAAAATTTTAAAGGAAAAGGCCAATTTTCAGCCAAGTTATAGATTAATACGTGTTTTTATTGATGAATTCACGTAAGTAAGAAACTGAAAATATGAAAATTATATATATAATTACGTTAGGAATTAACCAGGAGAACTATATAGGATTACAGGGGGCAATTAGTTACACTATTTAAATAGAAAATTTAAAAGGAAAAGGCCACTTTTCAGCCGAGTTATAGATGAATACCTGTTTTTATTGATGAATTCACGTAAATAGGAGACTGAAAATATGAAAATTATATATATATATATATATATATATATATATATATATATATATATATATATATATATATATATATATATATATATATATATATATATATATATATAGTTCCGTTAGGAATTAACCAAGAAAACTATATAGGATTACAGGGGGCTATTAGTTACACTATATAAATAGAAAATTTAAAAGAAAAAGGCCAATTTTCAGCCGTGCTATAGATGAATACGTGTTTTTATTGATGAAATCACGTAAATAAGAGATTGAAAATATGAAAATTATATATATAACGTTAAGAATTAACCAAGAAAACTGTATAGGATTACGGAGAACAGTTAGTTACACTATTTAAATAGAAAATTTAAAAGGAAAAGGCCACTTTTCAGCCGAGTTATAGATGAATACCAGTTTTTATTGATAAATTCACGTAAATAAGAGACTGAAAATATGAGAATTATATACATAACGTTAAGAATTAACCAAGAAAACTGTATAGGATTACGGAGAGCACTTAGTTACACCATTAAAATAGAAAATTTAAAAGGAAAAGGCCACTTTTCAGCCGAGTTATAGATGAATACGTGTTTTTATTGATGAATTCACGTAAATAAGAGACTGAAAATATGAAAATTATATATGTAATTAAGTTAGGAATTAACCAAGAAAACTATATAGGATTACAGGGGGCTATTAGTTACACTATATAAATAGAAAATTTAAAAGAAAAAGGCCAATTTTCAGCCGTGCTATAGATGAATACGTGTTTTTATTGATGAATTCACGTAAATAAGAGATTGAAAATATGAAAATTATATATATAACGTTAAGAATTAACCAAGAAAACTGTATAGGATTACGGAGGGCAGTTAGTTACACTATTTAAATAGAAAATTTAAAAGGAAAAGGCCACTTTTCAGCCGAGTTATAGATGAATACCAGTTTTTATTGATAAATTCACGTAAATAATAGACTGAAAATATGAGAATTATATACATAACGTTAAGAATTAACCAAGAAAACTGTATAGGATTACGGAGAGCAGTTAGTTACACCATTAAAATAGAAAATTTAAAAGGAAAAGGCCACTTTTCAGCCGAGTTATAGATGAATACGTGTTTTATTGATGAATTCACGTAAATAAGAGACTGAAAATATGAAAATTATATATGTAATTACGTTAGGAATTAACCAAGAAAACTATATAGAATTACAGGGGGCTATTAGTTACACAATTTACATAGAAAATTTTAAAGAAAAAGGCCAATTTTCAGGCGTGCTATAGATGAATACGTGTTTTTATTGATGAATTCACGTAAATAAGGGACTGAAAATATGAAAATTACATATATAACGTTAAGAATTAATCAAGATAACTATATAGAGTTACAAGGAGCAATTGGTTACACTATTTAAATAGAAAATTTAAAAGGAAAAGGCCACTTTTCAGCCGAGTTATAGATGAATACCTGTTTTTATTGATGAATTCACGTAAATAAGAGACTGAAAATATGAAAATGATATATATATATAACGTTAGGAATTAACCAAGAGAACTATATAGAATTACGGGGATATATTAGTTACACTATATAAATAGGAAATTTAAAAGAAAAAGGCCTATTTTCGGCCGTGCTATAGATGAATACGTGTTTTTATTGATGAATTTAAGTAAGAAATGGACTGAAAATATGAAAATTAAATATATAACGTTACGAATTTACTAAGAAAACTACAAGGAAATGTGGGGAGCAACTACCTTTAAAATTTAAAGTTGATTTGAACAAAATATACCAATTTTTAGAAAAGTTATTATCGAATTTATAGTTGAATTTATGTGATTGTATTGATTGACCACTATACCTCGGTTTAGGTAAATAGTGATTTTTTCCAGTTTGTATGTTTTCTAAAGCAAATAAGAGTACAGATGGTAGTTTCTACACTAGACAGACCTAATAAAATCAAAATAAGCGAAAGAAATGAAGATTTGAAAAATTTTAAAAATTTTAGGAAATTACGATTGTGGGAAAACGAATTATGTGGAAATCAATATTTTAGCGGTAGAAATTTATTATAAAAACTATAGATAAATACGAGGGGCGGTTGAATACACTATTAACAAAGAAAATTTGAACGGAAAAGGCCACTTTTCATCCGAGTTATAGATGAATACCTGTTTTTATTGATGAATTCACGTAAGTAAGAAACTGAAAATATGAAAATATATATATAATTACGTTAGGAATTAACCAGGAAAACTATATAGGATTACAGGGGGCAATTAGTAACACTATTTAAATAGAAAATTTTAAAGGAAAAGGCCAATTTTCAGCCGTGCTATAGATGAATACGTGTTTTTATTGATGAATTCACGTAAATAAGGGACTGAAAATATGAAAATTATATATATAACGTTAAGAATTAACCAAGAAAACTGTATAGGATTACGGAGGGCAGTTAGTTACACTATTTAAATAGAAAATTTAAAAGGAAAAGGCCAATTTTCAGCCGAGTTATAGATGAATACCAGTTTTTATTGATAAATTCACGTAAATAAGAGACTGAAAATATGAAAATTATATACATAACGTTAAGAATTAACCAAGAAAACTGTAAAGAATTACGGAGAGCAGTTAGTTACACCATTAAAATAGAAAATTTAAAAGGAAAAGGCCACTTTTCAGCCGAGTTATAGATGAATACGTGTTTTTATTGATGAATTCACGTAAATAAGAGACTGAAAATATGAAAATTATATATGTAATTACGTTAGGAATTAACCAAGAAAACTATATAAAATTAAAGGGGGCTATTAGTTACACAATTTAAATAGAAAATTTTAAAGGAAAAGGCCAATTTTCAGCCAAGTTATAGATGAATACGTGTTTTTATTGATGAATTCACGTAAGTAAGAAACTGAAAATATGAAAATTATATATATAGTTAGGACGTTAGGAATTAACCAGGAGAACTATATAGGATTACAGGGGGTAATTAGTTACACTATTTAAATAGAAAATTTAAAAGGAAAAGGCCACTTTTCAGCCGAGTTATAGATGAATACCTGTTTTTATTGATGAATTCACGTAAATAAGAGACTGAAAATATGAAAATTATATATATATATATATATATATATATATATATATATATATATATATATATATATATATATATATATAGTTCCGTTAGGAAGTAACCAAGAAAACTATATATAGGGTTACAAGGAGCAATTGATTACACTATTTAAATAGAAAATTTAAAAGGAAAAGGCCAATTTTCAGCCGTGCTATAGATGAATACGTGTTTTTATTGATGAATTCACGTAAATAAGAGACTGAAAATATGAAAATTATATATATAACGTTAAGAATCAACCAAGAAAACTATATAGGATTACGGGGGGCAGATAGTTACACTATTTAAGTAGAAAATTTAAAAGGAAAAGGCCACTTTTCAGCCGAGTTATAGATGAATACCTGTTTTTATTGATGAATTCACGTAAATAAGAGACTGAAAATATGAAAATGATATACATAACGTTAAGAATTAACCAAGAAAACTGTATAGGATTACGGGGGGCAGTTAGTTACACTATTAAAATAGAAAATTTAAAAGGAAAAGGCCACTTTTCAGCCGAGTTATAGAAGAATACGTGTTTTTATTGATGAATTCACGTAAATAAGAGACTGAAAATATGAAAATTATATATATAATTACGTTAGGAATTAACCAAGAAAACTATATAAGATTACAGGGGGCAATTAGTTACACCATTAAAATAGAAAATTTTAAAGGAAAAGGCCAATTTTCAGCCGTGCTATAGATGAATACGTGTTTTTATTGATGAATTCACGTAAATAAGAGACTGAAAATATGAAAATTATATATATATAACGTTAGGAATTAACCAAGAAAACTATATGGGGTTACAAGGAGCAATTGGTTACACTATTAAAATAGAAAATTTAGAAGGAAAATGCCACTTTTCAGCCGAGTTATAGAAGAATACGTGTTTTTATTGATGAATTCACGTAAATAAGAGACTGAAAATATGAAAATTATATATAATTACGTTAGGAATTAACCAAAAAAACTATATAGGATTACAGGGGGCAATTAGTTACACTATTAAAATAGAAAATTTTAAAGGAAAAGGCCAATTTTCAGCCGTGCTATAGATGAATACGTGTTTTTATTGATGAATTCACGAAAATAAGAGACTGAAAATATGAAAATTATATACATAACGTTAAGAATTAACCAAGAAAACTACAGAGGATTACAGAGGGCTATTAGTTACACCATTTAAATAGAAAATTTTAATGGAAAAGGCCAATTTTGAGCCGTGCTATAGATGAATACGTGTTTTTATTGATGAATTCACGTAAATAAGAGACTGAAAATTGAAAATTATATATATAACGATAAGAATTAACCAAGAAAACTGTATAGGATTACGGGGGGCAGTTAGTTACACTATTTAAATAGAAAATTTAAAAGGAAAAGGCCACTTTTTGGCCAAGTTATAGATGAATACGTGTTTTTATTGATGAATTCACGTAAATAAGAAACTAAAAATATGAAAATTATATATATAATTACGTTAGGAATTAACCAGTAAAACTATATAGGATTACAGGGGGCAATTTGTTACACTATTTAAATAGAAAATTTTAAAGGAAAAGGCCAATTTTCAGCCGTGCTATAGATGAATACGTGTTTTTATTGATGAATTCACGTAAATAAGAGACGGAAAATATGAAATTTATATATATAACGTTAAGAATTAACCAAGAAAACTAAATAGGATTACGGAGGGCAGTTAGTTACACTATTTAATTAGAAAATTTAAAAGGAAAAGGCCACTTTTCAGCCGAGTTATAGATGAATACCAGTTTTTATTGATAAATTCACGTAAATAAAAGACTGAAAATATGAAAATTATGTACATAACGTTAAGAATTAACCAAGAAAACTGTATAGGATTACGAAGAGCAGTTAGTTACACCATTAAAATAGAAAATTTAAAAGGAAAAGGCCACTTTTCAGCCGAGTTATAGATGAATACGTGTTTTTATTGATGAATTCACGTAAATAAGAGACTGAAAATATGAAAATTATATATATAGTTACGTTAGGAATTAACCAATAAAACTATATAGGATTACAGGGGGCTATTAGTTACACCATTTAAATAGAAAATTTTAAAGTAAAAGTCCAATTTTCAGCCGTGCTATAGATGAATACGTGTTTTTATTAATGAATTCACTTAAATAAGAGACTGAAAATATAAAAATTATATATATAACGTTAGGAATTAACCAAGAAAACTACATGAGGTTACAAGGAGCAATTGGTTACACTATATAAATAGAAAATTTAAAAGGAAAAGGCCAATTTTCAGCCGTGCTATAGATGAATACGTGTTTCTATTGATGAATTCACGTAAATAAGAGACTGAAAATATGAAAATTATATATATAATTACTTTATGAATTTACCAAGAAAACTATATAGAATTACAGGGGGCAATTAGTTACACTATTTAAATAGAAAATTTAAAAGGAAAAGGCCACTTTTCAGCCGAGTTGTAGATGAATACGTGTTTTTATTGATGAATTCACGTAAATAAGAGACTGAAAATATGAAAATGATATACATAACGTTAAGAATCAACCAAGAAAACTGTATAGGATTACGGGGGGCAGATAGTTACACTATTAAAATAGAAAGTTTAAAAGGAAAAGGCCACTTTTCAGCCGTGTTATAGATGAATACGTGTTTTTATTGATGAATTCACGTAAATATGAGACTGAAAATATGAAAATTATATATATAATTACGTTAGGAATTAACCAAGAAAACTATATAGGATAACAGGGGGCAATTAGTTACACCATTTAAATAGAAAATTTTAAAGGAAAAGGCCAATATTCAGCAGTGCTATAGATGAATACGTGTTTTTATTGATGAATTCACGTAAATAAGAGACTGAAAATATGAAAATTATATATGTAATTACGTTAGGAATTAACCAAGAAAACTATATAGAATTAAAGGGGGCTATTAGTTAAACAATTTAAATAGAAAATTTTAAAGGAAAAGGCCAATTTTCAGCCAAGTTATAGATTAATACGTGTTTTTATTAATGAATTCACGTAAGTAAGAAACTGAAAATATGAAAATTATATATATAATTACGTTAGGAATTAACCAGGAGAACTATATAGGATTACAGGGGGCAATTAGTTACACTATTTAAATAGAAAATTTAAAAGGAAAAGGCCACTTTTCAGCCGAGTTATAGATGAATACCTGTTTTTATTGATGAATTTACGTAAATAAGAGACTGAAAATATGAAAATTATATATATATATATATATATATATATATATATATATATATATATATATATATATATATATATATATATATATAGTTCCGTTAGGAATTAACCAAGAAAACTATATAGGATTACAGGGGGCTATTAGTTACACTATATAAATAGAAAATTTAAAAGAAAAAGGCCAATTTTCAGCCGTGCTATAGATGAATACGTGTTTTTATTGATGAAATCACGTAAATAAGGGACTGAAAATATGAAAATTACATATATAACGTTAAGAATTAATCAAGATAACTATATAGAGTTACAAGGAGCAATTGGTTACACTATTTAAATAGAAAATTTAAAAGGAAAAGGCCACTTTTCAGCCGAGTTATAGATGAATACCTGTTTTTATTGATGAATTCACGTAAATAAGAGACTGAAAATATGAAAATTATATATATATATAACGTTAGGAATTAACCAAGAGAACTATATAGAATTACGGGGATATATTAGTTACACTATATAAATAGGAAATTTAAAAGAAAAAGGCCTATTTTCGGCCGTGCTATAGATGAATACGTGTTTTTATTGATGAATTTAAGTAAGAAATGGACTGAAAATATGAAAATTAAATATATAACGTTACGAATTTACTAAGAAAACTACAAGGAAATGTGGGGAGCAACTACCTTTAAAATTTAAAGTTGATTTGAACAAAATATACCAATTTTTAGAAAAGTTATTATCGAATTTATAGTTGAATTTATGTGATTGTATTGATTGACCACTATACCTCGGTTTAGGTAAATAGTGATTTTTTCCAGTTTGTATGTTTTCTAAAGCAAATAAGAGTACAGATGGTAGTTTCTACACTAGACAGACCTAATAAAATCAAAATAAGCGAAAGAAATGAAGATTTGAAAAATTTTAAAAATTTTAGGAAATTACGATTGTGGGAAAACGAATTATGTGGAAATCAATATTTTAGCGGTAGAAATTTATTATAAAAACTATAGATAAATACGAGGGGCGGTTGAATACACTATTAACAAAGAAAATTTGAACGGAAAAGGCCACTTTTCATCCGAGTTATAGATGAATACCTGTTTTTATTGATGAATTCACGTAAGTAAGAAACTGAAAATATGAAAATATATATATAATTACGTTAGGAATTAACCAGGAAAACTATATAGGATTACAGGGGGCAATTAGTAACACTATTTAAATAGAAAATTTTAAAGGAAAAGGCCAATTTTCAGCCGTGCTATAGATGAATACGTGTTTTTATTGATGAATTCACGTAAATAAGGGACTGAAAATATGAAAATTATATATATAACGTTAAGAATTAACCAAGAAAACTGTATAGGATTACGGAGGGCAGTTAGTTACACTATTTAAATAGAAAATTTAAAAGGAAAAGGCCAATTTTCAGCCGAGTTATAGATGAATACCAGTTTTTATTGATAAATTCACGTAAATAAGAGACTGAAAATATGAAAATTATATACATAACGTTAAGAATTAACCAAGAAAACTGTAAAGAATTACGGAGAGCAGTTAGTTACACCATTAAAATAGAAAATTTAAAAGGAAAAGGCCACTTTTCAGCCGAGTTATAGATGAATACGTGTTTTTATTGATGAATTCACGTAAATAAGAGACTGAAAATATGAAAATTATATATGTAATTACGTTAGGAATTAACCAAGAAAACTATATAAAATTAAAGGGGGCTATTAGTTACACAATTTAAATAGAAAATTTTAAAGGAAAAGGCCAATTTTCAGCCAAGTTATAGATGAATACGTGTTTTTATTGATGAATTCACGTAAGTAAGAAACTGAAAATATGAAAATTATATATATAGTTAGGACGTTAGGAATTAACCAGGAGAACTATATAGGATTACAGGGGGTAATTAGTTACACTATTTAAATAGAAAATTTAAAAGGAAAAGGCCACTTTTCAGCCGAGTTATAGATGAATACCTGTTTTTATTGATGAATTCACGTAAATAAGAGACTGAAAATATGAAAATTATATATATATATATATATATATATATATATATATATATATATATATATATATATATATATATATATATATATATATATATATATATATATATATATATATATATATATAGTTCCGTTAGGAAGTAACCAAGAAAACTATATATTGGGTTACAAGGAGCAATTGATTACACTATTTAAATAGAAAATTTAAAAGGAAAAGGCCAATTTTCAGCCGTGCTATAGATGAATACGTGTTTTTATTGATGAATTCACGTAAATAAGAGACTGAAAATATGAAAATTATATATATAACGTTAAGAATCAACCAAGAAAACTATATAGGATTACGGGGGGCAGATAGTTACACTATTTAAGTAGAAAATTTAAAAGGAAAAGGCCACTTTTCAGCCGAGTTATAGATGAATACCTGTTTTTATTGATGAATTCACGTAAATAAGAGACTGAAAATATGAAAATGATATACATAACGTTAAGAATTAACCAAGAAAACTGTATAGGATTACGGGGGGCAGTTAGTTACACTATTAAAATAGAAAATTTAAAAGGAAAAGGCCACTTTTCAGCCGAGTTATAGATGAATACCTGTTTTTATTGATGAATTCACGTAAATAAGAGACTGAAAATATGAAAATGATATACATAACGTTAAGAATTAACCAAGAAAACTGTAAAGAATTACGGAGAGCAGTTAGTTACACCATTAAAATAGAAAATTTAAAAGGAAAAGGCCACTTTTCAGCCGAGTTATAGATGAATACGTGTTTTTATTGATGAATTCACGTAAATAAGAGACTGAAAATATGAAAATTATATATGTAATTACGTTAGGAATTAACCAAGAAAACTATATAAAATTAAAGGGGGCTATTAGTTACACAATTTAAATAGAAAATTTTAAAGGAAAAGGCCAATTTTCAGCCAAGTTATAGATGAATACGTGTTTTTATTGATGAATTCACGTAAGTAAGAAACTGAAAATATGAAAATTATATATATAGTTAGGACGTTAGGAATTAACCAGGAGAACTATATAGGATTACAGGGGGTAATTAGTTACACTATTTAAATAGAAAATTTAAAAGGAAAAGGCCACTTTTCAGCCGAGTTATAGATGAATACCTGTTTTTATTGATGAATTCACGTAAATAAGAGACTGAAAATATGAAAATTATATATATATATATATATATATATATATATATATATATATATATATATATATATATATATATATATATATATATATATATATATATATATAGTTCCGTTAGGAAGTAACCAAGAAAACTATATATTGGGTTACAAGGAGCAATTGATTACACTATTTAAATAGAAAATTTAAAAGGAAAAGGCCAATTTTCAGCCGTGCTATAGATGAATACGTGTTTTTATTGATGAATTCACGTAAATAAGAGACTGAAAATATGAAAATTATATATATAACGTTAAGAATCAACCAAGAAAACTATATAGGATTACGGGGGGCAGATAGTTACACTATTTAAGTAGAAAATTTAAAAGGAAAAGGCCACTTTTCAGCCGAGTTATAGATGAATACCTGTTTTTATTGATGAATTCACGTAAATAAGAGACTGAAAATATGAAAATGATATACATAACGTTAAGAATTAACCAAGAAAACTGTATAGGATTACGGGGGGCAGTTAGTTACACTATTAAAATAGAAAATTTAAAAGGAAAAGGCCACTTTTCAGCCGAGTTATAGAAGAATACGTGTTTTTATTGATGAATTCACGTAAATAAGAGACTGAAAATATGAAAATTATATATATAATTACGTTAGGAATTAACCAAGAAAACTATATAAGATTACAGGGGGCAATTAGTAACACCATTAAAATAGAAAATTTTAAAGGAAAAGGCCAATTTTCAGCCGTGCTATAGATGAATACGTGTTTTTATTGATGAATTCACGTAAATAAGAGACTGAAAATATGAAAATTATATATATATAACGTTAGGAATTAACCAAGAAAACTATATAGGGTTACAAGGAGCAATTGGTTACACTATTAAAATAGAAAATTTAGAAGGAAAATGCCACTTTTCAGCCGAGTTATAGAAGAATACGTGTTTTTATTGATGAATTCACGTAAATAAGAGACTGAAAATATGAAAATTATATATAATTACGTTAGGAATTAACCAAAAAAACTATATAGGATTACAGGGGGCAATTAGTTACACTATTAAAATAGAAAATTTTAAAGGAAAAGGCCAATTTTCAGCCGTGCTATAGATGAATACGTGTTTTTATTGATGAATTCACGAAAATAAGAGACTGAAAATATGAAAATTATATACATAACGTTAAGAATTAACCAAGAAAACTACAGAGGATTACAGAGGGCTATTAGTTACACCATTTAAATAGAAAATTTTAATGGAAAAGGCCAATTTTGAGCCGTGCTATAGATGAATACGTGTTTTTATTGATGAATTCACGTAAATAAGAGACTGAAAATTGAAAATTATATATATAACGATAAGAATTAACCAAGAAAACTGTATAGGATTACGGGGGGCAGTTAGTTACACTATTTAAATAGAAAATTTAAAAGGAAAAGGCCACTTTTTGGCCAAGTTATAGATGAATACGTGTTTTTATTGATGAATTCACGTAAATAAGAAACTGAAAATATGAAAATTATATATATAATTACGTTAGGAATTAACCAGTAAAACTATATAGGATTACAGGGGGCAATTTGTTACACTATTTAAATAGAAAATTTTAAAGGAAAAGGCCAATTTTCAGCCGTGCTATAGATGAATACGTGTTTTTATTGATGAATTCACGTAAATAAGAGACGGAAAATATGAAATTTATATATATAACGTTAAGAATTAACCAAGAAAACTAAATAGGATTACGGAGGGCAGTTAGTTACACTATTAAATTAGAAAATTTAAAAGGAAAAGGCCACTTTTCAGCCGAGTTATAGATGAATACCAGTTTTTATTGATAAATTCACGTAAATAAAAGACTGAAAATATGAAAATTATGTACATAACGTTAAGAATTAACCAAGAAAACTGTATAGGATTACGAAGAGCAGTTAGTTACACCATTAAAATAGAAAATTTAAAAGGAAAAGGCCACTTTTCAGCCGAGTTATAGATGAATACGTGTTTTTATTGATGAATTCACGTAAATAAGAGACTGAAAATATGAAAATTATATATGTAATTACAATAGGAATTAACCAAGAAAACTATATAGAATTACAGGGGGCTATTAGTTACACAATTTACATAGAAAATTTTAAAGAAAAAGGCCAATTTTCAGGCGTGCTATAGATGAATACGTGTTTTTATTGATGAATTCACGTAAATAAGGGACTGAAAATATGAAAATTACATATATAACGTTAAGAATTAATCAAGATAACTATATAGAGTTACAAGGAGCAATTGGTTACACTATTTAAATAGAAAATTTAAAAGGAAAAGGCCACTTTTCAGCCGAGTTATAGATGAATACCTGTTTTTATTGATGAATTCACGTAAATAAGAGACTGAAAATATGAAAATTATATATATAATTACTTTATGAATTTACCAAGAAAACTATATAGAATTACAGGGGGCAATTAGTTACACTATTTAAATAGAAAATTTAAAAGGAAAAGGCCACTTTTCAGCCGAGTTGTAGATGAATACGTGTTTTTATTGATGAATTCACGTAAATAAGAGACTGAAAATATGAAAATGATATACATAACGTTAAGAATCAACCAAGAAAACTGTATAGGATTACGGGGGGCAGATAGTTACACTATTAAAATAGAAAGTTTAAAAGGAAAAGGCCACTTTTCAGCCGTGTTATAGATGAATACGTGTTTTTATTGATGAATTCACGTAAATATGAGACTGAAAATATGAAAATTATATATATAATTACGTTAGGAATTAACCAAGAAAACTATATAGGATAACAGGGGGCAATTAGTTACACCATTTAAATAGAAAATTTTAAAGGAAAAGGCCAATATTCAGCAGTGCTATAGATGAATACGTGTTTTTATTGATGAATTCACGTAAATAAGAGACTGAAAATATGAAAATTATATATGTAATTACGTTAGGAATTAACCAAGAAAACTATATAGAATTAAAGGGGGCTATTAGTTAAACAATTTAAATAGAAAATTTTAAAGGAAAAGGCCAATTTTCAGCCAAGTTATAGATTAATACGTGTTTTTATTGATGAATTCACGTAAGTAAGAAACTGAAAATATGAAAATTATATATATAATTACGTTAGGAATTAACCAGGAGAACTATATAGGATTACAGGGGGCAATTAGTTACACTATTTAAATAGAAAATTTAAAAGGAAAAGGCCACTTTTCAGCCGAGTTATAGATGAATACCTGTTTTTATTGATGAATTCACGTAAATAAGGGACTGAAAATATGAAAATTACATATATAACGTTAAGAATTAATCAAGATAACTATATAGAGTTACAAGGAGCAATTGGTTACACTATTTAAATAGAAAATTTAAAAGGAAAAGGCCACTTTTCAGCCGAGTTATAGATGAATACCTGTTTTTATTGATGAATTCACGTAAATAAGAGACTGAAAATATGAAAATTATATATATATAACGTTAGGAATTAACCAAGAGAACTATATAGAATTACGGGGATATATTAGTTACACTATATAAATAGGAAATTTAAAAGAAAAAGGCCTATTTTCGGCCGTGCTATAGATGAATACGTGTTTTTATTGATGAATTTAAGTAAGAAATGGACTGAAAATATGAAAATTAAATATATAACGTTACGAATTTACTAAGAAAACTACAAGGAAATGTGGGGAGCAACTACCTTTAAAATTTAAAGTTGATTTGAACAAAATATACCAATTTTTAGAAAAGTTATTATCGAATTTATAGTTGAATTTATGTGATTGTATTGATTGACCACTATACCTCGGTTTAGGTAAATAGTGATTTTTTCCAATTTGTATGTTTTCTAAAGCAAATAAGAGTACAGATGGTAGTTTCTACACTAGACAGACCTAATAAAATCAAAATAAGCGAAAGAAATGAAGATTTGAAAAATTTTAAAAATTTTAGGAAATTACGATTGTGGGAAAACGAATTATGTGGAAATCAATATTTTAGCGGTAGAAATTTATTATAAAAACTATAGATAAATACGAGGGGCGGTTGAATACACTATTAACAAAGAAAATTTGAACGGAAAAGGCCACTTTTCATCCGAGTTATAGATGAATACCTGTTTTTATTGATGAATTCACGTAAGTAAGAAACTGAAAATATGAAAATATATATATAATTACGTTAGGAATTAACCAGGAAAACTATATAGGATTACAGGGGGCAATTAGTAACACTATTTAAATAGAAAATTTTAAAGGAAAAGGCCAATTTTCAGCCGTGCTATAGATGAATACGTGTTTTTATTGATGAATTCACGTAAATAAGGGACTGAAAATATGAAAATTATATAAATAACGTTAAGAATTAACCAAGAAAACTGTATAGGATTACGGAGGGCAGTTAGTTACACTATTTAAATAGAAAATTTAAAAGGAAAAGGCCAATTTTCAGCCGAGTTATAGATGAATACCAGTTTTTATTGATAAATTCACGTAAATAAGAGACTGAAAATATGAAAATTATATACATAACGTTAAGAATTAACCAAGAAAACTGTAAAGAATTACGGAGAGCAGTTAGTTACACCATTAAAATAGAAAATTTAAAAGGAAAAGGCCACTTTTCAGCCGAGTTATAGATGAATACGTGTTTTTATTGATGAATTCACGTAAATAAGAGACTGAAAATATGAAAATTATATATGTAATTACGTTAGGAATTAACCAAGAAAACTATATAAAATTAAAGGGGGCTATTAGTTACACAATTTAAATAGAAAATTTTAAAGGAAAAGGCCAATTTTCAGCCAAGTTATAGATGAATACGTGTTTTTATTGATGAATTCACGTAAGTAAGAAACTGAAAATATGAAAATTATATATATAGTTAGGACGTTAGGAATTAACCAGGAGAACTATATAGGATTACAGGGGGTAATTAGTTACACTATTTAAATAGAAAATTTAAAAGGAAAAGGCCACTTTTCAGCCGAGTTATAGATGAATACCTGTTTTTATTGATGAATTCACGTAAATAAGAGACTGAAAATATGAAAATTATATATATATATATATATATATATATATATATATATAGTTCCGTTAGGAAGAAACCAAGAAAACTATATATAGGGTTACAAGGAGCAATTGATTACACTATTTAAATAGAAAATTTAAAAGGAAAAGGCCAATTTTCAGCCGTGCTATAGATGAATACGTGTTTTTATTGATGAATTCACGTAAATAAGAGACTGAAAATATGAAAATTATATATATAACGTTAAGAATCAACCAAGAAAACTATATAGGATTACGGGGGGCAGATAGTTACACTATTTAAGTAGAAAATTTAAAAGGAAAAGGCCACTTTTCAGCCGAGTTATAGATGAATACCTGTTTTTATTGATGAATTCACGTAAATAAGAGACTGAAAATATGAAAATGATATACATAACGTTAAGAATTAACCAAGAAAACTGTATAGGATTACGGGGGGCAGTTAGTTACACTATTAAAATAGAAAATTTAAAAGGAAAAGGCCACTTTTCAGCCGAGTTATAGAAGAATACGTGTTTTTATTGATGAATTCACGTAAATAAGAGACTGAAAATATGAAAATTATATATATATAACGTTAGGAATTAACCAAGAAAACTATATAGGGTTACAAGGAGCAATTGGTTACACTATTAAAATAGAAAATTTAGAAGGAAAATGCCACTTTTCAGCCGAGTTATAGAAGAATACGTGTTTTTATTGATGAATTCACGTAAATAAGAGACTGAAAATATGAAAATTATATATAATTACGTTAGGAATTAACCAAAAAAACTATATAGGATTACAGGGGGCAATTAGTTACACTATTAAAATAGAAAATTTTAAAGGAAAAGGCCAATTTTCAGCCGTGCTATAGATGAATACGTGTTTTTATTGATGAATTCACGAAAATAAGAGACTGAAAATATGAAAATTATATACATAACGTTAAGAATTAACCAAGAAAACTACAGAGGATTACAGAGGGCTATTAGTTACACCATTTAAATAGAAAATTTTAATGGAAAAGGCCAATTTTGAGCCGTGCTATAGATGAATACGTGTTTTTATTGATGAATTCACGTAAATAAGAGACTGAAAATTGAAAATTATATATATAACGATAAGAATTAACCAAGAAAACTGTATAGGATTACGGGGGGCAGTTAGTTACGTTATTTAAATAGAAAATTTAAAAGGAAAAGGCCACTTTTTGGCCAAGTTATAGATGAATACGTGTTTTTATTGATGAATTCACGTAAGTAAGAAACTGAAAATATGAAAATTATATATATAATTACGTTAGGAATTAACCAGTAAAACTATATAGGATTACAGGGGGCAATTTGTTACACTATTTAAATAGAAAATTTTAAAGGAAAAGGCCAATTTTCAGCCGTGCTATAGATGAATACGTGTTTTTATTGATGAATTCACGTAAATAAGAGACGGAAAATATGAAATTTATATATATAACGTTAAGAATTAACCAAGAAAACTAAATAGGATTACGGAGGGCAGTTAGTTACACTATTTAATTAGAAAATTTAAAAGGAAAAGGCCACTTTTCAGCCGAGTTATAGATGAATACCAGTTTTTATTGATAAATTCACGTAAATAAAAGACTGAAAATATGAAAATTATGTACATAACGTTAAGAATTAACCAAGAAAACTGTATAGGATTACGAAGAGCAGTTAGTTACACCATTAAAATAGAAAATTTAAAAGGAAAAGGCCACTTTTCAGCCGAGTTATAGATGAATACGTGTTTTTATTGATGAATTCACGTAAATAAGAGACTGAAAATATGAAAATTATATATATAGTTACGTTAGGAATTAACCAATAAAACTATATAGGATTACAGGGGGCTATTAGTTACACCATTTAAATAGAAAATTTTAAAGTAAAAGTCCAATTTTCAGCCGTGCTATAGATGAATACGTGTTTTTATTAATGAATTCACTTAAATAAGAGACTGAAAATATAAAAATTATATATATAACGTTAGGAATTAACCAAGAAAACTACATGGGGTTACAAGGAGCAATTGGTTACACTATATAAATAGAAAATTTAAAAGGAAAAGGCCAATTTTCAGCCGTGCTATAGATGAATACGTGTTTCTATTGATGAATTCACGTAAATAAGAGACTGAAAATATGAAAATTATATATATAATTACTTTATGAATTTACCAAGAAAACTATATAGAATTACAGGGGGCAATTAGTTACACTATTTAAATAGAAAATTTAAAAGGAAAAGGCCACTTTTCAGCCGAGTTGTAGATGAATACGTGTTTTTATTGATGAATTCACGTAAATAAGAGACTGAAAATATGAAAATGATATACATAACGTTAAGAATCAACCAAGAAAACTGTATAGGATTACGGGGGGCAGATAGTTACACTATTAAAATAGAAAGTTTAAAAGGAAAAGGCCACTTTTCAGCCGTGTTATAGATGAATACGTGTTTTTATTGATGAATTCACGTAAATATGAGACTGAAAATATGAAAATTATATATATAATTACGTTAGGAATTAACCAAGAAAACTATATAGGATAACAGGGGGCAATTATTTACACCATTTAAATAGAAAATTTTAAAGGAAAAGGCCAATTTTCAGCAGTGCTATAGATGAATACGTGTTTTTATTGATGAATTCACGTAAATAAGAGACTGAAAATATGAAAATTATATATGTAATTACGTTAGGAATTAACCAAGAAAACTATATAGGATTACAGTAGGCTATTAGTTACACCATTTAAATAGAAAATTTTAAAGGAAAAGGCCAATTTTCAGCCGTGCTATAGATGAATACGTGTTTTTATTGATGAATTCACGTAACTAAGAGACTGAAAATATGAAAATTACATATATAACGTTAAGAATTAACCAAGATAACTATATAGGGTTACAAGGAGCAATTGGTTACACTATTTAAATAGAAAATTTAAAAGGAAAAGGCCAATTTTCAGCCGTGCTATTGATGAATACCTAATTTTATTGATGAATTCACGTAAATAAGAGACTGAAAATATGAAAATTATATATATAACGTTAAGAATTAACCAAGAAAACTGTAAAGGATTACGAGGGGCAGTTAGTTACACTATTTAAATAGAAAATTCAAAAGGAAAAGGCCACTTTTCAGCCGAGTTATAGATGAATACCTGTTTTTATTGATGAATTCACGTAAATAAGAGACTGAAAATATGAAAATTATATATATAGTTACGTTAGGAATTAACCAAGAAAACTATATAGGATTACAGGGGGCTATTAGTTACACTATATAAATAGAAAATTTAAAAGAAAAAGGCCAATTTTCAGCCGTGCTATAGATGAATACGTATTTTTATTGATGAATTCACGTAAATAACAGATTGAAAATATGAAAATTATATATATATATATAACGTTAGGAAGTAACCATTGAAAATTATATATATAACGTTAAGAATTAACCAAGAAAACTGTATAGGATTACGGAGGGCAGTTAGTTACACTATTTAAATAGAAAATTTAAAAGGAAAAGGCCACTTTTCAGCCGAGTTATAGATGAATACCAGTTTTTATTGATAAATTCACGAAAATAAGAGACTGAAAATATGAAAATTATATACATAACGTTAAGAATTAACCAAGAAAACTGTATAGGATTACAGGGGGCTATTAGTT